>NMRA01000100.1:64412-254285 GCA_002633005.1 Phoronis australis
GCGACGTGACGATAAAGCTCTTTGAAAAGGGCTATGCGTTCCGAGTATGATTGTCGTGTCGGGATTTAGATCGCCAGGTAAGATTAACCGCCCAGGGCGGTTGTCTGTCGTAATAAGCGCCCATGTTCGGTTAACCGCCCATCCCCTACTTTAGGTAGATTTTCGATTTAACCGCCCACTGCTCGGTTAACCGCCCTCCCCCGATTTTTTGGGTTCGCCAATTTAACCGCCCAGGGCGTTAACCCGAACGATTACGGTAATACCCATTTTGTTTGGGTATTCCTCTTGGCATAGAGTTAATGTATTTGTCTGGTAGTCCCTGAAGTGACCAGAATTGTATACAAACCATGAATCATTTACATATATGGTATATATATTATATATATTCTCTGGTGTGGATCTTAATATAAAATGTTCTAATTCCTGTTGTAAAGAAAACTGCGCTCTCGTATCACAAATCTGTATACGTAATAATATTCTACCAATTCAGGATGCGATATGGCAGACAAGTAAGATTCTATTTTTCATGAAAAACACGTAGAACCAAATAAATGCTGTATCAGTTTTAATCTCTGCGTGATAGCTGCCGCCAGGCAATATTTAAGACATTGAGGGCATTCAAAACAATGCCTTTACAAAACGATCAGTTCTGACAATAATTTTTGTTCAGTGAGAATTAACCGTAGCAAGTGTCACGATTTCAAGCAACAATTGCAAGAACTGTAAAGTTACCTAAAATTTAATGAAAAATAATAATTTTTCCGAACTTTCAAAAGGCTTTACTGTATTAAAAATGCTTGAATTTCATCATGTTTATTTATGACGATTGCGCAATAAATGATGAAGTAATAAAAGATGCCATCACATTATTTTTCATTATTCCGCCATGTTGTGTTCTAAACTGAAAAAAAATCATCGCAGCCAGTGTCTGGTGCCAAAGCTGTTGGTGTAAATACCTTGGGCAAAATTCAGGTTTGTGGTTGTTTTTTTAACGAGAGGGCTGACACCAGTTTATTTGAGGCAGTGTTTATCATGTAACTTTAATCAATCAAGGTAATCAGGGAGGTGGTGGCAAAGGTGAGTTACCACTTAGTTTTAAAACTAGGCTTGATGTAACAACTTAGAAAACTGAGATGTCACCGTAAACTTTTATATCAAATAAAATTTGATCACGTTGTTGTTACCATTTTTTTGCTGTGGATGTGCCTTTCTTTTTTCACTGAATTTTACTGAAAGACATGGCAGATTGGTATTAAGTCAAAAATCGAATTCTATAGACTCTACTTTCAGAAATTCATACTTTTACTAAGTTTACAATCTCCAGTTTTATAGATATTTGGCTGTCAAATGCACGGACTTGTTGCTAAGTTAGCGAGGCACTGATTTCATAGGCAGACCAGAACTAAATGTACTTTTCGTTCCCTTTAAGTAACTGGAATAAGTTAATGAGTATTGCATGTGTAGACTATTTGCAAAGTATTTCTGTAATACATGTAACATAACCCTTCCGAATGGGTCATTTTGATAAATGTAAGCCCTTGGCAAAGATTATTTGAGTGTAGTTTTTGAATGTGTAAGATTGCGAAGCAATATGTTTAGAAAGGTAGCAAGGAAGTAGCCAATCTGTAAGCTAAAATTTGAGAAAGATTTTTATTTTAACGCAACACCTGAAGGAAAATTTGAAGTTTGCATTAAAAATATCAATTTTTTAATCAAATTTTGTTTCTTAGTGTTTCTGTCTTCAAAAAACAAGAAACATTTTGAAATTTGGAAATAAAAATGTGTAGTTTCATTTGGAAATATCCATTGTATTAGCTATTACTTTTTAAGTCCGTCATCACAAACATCGTATACCCGGAAAAAATCGCCCCTTGCACATATTTGGGGAATATGCAGTTTCACAGAATTTCAAAATTGTAACCATACCAAAGTTTCAATCTTTTAATTTAAACCTAATACTATTCAATCTGAAAAATTGTTTGAGTTTTCGCATTATACTTTGCATGTGATCAAGGTTGGCCAATCACAGCCTTGTCTTAGATTTGTACTAAATCGATGATGTGTACTGACACCTTGTAAACCTCAAACCTTGGACTTGTTGGTTTCACATGGCTTTAATACTCTGTTTGATAATATATGGCAAAGGTCACAATTCTACATCCCAGACTTCCTCAAACACTGGACAAGACTATATGTAAACAGTTTACTGACCACGCACTCTGTCAGATAATGTTGTACAACAACATTGGCATGCAGTTGCTTGCTGTGCACCTAGTGCCACAGTGTGAGCCTGTGACCATCGTCTTCCAGGAAGTTTAAGTGGCCTGTTTGTAGATTTAGCTGTGCTTATTTGAAGATGTATTGGTTTAACTGTGGAGTGGGTCCAGTTTTAAGCATTTCAAGTGTGTGTGGCCAAGTGGTGGTGTAAAGCAAATGAATGGTTGGGAATTATGCAGATTCCCTCTGTGTTTATCATGGTATTAATCGATTAATGACAGATAGTGAACATGTTTTGATATCAGATGTCCCTTAAAGATGGCTGGACTGGGGCAGTGAGGAAATGAACCAACTGTTGGCAAAAATGACCTCTTCACGGACAGCTTGTCTGTTTGGCAAGAAAGTTAGTGTTTTTGCTAGCATTGTCTCCACTCATGTGAATCTATCTCATTTGTAACCATGTGATAAGAGATTACAGTTAACATTTGAGAATAAACATTACAACTCCTTGGTATGGTTACACTGTCATTAGGGTGATATGAATATTTTACAATTTTTGTTGCTCAGTGCTCGGTATCAAATGACTCGCATGATTCATCGTAAATTTTCTATGACACCGTATTTCACCCCACATTTGGGAGCACTAGGTACTAGAAAACATACTCACCAATTTTTATTTAGTTTTTGTATGTTGAAATCTCCGGCCAAAGTGGTCAAAACTGAGGCAAACACAACAAATAGTTGCTAACTCAGGAATGAAATATTAAAATTTAATAAAAAATTTATGCTTTCCGTCAAAAAAAGAAGTTTTAATTAAGGCCAATTTGCATTATGAAATTGGTCTCGAATTTTTCCTTAGTCAAAGCGAGTGTGGTTTCTTGGCTTGTGAAGAACTACGAGTTTGATACTTATTCAGGCCAAGCTCATAGAATTCCAGCAGGTGTAATCTGATAATTTATGAGCTTTGTCTGGAAAAGTAATGAACTTTAAGTTCTTGGAAGCCCTGAGATCACTCTTGAGAACCAGTTTTATGCACCAGATAATGGGCATCAAACTGGTTCTCAAAGTACAGGCATGTAATATGCGACTATTGCCTTAAACTAGGTATGGAACAAGACACAAACAATTTTATAAGAGACAATGGTTTAAATCAATACCCGTTTTTTACAGAATGCATGGTTTTATGACACTTTACGTTTATTGTGCTATTCTTGAAATAGCAAAGCTTTTGAACTGGTTTGGTTTTTGTTATAAACCCAACACTTGTTTTAGCTGTCAATGGGAAAACGGTTTCAAAAAACTGCATTAAGGGTAAGAAATCTACTTTCTTAATTTCGTGTTTTTTTTCTTTTGCGGTATTCTGCAAGGCAACATTTGTGTGAAGGGATGTGTTGGTTATATTCGTTTTTGCCAGTGTTTTCATCTGGTGATCTTGTGTTAGTATCTTCTATCATAAGTTTGTTTACTGTTTTTGAAGTGTGAGAAAGTCAACAAATTTTTGCAATCCCTTATCACCCCAGTCTCTGGTTTGTTGCTCATTACTTAGCTATAGTTTATTGGTTTATCCTGTGTGGAATTATCTTGCCTCCACATCCCTGGCGCAGGAACATCAGTAGACAATCAGGATGAAACATGGTTTGTAGTAAAAGTTACCAAATTTTGAATAATCCTGAACTTTAAATGCTGTGCTCCTTTGGAATTAGGAGGTTTTCTGAATTGTTGCACATGTCTACTTTATAATCTGTTTCGTTTTTGTACCAAGTGTTTGTGCAATAAGACTAATGTCTTGTGAGTTTAATGAGATCAAGGCAATCTTTGTGTTTTGTGTTATGTCGGAGGAACATGTGATCACATTCGCTTTCACTCACGATTGAACGCACGCCATATTCTGTCCATTTTCTTGAAACTGGTGTTGGCATTAAGGAAAAAGAAGTACTGTTGTTAAATGACCCCGACCCCCTCGCGTGTCTCATCTTTGCTCTCCTCATTAATGGTTTGCTATTTTTAGAATCTTAAAATGTTAAATATTGGTGATTTGTTAACTATAAATGTTTACATGGCAGTGGTGATCAAGTCAGCTTTTAGAATGAGTAACACATGCCTTATTGGTTATGGCATTGTGGAGGATCAAATTGATCCCTCTTGGACGAGAACAGTGATTTCACCTTTGTATGAATTATTTCGGTCTTTGTATTGTAGAGGTGAAAGGAAAGAAGAAACGTTTCAAGCCAATGAAAGCTCTAAAGAGTCTGTTCTCGAGCAAGAAACGAAAACGCGATAAAGAAGGTGTGTCTAAGGCCAAGTCAACTAGTGAACTCGCACACTCTTCCGAGCCGTATGTATTCTCTATGTGCCTTCATTCCAATTCTGTTGCTTGTTTTGTATAGTTGCATCATCTAAATTTGATGTCAAGTACGATAAAACTCTAATATGGTACACAATATTGCCATGCTTCATATGCAGCACCAAATATTAGTTTTTTAAGATTTTACATTATAATACTGATGTCTTTTTTCATATTGTGCCTAAAAACATTTAAGCTGAACTATAAACCTTTCCGCTGTCTGTAAATAGTTTTGAGGAAGCCGACTTACCTTTGTAGAATTGGTCTCAAGGATCTTAGGAGGAACTGACTGCGTCTAATTTCTTGAGCTTAGTCTAAGTGCGTTGGCTCGAGTTGGCAATGTCATGTTATTTTATGAGGCGAGTATAATCTCGAGTAACAACGAAATGCCATTTTTATGCGCCCACATATGTGGTCGCATATTTTCGTCACTTTGTCCGGGCGTCCAGTTGTCCATCTGTCCAGTTGTCAGATTGTATGCCAAATATCTAAAAAAACCCGTGGTCGGATTTAAGCAAAAGTTGACACAAAGGTGTAGGGCATCATTAGAATGGTTTCTGCCACTTTTCAACATACCCCGCCCCCTGGGATCAGAGGGGCATGGCTTTTTTATATTTTCTGAAACCCTGACTTCTAATGTGGCTATAAAACTGTCTTTATCACTGATCAAACTTTTTGTGTAGACCATGTACTGCTTCGAAATTTGTCTTAAATTGTTCTCTAATCAAAATACATGTGGTCTCTGGATTTAGAAAGAACTGACAGTTCATGATTACTTTAGACCGGGCTCTATAAGTTGACTTGTCACGGTCTCATTTTATTTTCTGAGCATAATCTCAAACAATGACAAACTTTTGGTTCTTTTTATGAGCAAAAATCACATCTCATCTGAGTGAGAGACAAGTTGAGACCAATTTTATACGGGTATGTGGTCTAAATCAAAAGTTAATTTCTTTGACAAAACGCGGGTATATAGCCGTTTTAAGATAGGTTTGTGGCCGCTTTAAGTTTTTGTGTAATTTTTTTTCGTTACTGTCCATCCTCAACTATCAGGAGACGCAAGTATTGACGCGTCATTGCCCCTTTTGACAGTAGGTAAGCTTTCATCTTTTCACACCCGCCTCTAGTGCCTGGGAAGATGTCTGCCAGTTTTGCCCAACTTGCGCATCATAGTCAAATAAAACCTTGTTGTTGTAGAGGCTTTCAAAAAAAAAAAAAAACAACTGACATTGGTTTGAATGGAAAAGATGGCAGTGTTTTCTGAACACTGAAAGTATTTTCTGTATTTGGGAGTTTCTGACGAAGTAACTAAAATAACTCGTGATCAATGTAATTTAAGGCCATCTACAGGTTAACATGCCTGATTTCATCTCTCTTCTCATTGGTCAATTCGTTTTGTGCAATAACTCATGTTTTCAGTCTCTACGTGAGAAGAAAAATGGCATTCCCTGGAGTTGCTTATGTTTGTATCCTAACCAATAACACAACTGAGTCGATCACAGCTGTGTACTCGCTTCATTTGCCTTGCAGAACGACCAGCTCTAGTCCGCTCAATGGCAACAGGTGTCTCTCTGAGGACAGCGTGTTCTCGCCTGATGCAAGCCGCGACAGTATGCCACAAAAGAAGTCGGTCTCTCTAGAAGTTCTCTCTACCAACGCAGGCATGAAGGTTTGTTCATCTATACAAGATCTATTACAATAGTAAACACCTCCAGTTGATTTGAGGCAATCAGTGTAGCCTTTAAGTCGTTTGTGATCATGAAGGAATTTTCTGTATCACAAGAAGAAGGTCAACTTCAATCTAATCATTGCCCTTAAAACCACTCAGTCAGAACGCCATCTGCCATATGTTAATATTCCTCCAGATGACAGCCAATGAGATCATCGTTGTGTTTTGTGTACCTGTGGTGGTAGTAGCTGTTGCAATATGAATGGCATGGAGTATGTGTCGGTCAAGTTACAAAATGTAAATGTTTCAGTCCAAGTGGCGTTGAGGGTTTGCTGCTGCTCATGATTTGTGTTTCCATAGCGAACAGGGCTTGTAATTTTCCTCTTTTAAGAGGATTTGCTCTTTTTTGGCTTCAATTTCCTCTTAGTTGATTTCCTGTTTCCCCCCTTTTCGATCTCTTTTTTATCATTATTTTAAGTTTATTCATGAAAAAAAGTTTATTTCATTCGAAGTTTGAAACACAAAGAATATTTCTTTCACACAAGCCTATTTGTGGAACGATTCATTACCAGGAAAACTTTGTCCTCTTTTTTGTTATTGGTCATTCCAAGCCCTAACCTAAGTAATTGTCTGAGTTCATGTTGTATCGTTATGTAAGTCTCTTCCTGCATTTGACCATGCTATGTCCTTGTCACGCCAATCTTGCTCTGTGGACGAGCGGAACTTAGCAACTTTGGCCAGGAAATGGTCGGAATGTGACACTATCCTTGGGCTTCACACTCACGTTGTGGTAACAGTCGGATATAACGCTCCGCATTTTGAGAACCAGTTTCTCCACTGTAAAATGGATGTCAAACTGGTCCTCAAAATGTGGGGATATTCGACCATTGCCCAGATTTTACCATGCGCAGTTTTTCTTAATATGTTTTATTTCTTGAAATATTAGCTCACCCCCAGAAATTGCTTTCGCATTATATATCCAGGTTCTCATTCACTTTCTGGCACACAGTCACCAGTAAGACTGTGCACAGGCAGTTCACACTCAGTTTTCCAGTTTCCATAGTCGTACTGAGAGCTACCCTGGTTTGCAAGACACTTCTACTAGCTGCCTGTAGATGTCATTAGTGAACTCACTTGTGTGCCAATAGGTGGCTGTACTGTCTCTCTATATCCCTTCATTTCCCTATTTTGTTATTCATTTTAAAATACTCTTGCTTTTGTGTCATCTATTTCTTTAAAACTGGTATTGTAAAATTATATCTTACTTTTAACTCCTAGATTATGTTGCAGAACAGATAGTAATTACACTGCCACGTAATACTTAGTTTTTGCTCTGTTGTTCACCCCCAGGGAGTGCTCCATAAATACTGATGCCTCCCAAGACTATTATAGTATTAGAATTTGTGCTTAACAATGGTTTCTTCATACTAGAATTGTACACAAAGTTATCTACTGTTCATCGTACTTTATATATTTAGTCAGTATGGGTCCTTTGGGATTCAGTTAATTTTTAATCCTATTACTTCATAAATTCATATTCACAGTGTCTCTTTTTCTTAATATCCATGTTTCAGGCTAATTTAAAAGTCCATTTACCCTATTGCAATACTAATAACACATTTTGCGTTAACTCGGTCAAAGCCCTATTTATAGATATAATAATGCAGCCTGATCTGTTATTCATTTCTTCATTAACCACCAGGTGGTGTTGGTATAAAATATTGATGGTGGCCTGGTTAATACTCTTGATTGTAAGTTATGCACAGATGTTGATAACATGATGGATGGGCAATCTCTTGCTGTAGAGTTCTAGCTACTGGTGGCCATACAGTCCTCCTCTTATGGCTATGGTGAGTTGAGGGGTTTCCCCATTGGACTGAGAAGATATGTAGGGACTTGTGTGCTTCACTTCTATAGTCTGTTTTTCTTCTTAGCTTCAATTGTCCATGACTAGTGTTAGCTTTGCAAAAATGATATCAGGATAATTGGAATTTGGTCGCTTCCAAAAGTTGAATATCTGAAGGTACTGTGTACGCAAGCAGCCAGGGAATGGCAGGGGGGGGGGGTTGAGCAACTAATGTTTGACTTCATCTCAGGACTACATGATGTCACGATGAGTAACTGCGCCGTTTTGCTTTGTTTTGATATAATAAGTTATTGAAATTCAAAAGTAGGACATATTAACCTGTAGCCATTGGGATTCCCAAGCGGAATTTGTGGATTGCGCTGAAACATCTCAAATTCATTTTATTTTGGTTTGGAGTTGGTAATTTTCAGGTTTCCAAAAATATCCTTTAATTATCTAGTCAGTTAGAATTCAGCATGTACCCATGCTATGTGAATGTTGGCTAAGCCAGAAACTGTTTTGTTTTTGTAGCGTGGTAGCAAAGAATGAATTCAATGTTTTCAAAGTACAAACCTTTGTTGCTCTATATACAGAAAAGTGTTGATTTTGTGTTTTGTGAGAAACAACCACCAGTCACGTGCTAATGCTCTTGGGTTTTCAGGTTACTATTATAAAATATTGATTGCTGTGCGTGACTGACATGTAGTGAATTAATTGTTGAGGAAAGTGATGGAAGGACCTGTTGTCACATTGACTGTTCTGTGGTATCACTGTTTTGTCTATGTCATCTTGATGACATTCACCAGCTGCAGACAGTTGTGCTTATCATTATCTATTACCTTAGGGCTGTGTTAGGCAGGGTTAGTGTATAAACAAAAGGCATTGTGGTTATCTGAAGATAAGGGCAAGGAGGCAAAGAAGCATAGATCTGTGTAATGTTATTTTAACTTAATCTTTCAAGTATAGCCTAGTGGCTTTGAAGAACATCTCGTTTTGGTCAGCTGGCAGCTGGGGGTAGCTGTTACTGCGCTGTCCATGTAGGGTCATATTCTTGCACTGAAGCACTGAGAATGTTTTGTATTGCTTACAATGCTAGAGCAGCACCAGTTGTATTATTTTCATTGCAAGCCACAGACTAGTAAAAATAACACAGACATAGTTGTAGGGCACCAGGTGATACTGTGATGGTGCTGAGATATTGTGTCCATCTCTGTAGAGAGGGTCATTCAGGTCTTGTGGTTTATTGGAGTCTGTGTCTGTTGAGGAAATTGTCTGTATGTCTCTGTAATGGACTAAATGTTATGTGTTATGTAAGTCCTCGGAATCCCTATGGTCATTGGTATGTTTGGAGTTCACATCCTTGACCCGTCTTTGATTTGCGCTATGTCATTGACCATAGGCTGCTCTCTGATGATGTATTCTGCTGCGTGCAAATGAAGAAATGGTCATATTTTACTGTTATTTATATCACATATGTGTAATACCATTACCATATATCACCATGTTTTAAAAATGAAATTAACAGTAAGGGAGTGCTGGTCGTGACCCAAATATTTAATACTAAATACTGAACCAGCTACTACTGTCTTACATCTGTTCCCGGACTCTATTAAGCTTTCTTCACCCCGGCGTTCTCTGCCAAACAATGGGGAGGGGTTGCCGCTGGACATTCAAAATTTAACCAAATGCAACATTCGGACAACTGCTAACGTAGTTAAGACGAAAAACCTTACCCGAGGTAATACCATTTTTGGTGACGACACACCCAGGCGATATCTGGAAAAGCGTTGACACCAAACCGCGTTAGCGGCACGTCCTTACCAAGTTTCCCTATAGGAGAGCCTCCTTCTTTATCATTTCTCTCTGCTGGTTGTAACTTACGCTAACACTTTCAGCTGTTAATGGGACCAGCACTCCATTTTTACAGGCCGACCTATTCGCCAGGATTCAGGCACGGAGCAGCGACGAGGGCTTCTCCAGCCCCCTCGGTTCTCAAAGCATGGATGAGTTGGTGGTCGGTGGGATCCGGGTAGGCCCTGGCTACCTGCACTTTTAGTGTGCTGCCCTATACTTGCTTAATCAGGGGCGTGGCTAGACATTTTTGACAAGTACGCACAAATCCTTTGATTGGATGGCTATGTAGGGTTTAGTACCTTTACAAATTTCGGACAAAACGATTGCCAGAATTGAGCTTTTTTGTTTTTTTAAAGAGCTCTGATATTGTTACGAATGGCCACAAGTTCTCACAACATTGTCTGATGGTATGGAATGATAAATCTTTTATTTGGTTTTACTGTACTTACCGTTTAGGAAAAAAATGAAAAAGCAAAAGTTCAATCATTGTGCCGTGTTGTGTTCTACAATGGGAATATTTTCACTGTGCAGTTATGTTTTGTCTAACCGCGATGCCGGATGTTGGGAAAACGGCTGGGGGACATCTCCAGGTGGTTATGTATATTTCGCTTTATGAGACGGATGTCGGTCGACTATTCTTCCTTTCCTGGCTTTCTGAAGTCCTAATGTCAACTCGTTGCCACAGGTTCGACAAAATTTCCTGACCTGCACAGTGTAGCTTTTGTGCATCGCCTGCGCGGTACAGTGACCATTGTTGTACAATGGGCATTCAGCAAAAACCTTAACAGATTCACACAACATGTCACAAATTATGTTATGTGCGTGGATTTTCTTGGTACACATGTGCGTACTTGCTTACCTTATGTTGGCTACGCTCTTGTTCATTCTTGTTCACTCTTGTTCATGCTCGTGACACCAGCACTTGGCTTCATGAACGTCTAGACACCACTGCTTGCCTGGAATGTGTTTGTATGCTTCATGATTTTCGAAACCATTCTTGCCTGGAAAGTAATAACTTGATGCGTTTTTTGGATGATTAAGGTGTACATTAGTAATTAATTAAATTAATTCATAAACTTTGGGTCAGAAAACTTGATAGAAATTGTTGAAAATCTCACATTTTTACATCGACAGTAGGTCCTTTTTCTTATGAAAGTAATTTCCTTAATTTGGATACCATTTATTCCTGTTCTTAACCAAATATTCATGTTTGTTTANGCGGTACAGTGACCTTTGTTGTACAATGGGCATTCAGCAAAAACCTCAACAGATTCACACAACATGTCACAAATTATGTTATGTGCGTGGATTTTCTTGGTACACATGTGCGTACTTGCTTACCTTATGTTGGCTACGCTCTTGTTCATTCTTGTTCACTCTTGTTCATGCTCGTGACACCAGCACTTGGCTTCATGAACGTCTAGACACCACTGCTTGCCTGGAATGTGTTTGTATGTTTCATGATTTTCGAAACCATTCTTGCCTGGAAAGTAATAACTTGATGCGTTTTTTGGATGATTAAGGTATACATTAGTAATTAATTAAATTAATACGAAAACTTTGGGTCAGAAAACTTGATAGAAATTGTTGAAAATCTCACATTTTTGCATCGAGAGTAGGTCCTTTTTTCTTATGAAAGTATTAATTTCCTTAATTTGGATACCATTTATTCCTGTTCTTAACCAAATATTCATGTTTGTTTAAAAATTGGTTCGAATTTCAGATCCTCATTTCAGGATATTAATATTTTCTTGAAAAAATTCCCCCTGGATTTCAGAAATTTTTAGAATTGAAGAATATTTGATAAGCTAGTGCCTGTCGAACGCTAGATCCTTTTTAACTCGTGATGTGACTGTCAATCTTCCAGGCAACCATGGATCCCCTGCTCTTTAGTTTTCTGCTTTTTGCTTTGTTTCTGAGGTGATGGAATTATTTCTGAGGCAAATTGATAAATGTGTCGTTCTAAGATGCATTGCTGCTAAAAGCAAATTACATAGAGCTTACAGCTATGTGTTCAACACTCTTGCGTGGTGTTTGGTTTGAAGTGGTTTGAAGTGTTCACAGTTGTTGAATTGGGTTGATGGGAGATTTGAATGACATCTGGTGGCATACATACACAAGGATGTCTTAGGAGTCACTTCAACCTATTATGATTGTTCTGTTTTCTTTTAGCTTTTTGCGACCAATTTGTCCTTTCGCCGTACCAGTTATATTTTTTAGAAACTCTAGAAAAATAGGAAAATAGAGTGCATAATTACGCATTCTGTAAAATTGATTTGTTGGTAAATTGCTATGAAATTTTCAAAGAAAGATGCATGTTCAATTCTATTATATTTTTTGAAATTTAACTGCAAGGGAAACATGGTGTAAGAAGGCAAGGTATTCAAATTGCAATTGAAGACGTTATCAAATATCAGTCTGACCGAAATTCACTACAGAGGCTGATTCTTAGAATAAGAGTACATCTGAGGGCATGTTCATTTCCCCCTACAGTCTTCCCTTCTCAAATTCTCCTCGTAAACTATTCTGAAGAGATAAGTTGACTGTTCTTGATAAAAAGTCTGGCCAACATGGCGTCGACACCTACGTCAGTCAAGTCACTGTAAGATTTAGAAAAACTGGGTTCAGCCAAATGTTTTCAATGCTTTAGAGAGTCCTCCATTTTCATGTAACTTAGAATATTAATTTTTTCTTCATCTATAGTACGGTACTCTCATAACCACCGGGCAGCTTTTGCTCTCTGCCAGAAATCGCCTCTCCAACGAGGTGTTTTCAAAAGTACACAAATCTTCAAAAATTATGGAAAATGACTAGACTGGTTGTGTATAGTGTTGTTAATTTGACCTTGAATAATATGTGTTACCTTTTATTAGTAGTTCTTTGTATGAACTATTGAAAGGAGAGTGGATGAAATTACCCAGTGACTTCAAAGACAGGATCTAGAGGATTATAATAATTGTTATTTGTTTGTTTTGTATACCTTTTGAATTGCACTCTGTTTAGATAGACTAGTTTTTAAACTGCTGCATAATACTCCATTGAAAACGTACTCCACCGGTTCAATTTATATACTCAAAGGCCTGTGCAAATAAGTGTTGTGAGGGTATTAACCACGATAAAAACTATTTATACCAAGCTTATGTGACTGGGCTTTTTATAAGTTATGTATTTTACCGAGGATAGCATTTGAGATGTATCCAAGGAGTCTTGGCAAAATGTCCGACGCGAGGTAGGCTAAAACTTTTCCCCGTTGCAGTTTTCAGTTGGAGGCTTAGTGTTTAAGGTATAATTCACATTGTGCAGGGTGCAAATTGGTTGGGTGATTTTTATTTGTGTGTTTGCACAAAGTTATTTTCAGTTCATGGGGCTGTGCTCAAAGAAAATGAGCTGCTGTTTGTACAAATAATTTTCCCACTGTGAGGTGGTGCCTGTGTTTGTGTGTGTGGTTTGTTAGATGTGCGGTAGAAAATGCCACAGCCATCTGTTTAGTACAACCTCCTGTGTTCAAGGAATCTCCAGTCATTTGTACCTGAATATGGATGTTAGTAGTCATTTATGGCCCATACCCGTTCTACAATGGGCAAATGACTGCATAGCTGAGGTTGTGCAATGGTCATCCCCTGGGCTACACCTCCCTGTAGTTCTTCATTGCATCACTTGTTTTGTCTGCAGTGAGGTTGGTATATTGCAATGAAAGGAGGGTATGCTATGCCCTGATGTGGATATCTTTTTGAGTTGTATTATTGAATTTTGACAGGTGTGCACCTGAGGTGGGCAAGCCTATTGTAGGACGTTGAATGTTTGTCTGACACTCTGTACTACAGTTGGGGGGAGGGGGCTAGTAGACCCACCCTCCAAAATGTTGAGTGTCTGTGCTGTGGTTATATATTTTCATCACTGGAGAATACCTGAAAATATTCATGGAATGGAGTTAATTGATTTTATTTGTTTTGTTTCTCTCATATTATAAAAATTGTCACCCAGGTAGCGCACTCATCAAGCCGACATGCGTCTCCTTAAGCTTTAAATGTTGCCTCAAGTGACACAAAAAATGCAAACTTAGGTGACCATTGAACTTAAATATGAATTTTGGGTGGCGTCTACACATAGACTTACCCCAGAACATTAGTTACTCCTGGAACGAGTTGTCGCTAGGTTTGACTGCTGTCTGGATGCTATTTAAACTAGTGCAACTAACCCCACTTGTGACAACTTACTCCACATTATCGAGGTGGAGTAACTTGTTCTAGGGTAACTTGCGCCACTTGTAATGGCTGTGTGGCCACCAAAGTGAGGCAGGGCAGAAGTAATGATCAGCTGCGGTTACTTGCAGACAGGTTTTCTTTTGCGCGCCGTACTCACATTAGGCGTCATTGCCACGCTCAGAGCGACTTCTGCCTTACTACCTTAGTTATCAGATATGTGTGTGTGTACCGGTATGCTCCACTTAGAGTGGGGTAAGTTGCACTAGTGCAAGTTGTTCTAGGGTAGACTGTGTGTGAACCAGACTTAGGTAATATGGCAGCATCCAACTGATTGAAAACACATCAGTGTTGTCTTGCTCATAGTCTTGTTTCATTTTACATCTTGCCGTGAAGATGAGAGGTGGTTAATTTCGAAATATATATACAGATTCATCTTTTTGTATCTTGTTTTAGTGATGTGCACCAGTTGGTATTCTAACTGTGCACTGGCGCATAGATGTGCATTTGGAATATACCGAGTCAGCTTTGTGTACCTTGTTTTAGTGATGTGCGCCAAGCAGTAATTTCTAAATGTGCACTGGCATGTGCCATGAATTTGAACGAGTTGGAGAAAAACGATACAGCAGTCAATACCGTTGGGTATTCATTCAGTTTAGATGTATTGAATTGTGGCAAGAACTTGTTAGACTGATTTAAGAAGTTATGGCACTAAACGTAAGATGTTAAATACAATACTTCATCATTGGTGTACAGTTAGCACCATATTGAAGGGCACCTGTCAGATTTTCGATTACGTGAAACAAAGATTGGTGTTCATGTTTTTATTGATCATAAGGCTAACTCTTCACCCCTGACCTTTACCTTTCCGACCTTTATCCCCACTGTGACTGCATGATATTGCTTGCAAATTTGTTAGTAATGTAAAAATTTTTAGCTTGGCTCCAACTGAAATATTCTCTCTTGTTATTAAAAGGTTGGCAGAGTCTCTGAAACACTTACACAGAATCTCATTTTATACTGTAATATTTAGAAATGGTTGGCAGTGTCTCTGAAACACTTACATAGAATCTCATTTTCAAGTAATATTTAGAAATGATAAAGTAGTGGTCACATTGCCCTACTGTGTTGTCATCGTTGAAATGTTTCTATGTTTTTTGAAAATTATCATCAAATTGTTTTGACTATCTTGTTATTTTCTTCTCAGATGCCAGAAATTTGTGAAAGTTATAGTAAGAATTCTCCAGTTTGTGTCAGTTTCTAAAATTCGGGACTACGAAATGCAAGCCGAAATTGAATTTTCTTGATTCTGAATGTTGATATGTGGGCAGTTGTGACGTTCATCATTTTTTCTCAAGAATGGCACACTGTTTTGTATCATTGGAGTTTGAAAATAGACTTGGGTGTCCATAAAGTCTTCAAAAATACCCGACAACGCAACTTTTTCATAATCCTCCTCAGTATATAACATCGAGGCAAGTGATCTTTTGTTGTTGATCGCAATTCTTTCAGCTGCTCCTTGTCCCTGTTCAGCTTTTAATTTTGAATTTTTAATGAAGTGCTTTAGGGCTTTGAAAACATTGTGACGTCCATACGATCTTGAATTTTTGTGGAATGAGCCGGCAATTCAAGTCACAGGCTATGCGTTGGAACATCATTTTGAATCTGAAATTTTAGTGTTACCAAAGGGAATAAACTGAAAAGCGCTTTCTTAAGTCGTCGCTTGTTTCGATGCTCATGTCAGTAACAGAAATAGAATTGTATCACGATAAGGAACATAACGAGACCTTTAGTTCGGGACTACCCATATTGCTTTTTTTCTAAAATTTAGAGCAAGCAAAATAATTTTCACCGCCTTAAACTGGAGAATTTTTGTCGTACATTGCATAATATCATCTGAAGTGACACCTATGTAAAGGTATCAGATCATCAGAGACCCATTTCTGTTGGCGGCTTGTCCATTTTCTGCGCATGTTGACGGTTGCTTTGCATGATTCTGTTGTAGCCCGGCATGTCTACAGAAAGCCAGAACAGCTTGCTGAGTTATGGCAGTTCCTCCGATGATGTAGGTATTTGTGTGTGTGCTTAGTTTGTGTGTCAGGTGCTTGTAACTTACGTAGAATTTGAAAATGTTGTTAGATGTTGGGTACCTGCAATGGCGTTATTTATCGGTTGGTATTCTTTGTGTCTATTTAGCGTACAACACGGCGGACTAGTAAATTTTTCTTTTGTCGATTTTTTCCACAAAAACATATGTTTGATGAAATTTTGAATTATAATATGATTGATTTTTATCGAGGAGATGTCATAAAACAATATTTGATAAAAATCCCATCGGTTGTAGCATGATAATCAGCCTTTGAATAATAACAATTTTAGCAGTTATTCGTGTGCAAAATAAGTGCTTGTTGCATGCCAATGTTGACAGGAGTGTAGTAGTTAAATGCGTTCTTTGAAGCTGGGATCTTTTTATTAATATATCAATCGGAGCTTAGTAAATCAACAGTAATGGCACTTTATTTTGGGTACTTGAACTTTATTAACTCTGCAAATTACAACAAAAGAACTATGCTGCAGTTAGGGCTGTAAACATATCAATACAAGCCAGTCTTGGTTAGTGTTATTAAATTCAGACTTTATGGCACGACTTAGTCTTTCTTATGGTGTTTGATTTTGGCAATGGTGATTAGGTACGCCCTCTCTTGGCAACATTTGTAGTCAAGTTCTTTTTTCCAATAAACAGCAGTTCTTAAAAGGTGTTCTTTTTCAAGTCAAATTTCCCTGCTATTCAGGCAAACTAAATAAACCCGTGACATTGCCAGAATATTGTTTTACATTGTTTAAAATCCGTCTGAAAATGACAAAGTTTTCCTTTAAACCAAACAGTTATCAGTTGATATTTCTTGGATAACTATAATTGTGGTGCTTGTTGAGTATAGTTTCATCCTTGCCGCATGCCAAGTCCATCGCACATTGTCTCCAAATCTTTGCTATTAGAAAGAAGTCCTGTGTTCTCTATTAACACACAAGTGAAACTGTCGACGTACAATAACTTTTACTATGCAGTTTAGAGTCTAAAGAATAAGATTAAGGGGTGGCAACTGAACCCTTACCACAGACAGCAGAACACTTACTAAGGAAGGGAACCTTTAACATCGGAGTGGACCCTTACCACTCTCCGCAAACTAAACCACTTGCAATGCAACAGAAGTCGTCTAACCATGCTCAATGAAACCCTACTACGGAAGGTGAACTAAAGCTTCATACTGGCACACTAATGCTATGCACCACAGTGCTTTTGCATGGTAGGGGTCCTTTGTTGTGTGAAGAGTGCCTGTAATGCATGGCAAGAGTATTGTAGAAAATGAGGGTTCTGCTTGTAAGGGCTCAGCTGGGTCACACGTGTTTTACAGCCATTGATAAGTGTTTTCCGACCTGTGGTTAGTTTTCTGCATTCCCTTGTACGGCGATTCTTTACTTATTTAGAACACAATATGGCGAACAAGTAAAATATTCTGTTTTGTCAAATTTCTCCTCAAAAGTTCAGTTAAGAACATTTTAGTCTTGTTAGAAGCATAGAAGCATAGCTTGCAATGCGTGGATGTCATAAAACAGCATTTGCTTGAAGTTCTCATTAATTGCAACAAGGTAATCAGTCATTGAAAAATGGAGAAACGACCATTTTTACAGTTATTGTCATGCAAAATGTATGAGGAGTTACCAAAAGGATTTTGCCAGTGTTAAAGCCTAACTTCAATGGAATTCTGTTATTTTAGATGTATTGGGCTAACCAGATAGTCCTAGCTAAGCCTTAGTAAAATAAGAAAACGCGAGTTCAATCACGCAAATGTAAGCCCCTCAAATGATAGGTGAAGCTGCCTTTTCTTGCCATGTTGCATCAGTGCCATGTTGCATCACCGCGAGATCCCAGCGCAAACAACAAAAGGCTGGTAACAGTTGTATTGAATAGGGGTCCGAATAGAACACCATTGCGTGTGGGTGTTCTTCGCAGCTGATTGAATTGAAAGGTGATTCTGGCGGTGACTCTGACAAAAGCAAGCCCATACGGCCAACAATTCGTTAAATTTAGCAATTTATGGCACTAGTGGGCTCAGAGTGATACTCTTAACATATTGTAGGAACCCAAATTTACTGGTGTTATCGTTCAAGATAGGCTTTAAGGGTTCAGTTGTGTGGCAAGTGTTCTGTACCCATGGTAAGTGTGGGCTCCGTTGTAAAACTCTTACGGCCACTGTCACCCTTGTACGTCACGAGACAGTGTTGGAAATTTGCAAGCTTTGCATTCTTGCTGTTAGTTATCATGTTTAACTTCGTTGAGCTCTGTGTAACTGAAACCTTTCATTACTGTTCTTTGTGTTCGCCTTTGATTGTTATCTACTGCAAAAGGATCATAGCAACCCCTGGATAAATAGTGAACACAGTGTTAATTAGTTCATATGTCAGATAGGAATACTATCAACTGACATGGTTTGGATGGGAATCTTGATTTATTAGTAAGTCATTAACTGAGAATTCTGGGGGACCTGATGAATAGGTCTGTATGTTCCACTTGACACAATCATTTGTGTTAAAGCTGCATTCCTCTCCCGTTTAGGTGTTGGTGTTGATTTCATAATTGTAGCTCTTTTTGGTGGGGAGTCTTGCCCGTGTGTCGTGGAACCAGATGCTTATGTCACCGTACTCACCCGATCTTAGAGTATTGTGAGCCGGCAACACAAGTCTTGGGCAATGCGTTCATGCGCACACCTTTTTTCGAATCCTCAATTTTAGGTTTGGCTTAGTCCAATAAACTGAATATTTTTTTTATTTGTGGTTTGTGTTCTTGTTGGTAATGGAAATGGAATCCTACCACAGACCAATTTTATGAGAGTAAAAGGCCTAATTTGATTTCTGTTTTTTAGCCAGTTAAACAGGGCGTTATGCAGCGTTAATCAATATAAACCTGTGCAGGTGGTTGGCTAGGCGTTGTTTTTGATGAATTTTTAACTCTTCTGCCGGTTTAATCAATAGTATTATTTTGTTTCCTATACAGTGTCTAAACACACTAATGGGTGATTGATGACACAGATATGTTTAACTCAAGTTGTGTTGTCGCAACTTGGCAAACAGTGTACCAGGAAGGTGTACATATTTGCTTAAATGTCAACTGAATATGTTCAATATTTACAGAAAGTTAAACTGGGGTTTATCTTGTCGTTCTTTCACTTCCTGACTGTTGTGATGATTCATGTGCGCATCGACTGATTCGGAAAAGTTTAATTTGCGTTAAGTGCACAATTTATCATAAAACTGGATTTTTGGCAAGTTTCTCAACAGGATCGATCACTATGAAAATAATTTGTATTTGAAAGTTGTCAGTTATTGAAAAATAGAAAATACGTATGACTCATAAACAACTGCGGCAATTATTTTTATGGGAAGTGATGGACGAATTGCCTTTTAGTTAATGATTGTTTTATGAAAAGTCATTTTTGGGAGAGTGAAACTTGGTGCGGCTTGGTCGTACATTGACCGCATTCCTTGAAAGGGCGGGATGTATAGCAAATAAAAATATTTCCAATCAAGATTTATAGTTGGATGCAGGAAACACATAGCCTGCCCTTGGATTATTGAGGTTGTGTAGAGTACAGGACAAAAGTAACGAGACAAAATACCATTTCCCTTGCTTTATGACTAGCCATGTTTGCAGCAAAAATGACTGGCAATGACTATAGTGGTACAATTCTAATGACAGAATAGCCGAGCCACCTTAGTAATGTTATTGTTAACTCCCCTTCATTTTCGGTCATCAGGGGAGACTACTCTGAAGATGAATTGATGTTCCGCCCAGCCATCATGATGGGGAAAGCGGGGTCATTTTGTGTGAATGCTTTTGGAGTGTACTGTACCTTATTGACAAGTCTTCACGTTTAGCGAAATATCCATTAATCTATAGATTTTAACTCAATAAAAGTATATATTTTCTGAAAATACAAAGCCTATAAATTTTTGACCGGTATTATTTAGCAAAAGAGAAATGTCCATTGGTTGCAAAACAACGCTATCAATGACATGGTTAAATTTTACGTGATATAAATATTCAAGATGGCATCTCAAAAATGCTGTTACAGTTTTCAAAAATGTAATTCAGATTTTTTGTGAAGATCACTTATGTCCTATCTTTGCTAGCCCCTCATGCAAAAGTGGAACATTTTAAAAACAATTGCTAACTGTGTTTCGGAGAGCATCTTGTAAAGCATGGCACCTGAAAATTTGTGAATCCGATCAGTTATCTTTTTGTGACATTCTGAAATTAGCAAATTTTGGACATTTTTCTAGGGTCCCTCATAACCTTAACTGCATGCACCAATTTGTTTTGGGGGGTATGTCACTTAGAATTATTTTTGTCCCTGAAACATTTACAGCAGTTTTGAATTCATCTGTCTAACACAAGAGTAGCTGATAACTCCCTGTCATGCTCACTTTACGGAGGATAGTCTGCGGCTGATTCAAGATCAAGGTCACTATTACTAGTATATTTAATCACGAGTTCATATAGGATGACTAAGATTAGCGTTTGCTGAGTCAAACAAATGAGGGCAGTCTGAGTTTGTTGAGCATTTGGCCTGTTTGCCAGAGGATTGTTTTTATAGTACGGTGTTTTTCATCTATTTAGTGCATATGGATTTTCTATTTTATATGACTTATCCGGTTGTAGTTGATAGGTAGAATTTTATGTCAGGTAAAGAACCCTAATCATTACAGGAGATTGGCAGGGTTTTTGAAGCATTGCTTATGCGTTTGGTTTATTTTACTCCATCTGAAAGGTATTTTGAACCTATTTAGTCAACTTTTATTAAAAGAATATTATTAAAACTAATGACTCTTCAAACCGGGAGTATTGTGCGCTGAGCAAATTGCACAATGCAAACACTGTGTGTCTGATCAACTGAATTACTAATTTACTAGTTTTGTTGCTAGTTTCTTACAAATTGTTACAAATTTGAACTTAAACTGAAAATTTGACAGGTGTCTGGTAAATTGAGTGCAGTTATTAGAAAGCAACAGTTAGAGCATGGCTTACAGTGACCTATTGAAATTTTGAAACTTGCTTGCTCCCCACATTTATAGTTTAAAAAAATGTAATTTTTATTAATTTTGTTTTATGAAAAAGGTTCTGCATGCCCTCTCTATTAAGTAAAATATGCCAAATTGACCAAAACGTCTTCAAAAGGTAATGTTTCCCTGTAGCAGAACTTTTTCAATTACTGAAACATTACCTTACAATGCCCACTTTGTTCAGTAGCAGATTTACAGTTGGTTACACTGATTTCAGACTAAAAGAATAGCGAAAATTGTTATTTTTCAAATTTTCAAGGGGTTCTAAGGTTGCTGCAAATGTCTTTAGTTTTTCAAAATATTGTCTCATGGTAGGTATAGTACAGAACTTGTAAATGGTAAAAACATTATTTTGTTACCGTTTAATCTTTTAAAATTAGAGTAAAATGAGTTGATCTATTCTTGTTGTTTTATTTACCTATATATAGTAAAATGAGAAAATGAAGTTTCACACGTCTGCCGTGTTATACCCAACATTGATGAGATTTTATTGAGAAGTAACAGTGCACTAAAATACACCATTGTCACTTGGTGATATTAAAGTACATTGTCACGGGCAATTTGTCTGAGGAAAAATATCAGCTGGATTTCAAAACATTTTTCTGTGATTGTTTCATCCAAGAGTCGCTGTTTCCATTGTTGGGAAAAGCAGACGCTGCGAAATAAGTAGAAGTCGTTTCTTAATGCTTTCGCTACAATGTATAGTTGTGTGTCAGGTGTTTGGAATTGACCAATCGCAACCTCCGCCCCCTTGCGAAAAGTCGACAAGCAAACAATAAGTTTTTTGGGTAAAATGTTGGCTTGGAAACGAAAGTGTGTCAAGAATGTTGCGTTCTGATTAGTCAGTCAAGCTGTCAGACAAAATCCTGGCTATAGGTCAGTTCTCATTGACTTGTGTGCCATATCAAAAAAATGATCACGAGTTTATTTTTTGTCTATTTTTGCAGGATTTCTTTAATACATCATGGAAAGTGGACACTGCACAATCAGTGATGCTGGCGACACCTGGTGAGTAAAATGTGTTTCTTGAATAGTGCAACATTAGTTAATTACAATTGTTTTGTTACAGAGATCTTTTCAGACTTGACTATAGGTCACGTGATGTGACCGACTTTAAGAAGACTAATAAATCTTACTTATTAATTAATTATCATGGCAGTTCTTGACTTCTTTACCACACAATGTCGCTGACAACTGTCAAATTAGGATTAAGAAAATTTTACTCTAATACGAGCGTAGTTTGTACTGTGTAGATGTAAAATTTCCACTATTTGTAGCAAAGTTATTGCTTTTTGAGAAATGGAGAGTGACAAATTCCGGCACTTATTTTTGTGCGAAATAAGTGAAGAATTACCGTATGTGTATATTTTCAATAATTCATTTCTTCAGGTAGCAGTGTCATTTATTGCATTTGCTATGGGGTACGTGGGATTGAAGAAGTATTTAGTATCGTCAGCGCTGAAATATCACCCAAGAAATTGGAATTGTATACCATTTTATGGCGGGAGAGCTATTTTGAGGAGTCTGGTAAAATCTGAACAATTTGGGACAGAAAATGGCTGACTTAGAATTTTATTTTTCATTTTTTCGTGAAACGTAAGTAGCAACGAATTAATTGTTTTGTCGTGTTCAAGTTCTGTAACATAACAACGAACAATACTAAAAATGTGAGCATCTGCACCAATTTTAGAAACCCAAAGAATGAAAAAGGGCAATTTTGACAGTAGTCTGAAGTTGGTGAGATTTTACCTGAGTGAATGTGCTGTTTGTTGGTATTTCAGACACCTCCACCGACCTTGACCTTGATGCTGTGTCCAGCACTGTCTCACTGCGTCATGATGCTGCCCAGCACAAGAGATCAGTACGACCGAGAACCAAGAGGGCGTCGTCCTTTGCACGCTCTAAACAGGTGATAATTCGGTCCTCTAGGACGCTATTGCTATACATTCGTTTTTATTTTGATGAATTCTGCATTGTTTAATGAAGTTTGTGATTAAGTATTGGGATTAACCTCCATTGCGTTCAAATCGAGAAACAAAAATCATTGGGGGGAACTAGAAACCAAAATCTAGAGCAACTAAGTAGGGGTGCTTTTATTGAAATTTCCTTAACTTTTGCTTGCATGCTTATTGAAGTCAGTTCCGTTGTCAGACATATTAAAGAAAAATTATATGATAAATTTTGGGCTTCTTTATGTTCGTATTTATGAGTTCATTGCCTCGATATTCCTCGTCATACCATAAACCATGTAAAACCGAACAGCAATTATATCTGACAAATTTTCACACTAAATACAATGGACGATGACTAGTGCTGGATAACTAGTGCTGGATAACTAGTGCTGGATAACTAGTGCTGTTATTGATTGTCCTGATTTTATGTAATACTGGTATGTTCAACCAATAAATGCTCGCACTTCGAGATCAGCTAATTAACATATCATCAGATGGCATGACAGCTGATCCACTGGTGGAGTTGTTTTTTTTTTGGTGTTTTTGATATGAAATTGGGGATTTTGAGCACTGTAAGGTACAGTCAGTAAATTTGTTGCATGATCTCTTGCTGTTACGTCACAAGTGGACAACAGCAAAGTCAGCGTGAACTGGTAGATTTTACATTCTGTGATAGCAGATCGGTGAAAATACATTCCTCTGAATGCTTATGACCAGTTCTGAGTTCTTTGTCTTCATTCGCAATACTGGAATCTTTGTATAACAATTTTTTTATCCACATGTCACGCGAACTCATCGCAGAAGTTCTAACTCGTATTGTCGGATTTGTCAATAGTCTACTGTGTTTTATTTCCAGCGTGGCATAATGATAAAATTTCACTTGTAAGCGTTACCTTAATTATTTAGCTTTGCTAGACGTGCAAATGCGGAAAAAATTATATTTAGCACTCGTTTGCCCTTACTGGCACGGTGATATGCATTCCTAGGGCTCTTTGTGCCTGTAATTCTTTCGAGTTGCATTATTATTTTCACTGCACAAAGTACCCCTATCAGTCTTGATTGTCTAAGTTGTCAGTTATGAGTCAGTCTGTAATTGTGTGTGATCTGTGATGATAATGAGATATGAGCTGTCAGCAACAGTGCTGTTCCTATTAAAGATGCAATGTCCCATTAAAGCCATATATGCTTACATTTGTAGCTAGCGCCATTTAGTGACTTCCTAGAGAATTGTGTGTACAAGTAATAAATTGCGGTTTTGATGAAAACAATACACTTTAAAATAAATTTGAACGTATATAAAAAGCCTAGTAATTCCTAATATTACGCCATTAATATTTGAGAGTGAAATAAACAATAAAAACTGTGCCTTGTTTCATTAAGGTAACGATGAAATATTACCATACTCATTTACATGACAATAGTCTCACAAAACGAGACTTTCATGAGATTGTAATGGTAACTGGCTCTCAGATGGTATCCGCCACACTGGAGGACCCGGGTCATTTGCATATTGACCTATCGCAAGCTCCACCCTCTTGCATAATGTCGACTAACAAACAATAAGTGTTAACCGGCAACATGTTGTTTGTCGGGTAAAATGGCAGCTCGGAAACGGAGGTGTGTCAATAATGCTGCGTTTTAGCCGTCACTCAAAATCCTGGCGATAGGTCAATTCACAGTTTATTGAGACTATATACCTTTAAGGTGTTATGCTGTAGTATCTATGTTGTGGTGTAGACGAAGGACGGCGCGTTAGTTTGGTTAATCTTCAAGGATATGTGTGTCGCCTAACTGATTCCTGGAAGTGCACAATCTCAAAACCCGCATGTATTGTTTATAGGTCACACAAAACGAATACAGACTTACTAATGTATTTAGTCATGCTATATCATGGGTAATGTGAAATAATGCTATTGCAATATTTGCTGGTGGCATGGAAACAATGAGCCCTACTGCCACCTGGTGGTTGAAGGAAGTACTTCTACTCAGTGGTGTGTAGTGCAGGAGAGCTCCATGTATAGGTTGCATGTTGGGTTTTGCTTTGTCCACTAGAGGGCAGTAAAAGTCAATGGTGCTTCAATGACCTTTTGTGGACAGTGAAATTTAATGCCTGTGCATCCTAGAGCATACGCTTGGAGATGTGAGTCCTCTAATCAAGAATACAGAAAGTGTCATGCAGGCGATTGTCTGCTGAGTGAACGGGCAGTTGATTTTTGATAAATGCTGCTTATTTATTTCTAGCTCCTTGAAATGGTACTAAGGTGAAATTATCCCAACAGATTATATATCTATACTATGCTGCTGGTGCTGATCAGGATACCCTCATTTCACAAGCCTTAACAAAACAATCCTTTCTGTCTATGGCATTTCTGGCTATCCGTAAAAAGGTCGACGATTAGCCATCGTTGCTTCACGAGTCTTATATCAAAATCGTGAAATGTAGTTACTTTGCGTAGACTTTTTAATTGCAAATTTGTCCAGTAAAGACTCAGTTCGAGTAACTCATTTCATCATGTTCTTACAGCCACCAGTCCTTGCCCTTCCCAGCCTCAAGGAAGAATCACCTGCGAGAGATATTACAAATTCCACTCCAGGTACTGTTACAGACGCGACACTGCGCAGCAATACCAGACATTGTCTGCATCTATTTCACAGTTCATGCTGCCTGGTTCAGTTTCTCTACAGCGTTAGAAATAAATCGGACGCAACGGAGTTCAGACTGGTCAATAAGTGCATAATTATTTTCTGTGTTGTCAAAACAGTTGCAAAGTTATTTTACGTTCACGATGATTTCTAGGATTTATTGAGGTGCAATCGTGTAGTGTTTACTTTTTTGAAACATGTCGGAAGTTTGAAATATGTTGTGACAGGCAAATATCGAGATTGTAGAGAGGCTTGTGGCTTCGAACTTCCATGCAGTATGATATCTATTAGATCACCAGGATTAAGGGAAATATTGGAATCTTGTTATAACAACAAGTCATTAACATTTGTTTCACTTCGTCGGTTCCACAGAAAGTTCTAAATCTGATTTGGGGCTCGTATGAGCCATGGGGGATATTAGGGGGAATATAGAGCCAAAAGCGCTGACTTTCTACTTCAAAAGAATTTATGTCAGCTCTTTGGTTTTTTCAGTAATGATTTTTCTGAAGCCCAGCCGTGCTTGATTATAGATATTTATCTTTTAAAATATGTGCGCTATATCCTTGATTTAGTTGATCATTTTTTGTAATTAGATTTGAAATATTCAATTTATGCAAGCAATGGCATAAGAATATCAAAATTTCACATTTTGATTATTAATTTTAACTGTGACTTAAAGTGCACCACACTAATCATGCTCTGCTAAATTTGGACATTTTTTCACTCATGCCCCTGTTTTAAAGATTGAAGCCAGTCTAGCTCTAGGAGTCTAGGTTTAATGTCTGTCTTGGAGTCTAGGTATAATGCCTGTCTTGTAGTCTAGGTATAATGTCTGTCTAGGAGTCTAGGTATAATGCCTGTCTTGTAGTCTAGGTATAATGTCTGTCTAGGAGTCTAGGTATAATGCCTGTCTTGTAGTCTAGGTATAATGTCTGTCTAGGAGTCTAGGTATAATGCCTGTCTAGGAGTCTAGGTATAATGCCTGTCTTGTAGTCTAGGTATAATGTCTGTCTAGGAGTCTAGGTATAATGTCTGTCTAGGAGTCTAGGTATAATGTCTGTCTAGGAGTCTAAGTATAATGCCTGTCTAGGAGTCTAGGTATAATGTCTGTCTAAGAGTCTAGGTATAATGTCTGCGTTCTTCTGCAGATACTACTGCTCCAACTTCACCTACCAAAAGCATGGAGTCTATCAAGGAGAAGCCAGAGGCCCCTCCCAAGACATTACCCAAACCATCACGTCTTTCTGTGGAGATGAAAGATGAAGAATTGCCAGCCACCACTGAGAAGTCAGAGACACCGGCTGTAACCTTGGCGATGCTCGGGGAAGTTAAGCTACGGCGACAATCGGACTCTGAGAATGTCAAACGACGGTCGTCAGAAATTGAAAAGGACAATGAAATCTCTAAGGCTTTTGGTAAACTTAAGCGTCAGTCTCAGGAAAGTGAGGATAAGCTTCAGAAGATTGAAGTGGCAAGTGATCAGAAGTCGGAGTTGGATAAGATCTTGCAGAAGCGTAAATCACTTGAAGTAGAACAAAAACAGACTGTGGAAGCAAAGGATTCTAAGTCAAGCGGAGGTAGCCAGAAAGTGGTGGACAAGTCGAAGGCTTCTAAAGCTAGTGAAAACATAAAGCCAGTAGATTCTCAAGTTAAGACACCAGAGGTTGTCAAGGATGCGCTTGAGATTGGCAAAAAGGAATCTGTTAAGGCAGAAAAGGATAAAAAAGTCTCTCCGCCAGTTGCTCCTAAGGAGCCAAAGATAGAACTTGGCTCTGTTCGACTTCGTGCCGCTAAGAAAGATGTCGTTACAAAATCTGATGAGACGGAGAGTGACTCAAAAGATAACGACTCTAGTGAGAGTAAGCCTATGTCTCTCAGTGAACGCATGAGTGTATTTGGTGCTCCTCTTAAGGTTCGTAAAGTCAAGTTTCCAGACCGCCGCAGTAAAACTGTGGAAGTAGAGAAACTGCCATCTGACTTGATGAAGCAGACAGAAGGAGGGAGTCCTAGGTTGTCGTACAGTAAGAGCTTTCACTCCAGCTCACGTGAAACTTCCCCTTCCCCCCGTCAGGCTGCTGTCGCCAGAGAGCCATTAGGAAGTAGAGTCAGTCCAGACAAAGGTGGTGTTAAGACCTATAAACCATCTTGGGTGGATAAAAACAAGGATGATAGTTCTGCAAGTGAGGCGGCTTCAAAGAGTTCGGTAAACCAGGACAGTGCTGATGTTGAACGTGAGGCTTCCAAACAAGACGCTTCAAGCAACACGTCGACGAAGGCGGAGAAAACTAATGAAACTAAGGCTTCTACTTACACTCCATCTTGGATGAAAAAAGATGGCCGAACCTCGTCTGCTAGCTCGAAAACTGAGGAGAAAAATTCGCCGGCTACCCCTGAAGGAAAAAAAGCCGAGAAAGAGCCATCTTCATCTGCTGCCAAGACTGCAGACAAATCAGTGAGCAGCTCGCCATCATGGAAACGACCAGAGACTGACAAATCTAAAGAAACACCGAAAGTGGACAACAAATCTGGCAGTTATGTGCCTTCATGGAAAAGGAACATTCTAGAAAAGAGTTCCCCTGAAAAATCTGTAGAAATTGTTGACTCAAATAAAAAGGAAAGCAGCGTACCTGCTTGGAAGTCAAGTCTACGAGAACGGAAGTTAGCGAAAGAGACCAGTGAGGAGAAACCAATATTGATAGAGGAGAAATCGCCTGTGAAGACTCCGAGTAAAATTGTGCGAGATAATAAAGAGACGGACGTGTCAGAAAAGAAAACTGCTTCACCCGCTGTCCAGGTAAATGTACTTGTGTATCTGGGGAGAAGTCCTTCTTTTGTATATGTTTCATTAAAAATGGAAGCCCTTGATATTGAGGCCTAAAAATGCATTTTTGACCAGAGCTGTAAAACAACATAATCTGTTATGGTCTTATTACAAATCACCAATTCTCATTGTTGTTTGCCAATCATTCACTGAAAACATAGTCATTGACTTTACTGCTTAAATATGTTTACACTACTATTTTCCCACCTGCATATGACTGGGTGTTGGATAATTCGTTAGCCACAGATAAGCAAACTAAGTACATTTTCTGAGCTAAAACTCTCGTGAGGCAGGTGCTCAGAAATAAATCAGCACTATTAAAGTCTCAATTGCATGCATTGTGCTGTTGAGTGCTGAGTTAAACACGAGCGTTCAAAAGGAAATACCCGTGATCGTGTGAAGCCAAACGTGAATGTTGACACGGACGAATGTGGTATTTATGTATATCTACTTTGTTTTTTACTTGTGTTTGTAATTCCCAGCGGATATTTGCCTTGTTTAAGGTTGTTGTTTTAAATGCCATTCTACCATGCCAGATGTATTGTGTCGTCGTTAGTTCTTGTTTATTTGGAATTTTGAACTCACTTCACTTTGAGCACTTTCGAAGAATTCTCTATTTACTGCAAATGATTTATGTATTGTTGTGTAACAGTGTTATGTATTTTTCTGATAATTTTTCATGTTTTCTTGGTGAATTTTAAGACGCATTTTCCATAATAATAGAAAGATTAGTCTTGGAACTAAACGTGACCATAATTTTTAGTAGTGACCTTTTGTTTGATGTTGTTAATAGAATTATAGGATGTTTTGCTGAAAATGATCTGTGTACCTTTAGTGAACAATAGTGAAATGTCTGTTCTTTTGCTTTCAACTTTGGATCATTTCCTTGCAGGCGACATCTGGTGACAGAACCAAGATGGCACGCAATTCGAGGGTCATGGATCTAATGAAGAACTTTCAAGCGCAACAACTGAATGCCTAGACAAGTTCCAGATGCCTGTGTTGTAGTTGTATTGCAGGTGATGGAGGCTTGTTTCCTGCCCATTATACACAATGCACGAGAATCACTCTTATACAGTTTTGGCCCAGCCTGAATATATGTATATATGGGTATGTGTGTCAAGTACTGTGAAGGGACTTCCCTGAGTCCTTGCTCTCCACAATAAATCTGAATTGTAAACCAAATTGCTCACGTGGTGTAAATCGTAGGCTACCAGTTTTAAGGTTATGTGGGACCTTATCTACAAGTCTGTGAATTTAGCCAAATATATGCAGAATTTTAGATTTTAACTCGGTATATTTATGTATTTTCTGAAAGCAGAAAGCCTTAGAATTTGATTTTGACTTTTTACAAATTTGTCATTAGTTGGGTCACGTGACCATGTCTTTTTAGTAAAATTTATCAAACAAAAGTACATCGGTAGTAAAAGTACAGTATCACCAACGTCAACCAAATTTCAGTTGACGTATTTTTTCAAAATGAAATCTCCAAAAAAGGACTTACACTTTTCTAAATTTCCTTTTTGTTTTCATTTTATTCAACTTAAGAGTTTTTTCATGGAAGCCATAGAAGTCCTATTTTATAGTTCCTGGTGCAAGAGTGGAACATTTTATGAACAATGTCCATTAAAAAGTTTTGGAGAATACTCCATGGAGCTCAGTATCTGAAAGTTTCATGGGAATACAGTCGGCCATTTTTAAGATATGTTCCAAAGTTAGCCAAATTTGGAGTTTTTCTTAGGTGCTATGTAACCTTGACCGTGTTTGTGTCGTGGTAGGTTACATCATTAATGCAGTTGTAAACAGTGTGTAAACTGTGTGTAAACATGTAAGTTTCAAGAAGAATAACAAAGAGGCAATTAGATATCACAATTCTTTGATGGACCTGAGGCCAAAGGGCAAATAAACATTAGTCTGGACTTCAGCTGTGATGCTGTGTGGCCGCCTTGTTGACTGAAAGGCCTGTCCCACTAATGTTGAAGCTTTTGCGTTTTTGGTGTCGGTCAGTTGGAAGGCTTACATTCGGTCTACCAAGGCTAGTCAGCTAGTGGGAATACTCAAGTTAACTTACCAATTTACCTCCAGGCTTTCCTGGTACCGGATTTTACTTGGTGGAAAAAGAATGCAAGTGATAGTCTAGTTTTTACAGTGTGTAACTATACAAAACCTGTCACAATGATAGAAAATGATTACCACACCAGGGTGCTGGTAATTAAAACAGAGTGTGAAAATTATGTCAGTTTTGTTTGACTGGGTTGGCAAACTCTTCCAAGATTGGATTGTTTGGCCTGCGATCTCTCCGTTCGTTTGATGGTAGAAACCCAGCATTTAAAATTGAGCCAAACTTTTTTGTAATTCCATATTTAGACTGTAAGAAGTGAGGAAATGCTGTTTCAGATTGTGTATGTGCCAGTCTTCTGCCAGTAGGGGGAGCTTTGTGCTGAGTATTAAACACTTTGCCAGTTTACTGTGTTCAATATTATACAACTTTTGAAGAGCTGTCCCAATTTTTCAAGTGCTCAGTGAAAAGCCAATGTATGCAAATATCCGTGAAATTGTCATTAGTTAAAATAATTATACTGTGTTATGCTTGGAAGATATTATAATCATGTAAGTGTTATTATTGTTTACCTGAACATAGTGAAACAGTTTGCTGGATACATTACATGTCTCAAGTTGAATTCTAATAGCTTGAGTTTTCTTTTCATTTGGGAAAAGTATAATATGCCATAGAGACCCAGTCGGCTGTATGGTTCTTCACTTTCACTTTAGGGTGGAAATCGTGGGATTTTTTTAACAAAAATATTCTCGTGCAACCCTGTATTTTGGAGGACCCATCGAACTATTGTAGTGAGTTCCAACCTGTAAGTCATAGTTACTGTCCTTGTGTTTGTTCCAGACCAGTAAACATTGAAAAAAGTAACCTTGGTGGGAAAATGGCTTTACATAGACCTGCTTGCGGATCTTGAAGGTCGCGGAGACCACCCTTTATTGAAAACGAAGATCGGTCACTGTCCATACGAGTTGTGACTTTGAAATGAATTAGGTGTAATTGTTAGTTGAACCCGAATTTGTCAATATCCCCCCATGTGAACAGTGATGCACGCTAAAATTGTACAATCGTTTCCTTTCGGATATTTGCAGCTACGCTCCTTGATGTTAACAAAGGCATGGTTAATGGTGATTGTAAAGTACACTATGGCGTGTGAGAAGTTACTTGTTGTTTCTGTAGTTAAAATATTACAACGAATGTCTAGCTTATTGGAAGTATTCAATCTGTAAATACTGAAGTGTACATAAATTTATGTATTAATACCGTATGGTTAGGGGTCGTTTTTGTGGTTAACTCGCAAATAAAACAAATTTTAAAGGGATAATGAGCGCCCATAACTGAGTTGTCTGTTTTCTTATGGACGTCTACGTGTTCATGGCGAGTGTTGTTTAGGTGTACGTTTGGCAATTATTTCTTCCGGAAAGAAGTCAAGTCAACAAATTTTCTAGTTTTGTAATGTTTTGGCGGATCTCATCTCGTGGGCTTTTGTTTCTGGCTGTTTCTCAAATTCACGCTACATTTCAGTTTTGACTTACAAAGGTGCGCTTGACTCTTCTCCATGTGTGGAATTTTTCTTATTGGTCGACTGAAGACGAGTCCAGCCCAGACCGTCGTTTATCCGATCAGAAATTGACGTTTTCTACCCGTTTCAATTTGTGTCCAAACTAATTGTGCTTGTGTGGACTAGTTGCTAACGTCTTACGTTGGAAATTGTGTTCACTTTGAGTTAAAATCGATCAGTTTATTTTCATAACAAATAGCGAGTAGTTCAATGCAATCGTATTCACTGGCAATGTCGACACGCATAATATACAATACACATGTCAGTTAAATTGTCTGATGTTCCCTTCTCTCGACATGCAAATTTTAAGTACACACCTTTTCAACGTTCGTAGCAAGCACATGCGACTACAAACCCGTTTTCCGACACAAAAGCAACTTTTGATGTGCACCTGGTGTTCTTTTGTGAAGTGATCTTAGTCGGCCATATTGTTCCTTAGCCAAATTACTCTGAGAGGGGATTTCAGGGCTTCAGAAGATTTGAAGATTCGTTACTCCTTGATACCAGACTACAAACTGGCTTGTCACTTCGGAGCATGGTTTTGAAGAATAACGAATTGTCGGCTCTTTGCAAGCCCGGGACAAGTTGAGATCAAATTTATAGCAGCACGACGCCTAAATCAAAAGTTCGCTTCTGTGACGGAACATCTGTTTATACCCGGTTTAACAGGATATTCGTTGTCATTTCCACATACATGTAACACGATGCGTGCACAATGTCCATCAGACGTTCGTTTCCATATCGTTTTTTATTGGACTGAACGAGATTTGGGGATCCTGTGCCGCCGCGTGCGAGAGTGGGCAATTCAGTGACCCGTCCCCCCTTTATTCGGGTGCCAAAGTGGTGCTTGCGGTCTTTTTTCCGACTTGCCTCACCCCAATCGTTAAGTTTAAAAATGCTGTTGCATTCACGTTCTTAAGGTAGCAGGGTTCGTTGGATCTTAAGTCGTGTATTTACGCCTAATATCCAGAATTAGGCGCATGCGCTTTCACGTGAACCGTCGGAGTAAAACTATGTTAACTTTGAAAGTCTTAGTGGTTTTTCTTGAAAAGTATTTTTTTACTCAGAAATTTGGTTTACGGTCCTCTTTTATTACTGAATAAAGGCCTAGTGATGCAATTATTAGCTCGTCTCGGCCCAGAAACAATTTGACAAATTATCTCCGTAGGCTAACTAGCAGTTATGGGTATAAACTGGTCTTTAATTTTGTTAAATGAGATTGGACTATATTTAAAAGCAGTGTGAGACCACATTTCTAACTTAACGACTTTTAATTCACATTCATGAAGTAGACTCCTGGAATGCAGTGAAATTTTTTGGAAGCGACATTGGTGCGCATAGTACGCCCGGGCGTAACGTTCTTTCACGTTTTGTTTGTACTGGGTTTGAGATATTGGTCCTAGGTTTGTATCGGCGTTCACGTTTGCTTTGAGAACTGTTATCGCCGATTTTACGATGTTGGCAAGTAGGTAAAAATGGTTCAAGTCAGAAGTATTTTTCTGTCAAAACGTGTACACATTATACTCCATTAAGTTTATTCATCCTTTGCAAATATGGAAATATCAAACACGGAATTTGTGTTCATTCAATGACACATTTAATGACTGAATAGGACTGTTAGTCCGGCAAGCTGTTAGCATCTGATTACACACAACTTCGGAAGTGAGCCCGACAACGTCCAGTGTGAGTTATAATCAAGGAAGGCACTGTCATACAAAGTCGAGTGTTCAAAAGGGTTCGCGAAGAGTATCATGGCGTTTCATCGATAACCATACGTATGCCCATATGGCGCCTTCCTAAAGAACACCACCTAATGCGCTTATGAGCGAAACTTAATCGCATGCGCCTACATGCGAAATACTTGAATAAAATCTTGTCTTTGAAAAAACACATTTTAAATTTAGGCGCATGGTTTTTCCAATCTTAGAAACCACCGAGTCTCTTCTGACTTGAGGTCATTTTAAGCCACTTAATTTCTTTGACGGAACGCGGATCATATCATAGCCGCGTTAAACGTAAAAACTAAGAAGAAAGTTTAAGATATGCTTCAAACTGAGACCAAAAGTTTGAAATCTACTCTTTTTATTCCGTACATTCGTCATTAAAAAAAGTTTGGAATGTGGAATAGAGCGCCAACATCGTGATTTCTCAAGAATGGTTGGGCCGGGGGTTCACACGTAAATTTGCTCAGCAAAAACCTTGTGAGCATAAACGCCCTGTGGACACGCTCTGAAACATCTACATTCATCTGACCTATCCTAGGTTTCTCGGGTGTTCCTGAGAATCCCTGGAACCCAGAGTAAGGTCGATACCAGGGATGCCCCGCTAAAAGCACCGATTTTCGTATAATTTTGGTTTTTGGTATGACGGCACCCTGTTTTCAGAATTTTGACTGAGGATAAATCCAATTTTTCAGACCCGGTGTAACGGGCATAAATGTAGTACCTATTTTCGGCTTTAATGCAAGGCGTATACATATATATTATACTTGAAGCTTTTGTATAAATATGGATAGAAATTTTAATTTTTGGATGGTAATCATTAAAATATGGTTGCAATTTCCGTTGAAGGCCCAGAGACACTCATTGTCCAAATATATGGATTGTACACTCCTTGTGTTAAAATCCAGAGGTAGGCATCTGTTGGAAACAAATTCGCATATACATGCGACATACACAACACTGTGTCGCCAGCTGCAGCTCATACATATTCTAACTATCCGTTCTCTCATGTGCGTAGTTTTGAGAGACCCGGCATCCCTGACAATAGCCAATACTTTGCTTTCTCGGTCACGTTACAGCTGTGCACATGAGCGGCGCACCATAGGAGGGGGGGAGGGGGCTAGGGACTTTAGCCCACCACTTATTTCAATTTACACCGCTCATGGTTAAGGCCACTTTTTGCGCGGAAATTTCAATATCACAAGATGGCCTACACACGCGAGACGCAAGCCTGAGTACATTTTTGCTACTTTTAGACTCAATCATTCAAGCATGAGTTAGTTTAATTGCAAAGCAAATCCGTGTTGCGGCACGAGTTATGCAGAGGTTGGTTGGTCCTGCTTTCAGCTGAGTCAAGCACGAGCGCTCACCTCGAACGGTTGTGCTACTCCTGTTGGTCGATGCACAAATCACAACGCACGAGTGCGTTCTCGTTGCACTGCATGCAACGAAGAGAATGAAACGTATCCGTGAAATTGTTTCTATAGAAAGACTTCTTGCTTCCATGGCAACTGCTACAGGGCACAAATCTGTAGCCACCACACTTTGAACAGTTCGACTTGACGCTGATTTTCTAGAAGAGAAAAAACATTCANGGGGGGGGTAGGGCAGAGTATTAGTCAGGATTTTGCCAGTCAGACATTCGCACCACCTACTGGCAAATGGAATCTGGGAGAATTTTAGGGAGGCCATGGCCCCCTTGCCCCCCACCCTAATTCCGCCACTGTTGATAACTCGCGGGTGATGCACCATCTAAGCAGATAAAGTATGCAGTGACAACAACGCTAATTCGGCTACAATTTAAGATCGGATCAGCGCGGAAATGGTTTTAAATCCCAAAGCGCATTAAGTATAAATTCAACATTGACAATGATTTTTGAAATTGCTGGTGGTACATCAACAAAATGAAGTTAAAGTATATGCTACTTAATATGTTTTTAAATGAAACTCTTACAATACCTTAAAATGTTTGAATATTGTTCTTAGTTCCCCAGTTTCGTTCAACTGCTCAATCTTCTTTGCTCCCTGAAAGAAAAAATTGTTGTCGTTTACAAAAGAGGACGCTCCTCGTCGCTTTACCAACACGGCTTGCGCCCCCTTACAGTGGAAAGCTTCATGAAAGCAAATGGGCAAACCTCATAAGCTGTGTAGCTTGTAGGTCAGATAGCTTCTAGTTGAATAATTTAACAAGGAAGAGTATGTTTTACCGCAAGCCTCTTCAATGAACGACTCTTAACTAGAACTGTGGCGGTAGCTAGCTTCAATTTACGTTTGATTTTTGCTATCGAATGTATTTAACGTCGTAAAGGGCTCTACATCCCGAACTTACATAATTGAAACATATTTTTGAAAGTCCATCCCAAAAACAACGATTCAACCTTTTGAATAATGCATTTCTAACGCGTTGGTAAGCGACAACCTGAGATTTGAGAATTAAAGCAATTAAGGGAAGGTTTTACAATAAGACACTATACGAGAGGGTATGATTTATTTGACATGGTACTGAGCTATAAACAATCTTTCTTTCGACACCATGCATTTAATCATAACGAGATATCCCCGTATTTTGTTTCATGCAAGTCTGGTCGCCTGATTGTGAGATTAAGGGTACGAAGGACCTTGTCGACAAGTCTGCGCGTATAGCCAGGTGCCTACAGAACTATAGATTTTCACTCATTCAAAGAGTACATTCTTTGATAGTAGCTAGCTTGTAAATTTCATTTTTGACTCTTTGCCAACCTGCCATTAATTGGGTCACGTGACCGTGTCTTTCTAATAAAAGTTATCAGATAAGAAATGTTAGTTGAAAGCAAAACAAAAATATCCATTACAAGAGAATTTCGTTAGGTTTTAAAAACAATGCATTCTGGGCTTAATTACAGCGCAAAGCGTGATTTTTTTCGCGTGCCTTGTTATAATATTTACGTTTCAAGTATATTGTTTTTTAAACCTAAAACGAGGCTCACTACTAAAATGGCGACTGTGTGAATAAGATCTACAGCTTTCTTAAGTCCATCGATTCGTTTTAGTTTCTTATAGATTTGATGAAAATCTTAAAATTTCAATTTTGATAGCCCCTTATACACTTTAAAACAGTTCCTAACAGCGTTTTGTAGAGAAATCATGGTACCAAGTGTAAAAGTTTCGTATGAATCCGATCAGCCGTTTATGAAATATGACGTAACGAAATAAGTAAAATTTTAACATTCTTTGTAGGGTACTACATAGACTCAGGTGACATGTATTCACGTGACTCACCATCCATACAAGGAAATGAAATCTTATACCTTATCTCCCGTAAAAAGAACAGCTCTGCACCTTGTGTTTAATACACAAAAAGAAATTCGAGAGTAAAGATAAGAACTATACTGAACACGTTATCGCTGACCTTTCATGCTATGGCGGAGCGGGACAGAAGATGTATAGCATGGAAATCTCTGTGTATAGTCAATTGTGTGCAGGTGGAAAATTAGAATATCTGTAATATATTATAAATCTACATAATATAAATCTATTGCGCGTGTTTTAGAAAATAAGATCCTATAGCTATTGATTAAAATATTTTGCACTGAGTTGGGTTGGTTGACCAAAATCAACCGTGGAGCAGGACTTACTCCTTCAAAAACTTCCCCTGTTTCCCGGAGAATGGAAGACTCTAAGTGGGACATACTTCTAGTTCCACCCTACAATGCCTACACACCAGGAAATGTATGTCACAGTGCCCTGTCCTCGTAATACAATGGGAAGAATGGAAATTTGACGAAGAGCACTAGTTGTGAATTACAAATAGACCACACGTGACAGAATAACAATGGCACTAAAATTATCGATATTTTCACCCGAAGAATCCTCCAAAATAGCCAAGGGGATAATTATTTATGAAGCGTAGAGTTTTCGTGCTACACCCACTGTATCGGATCAGTAGAGATTGTCGTCTCAAGTAATGGTTTGATCTAAAAGTGGTTATATACGTGCACTTCTTAGCAAAGAATTTTTGATTTAGACCACTTACTGTAATCGGTGTCAAATTGTTATTAGTCGAGTTAGTCGTGATTCCAGACGTGCTAAAAATCAAGACTTCGCGAGATTACGTGAGATATTGCTGTGCATTTCAAATGAGAGCACGTGACTTTGACTAGGTTTTAGCTAGGTCCTAACGTCTACTGAACGGGAGGCAGGGCTTCGATGATCAAAACTGGCAATTCGTTATTCGTTCAGTCCAGGTCCTTTAAGATGCATTATCACGGCGTGTCATCTTATGCGCCGGGCATGGTCTGAAGAAATAACGTACTGTCAGTTCTTTGCAAACCCGGACATCACTTCTTCCCCTAGTTACTTAAAAACGGCAAGTGGTCTAAATCACCTCGTGGTACCTAGACCCCAATGCTTTTACCCCAGAGGATACCCAAGGCCAGACATTCGAGCGCATGGCCTCTAGACTCGCTCCTTACTGAAAAGTACGGTGGTGAAAGAAAACCTTGCAACTCAAGATACGGGAAACTCGGAGTTTTTATGTTGCGTAGCCGGGAAATATCATTTAACTTACCTCTCGAGGGCTCATTGCTGTCTCAGTGATTTAGATGCTTATTCGTCTACGAAAATCGGTTTAAGTTTCGGATTCACAATAATGAATTAAAAAAATATTGCAAGAAATTGATGTTTCAATGAATTTTCATGCAGGTTGAAAGTGGAAAAATCTATAAAAATCGATCCCCAAGCAGCAAATTACATTACGTAATTACGTATATATTTTAAGCTAATTTGATGTAATTCTACAACAAATCATGGCGCAGGTTGATGAAATTCGGGCATCTGTCTACTTTTTCGTACCAAACGCATCTCAATTCGTGATGTTGGAAAGTTTTCAACTTGGGCTTCACCTTCCGAAATCAACAAATTAATATTATGGTCCCTAGGAGGAGACACTTGTCGAAACTGGGTCGTGAATGATGTTATGAAGTCGAAGATGGGCATTAGAAGCTGCAGCGCTGGCAGCCACTCACGACATCTTGTATTTCATCAATATATTTATAATCCCGCTATTGACAAGAGACCTGTTCGTCAGGTAATCTGATTTCAGGTCCTATTTTTATCGCAGAGCAATTACCACATTAGCGGTGACTTGACGACAATAGAACATTGGTTAAATAAATTGATAGGTCGTGAACTAAAACTGGTGATTTTTCGAACTGTTTCGCTTCTGACATTAAAATTCCTCGTAAAAACTTAAGCTATGATCATTTTCCCGAAGAAATACGATAAAATTAACCAAAATTGATGCGTTAAGTTTCGGTTCTCTGGTACCCGTTGATGAATTGCTTTATTAGCTCTTTGGACGGTGGTAGATAATTGACTTGTGAGTCTTAATGCCGGACATAAGAGCACGGGAACGCTTGGCAAATGGACTAATTTGATATCTGGACTACCCTAGATTCACTTAGAAACCGCTCGTTTGAAGTTGAATTCAAACGGTGAGGTTTCTGTAGTGGAAAGTGTCAGAAAATTTTCAATGCGCATTAAGCTTATGACAGTCGATCGTAATACCTTTTGTAAAAATCCATGAATTTTTTTAACAAGATGCGAAATAAAGAATTGACTAACAGTATATCAAGACAAAGTATCGTTATACGAGGCGAATGAAAAATTGCAAAATAACAAAACAAAGCTGGGTCGAGTTGCGCAGACACACGCATCTTGTGAAACTTAAATTAGAGTGATCGAGGACTCCGCTTGTAATACGTGGCGATATCTCGCATGATCTTGCGTTTTCGCGGGGTACTCTTGTCTACACAACACACGCTTGACTTGTCTAGAGACGAAATAGAGATCACCTACTCACACCAATCAAGACACCATCAGCAAAGACTTGCGGCACCTCCACTTCTTCCGTTTGCATCCTGTCAACTAGCTCCCTCTGAAGGTCTTTGTTCATATATACATCTCTCTCTTCGTATCTCACCATGTGGTTCTGTATAAGGTTCTTTACACGCCGGCATTGTTCGAACGTTCCTCGTATTATACTCATGCTGGTTGTATAGATAACGATTTTTCCTCTTTCCGTGACTCTGTAGTTGTTCTGCAAAACATTTCAAAGAAACAAAAATAAATATCGGTATTCGATAATTATCTTCATCGGTCTTCACGTGAACGTCTTTGTTCAAGACTCAACAGTTTTTAAACGGAAACTAGACAACGAACTGGTCTTTACGCGAATCGACTAATTCAATTTTAGGCCTCGGTGTGCCTTGGAGAAACTCAAAGTACTTTTCTATTTTAGCGTGGTGATATTAATACCATGATGCAGGTAAATCTGAACACTACTGAAGATACAGATATTTATGACTACCTGTCGCAGTTAAAGGCATGTGTATATTTTTACCCGGATCATGTAATGCTTGACGCCAACTTCAAAACATGATTTGAACAGTACGTCAGTAGCTGCTTTCCCATACTTCAGAATCCCAGGCATTTCACAGAAATTATGTCCTCTACGGCTCAGTTGTGTTTCCGCCAGGCGGTCGATAAGTCCAGCATGTTTTGTAAAGTCACCCTATATTGACAGGCTCTGAAAATGTCCTTGTCAGACATGGGTGAGACTGATAACACTCTGCTTGGTTATACTGCATAAAGAAGTTGGGCGAAAGCAGAGTGGCTTGGAATTTAATTGAGTTATACAAGCCTCAAACTCATGAATAATTTTCCAAAATTAGACGATGGGCATTATTATTATTCATATCTGAATAATTAGACGCGAAAAATTATAAATCGCAACTTCAGAAATTGCAATGAAATAAATTTCTCGACGTTGCGGATCCGCTTGGCTCCTTCTACTGGGATTGATGACGGACTGGTTGCCGCGAAAATTTCGTGGCCCTCTGCCGGTGTTCGTAGACAACGATTGTAAGGCATTGGACCAACTCAAACAAATTAAAGCTGACAATTCCGTGTCTATTCAAAGACGGGTTCTTGGCTTTAACCCGGGGAGCATCTTTGACACCGCTTTCAAACCAAGAACTTTCTCTGTCCAGTACCCTCACGTCTTGCGGAGTCAATCCCAGTGCATTACGATACCGGACAGAGAGAGTTCTTGGTTTGAACGAGGTGTCAAAGAGGCTGTCTGGGTAAAGCCAAGAACCTTTCTCTGAATTGACACGGAGGTCGATTCATGTTGTCATGAACACTGGCACGTGACGACGAAATTTTCGCGGGAACCTCTGAGTTAGTCGTCAATCTCCTGTAGAGGAAGCCAGGCGGGCAAATTTAGTTTACAGTAAGTTCCAGAAGTCGTGATTTACAATTTTCCCATCCAATTTTCCAGAAATTAATCCTGCGAGATTTGATGGAACTTAAAATCCTGGCAAATGTGTAACCCCGTGCAAAAATTTCCTATGTTAAATTTTTCTTGAAAAATTACTGGGCTTTTTTTCAAGCAATCTTCACACGGAACAGCAATAATAACACAGAACCCGTCTCATCGAGTTTTTGTGAACAATATTCATGTCGTTCAGGATGCGTCGCTTAGCTGTGCGCTTAAACTACGCCCACCTTGTCATATGTGAGAATGAGTCCAAACACATCTACAAATGCGCTGAGTCCACAGAACAGCAAACCGTATTGATTACTGTAAGTCACGAATAGGACGTGCAAAGCAAACACTTATGATCAGTGCCGTCGTATTCACTTCCACGTCACTGCAAAATATGTCCGGCCCATATCATGGGTCAAGTGGTTATTGTAAGCCAAGAATCGTCTCACGCGGGTTTGGGGGGTTTGAACTGCGGAACACTTGTTTGAGAAACAAATTATAAGACAATGAAAACATTGGTTTTTCCAAAGCACATACTGCACTTCACATAAACAAATTCGTGTAAAAATGTCTGTCTTGTCACAAATTCGATTCATCTACTCTTAGTGCTAAACTGGAGGAACGAAACGTGTCGTGACTACCAAGGGACGGAGGTGAACGGGAGGGCCAAAGACGAAAATGTCCGATGGGCATCTCCCTCCCTTTCTATAACGTGCAAAGAATAGCTCGACTGTGGCAGCTTTTCCGGAAAATGGGAATAATGTGATCGAATTGATGAGTCCGTTGTAAAACATAAACAAATGTTTGACTCGTCTTGTCGACGTGTGAACGTGTGCGTATGAATCAGTGGACGTCTATTGCGTATTTTTATATACTATACTGATTCTGGTATCGGCATAAAATTCTATTATAATAAAATTTACTTTTCTACGGGTGTTCTCAAGCAGCACAATCATAGAATGTATGGTGAGAATATGATTGCGAATATTTTCATGTTATGATTGCAACATGGGAGGGGCAACCATAGGGGGCTGGGGGAGGCTATAACCCCCCATTTTTTCAGTGCTGTGTCGCCCATACATGGCCTATGTGCGGTGCACCACAGGGGGGCTGCGGGGCTATATCCCCTCACTTTTTTAGTGCTGCACCCGCCCTTGAGCAACTCGTTGCATTCTAATTTGAAATTAATTCATGTGAACAGCAAGGTATGGACATGAATTGATTATTGAGTAACAAGAGTACATTGTAAGGCCATACCAAGAGTTGGGAGACGTTGCAGTCAGAAAGACACGCACTTCAATGTATTCTTAATTTTAATTATTCATTGATATCGTGCCAAAATCCGATGTGAATCCAGAAGAGTGCGACCTTTTCGAAGTGGCTTAGTTAGGTCAAACTCCATCCAATAAATACTGATATCAAAGAAGTTCAGTGGTGAATTATTATGGGATCGCTCACTGTTATCAACCACTGAATGTGTCAATCATCATAAACGTGACTGCTTTCGAGGTATTATAAGACAAGGCATACAAAATAACACATGCACGCACGCGCACTATACACTAAGCCTATTCATTGGTTCCAAACTCACTTCAATGTTTAGCATGCTTTTATTAATTAAGGGAAATAGGTAATTTTGAATATAAAGTTGTTTAACTGAATGTCGTTAGTCAAAAACTTTAACTTGTCACTGTCGGTGGCAGTAAACAGGTATTGTTTCAGTGCGGAGTTCTAATTGGACAATGACAAACCTCAGAACAAAAGGCGTTTTAAAGATCATTTACATTGGGCAGTTGATTTTCATTAACTACGTAAGCCAACACTAGCAGAGTTTTGCATTATCGTCTAACAATCAAACCCGTATGATAAGACTGTCGTGTAAAACACATCAGCGATTATAACGCGGTTATGTCTCGTGTTACCACGCAATGGCCAATATTGGGCAACAGCATCCTAAGCTCTTTCCATGAAAGTTGTCTTTCGACTTTGGTTCACCGTTGTCCAGGCGCTTCATGCCGTATTACTCGTAAGCGCGCACGTTTCACACAACGCACTGTTCACGTACCTCGTGTCGGCAGATGAGCGGTCAATAATTTCAATTCAAGTGCGTTTGGTTAGGTAGAAGTAGTAGAATACGTAGGAAAAACAGATTAGCACGGTTTGGACTGAGTAGCCACTGCTTGGTGCATTTCGTGCCATTTGACACGCAGTTTATGATACTAAGCATGTCTGCAATCTTTCAGTTTTTGTTTATTTGCTGTTAACACCATTGATAATTAGCGGTAGTTTAAAGATCGCGTTTTCCGCTCGTTAGTAAAAGCACCAATAGCCGTTTCCATGACAACAAAAATGTAGAATATATCGATAAGAGCACACTAATTGGTACAACGAATTTCCGCTAAACAAACACGATCAAGTTGAATAGACAGCAACATGTAATGAATTTACATAGCAAATAAATGTGTAGTTAATTACTGCTGTAATGACAGCCTGTAGTGAAAGACAAATAACTAAAAACAACAGAAAGTCAAACACCTTCAGTGGAAAGTAAAAATCACAGTGCAGATACGGCGATATTATTGTTTCGGTGCGTGACTGGATCACTATGTAAATTCAAAAAGATATCTATTAGCGGTAAAAAGTAAGTCTTTGGATCCAGTTCCTCTATTTTGTTACTCTTAACAACTCTTGTATCACATTATCCATTCAGTGACTCAGTGGGCTTGAGTTTTTAGTTGAATGGTGCTTTTATCACTCAAGTGAGACCACACCGGTGTTTTAGTGAGGGGAAAGGACGAGGGTTGGTTGAAATCACCCGAAACGGGTTTGATTTCTAACTTTTACGTTTTAATTTATGGGCTTAATTTACACAGGTAGTAATTCATTGAAGCACCTAATTTACATACGTAGCAGTGGCGGATTTAAGGGGGGCGGGGCAAGGGGGTCATGCCCCTCCTAAAATTCTTCCAGATTCCATTTGGCAGTTCGGAGGTGCGAATGCCTGACTGGAAAAATCCTGGCTAATACATGTACTCTGCCCTGCTCCCCCCTAACTCAAAATCCTGGATCGGCCCCTGCGTACAGTGTATGTTTCCAGCAGTTGTCCAACTGTACTCAAGATCATAATTCGGATTACATTTTACCCTGTTTAGTAGCTGACTAAAAACGAAAATTGAATAAGGTTTTTAATCTCATCGAATCGAGTCAGTATCATAATATTCTTTTTACCGTGGTAGGAATCTATTCCATTACGAATTGAAGTCACGAGCCGCAGAGCACAGGGCGCCATTTTCGAATCCGCAATTTTAGGGTCGACTCGGTTTTCTTGAAGCGCCAATGGTTTCGAAGCTCTTATATGTAACGAAAATAAAGGGGAAACGCTATACAAGACCAATTTATACCAGTAAAAGGTTTAATTCGATTTTTGTTTTTAGCCAGTTCAAACAGAGTGAAATGCACCTCGTCCGGGATGCAGCTTCTGTTAGTTGACTATTCCAAAGCATTTGACCTCGAGGCCTACGAACTGGTCATTGCTGCTGTCACTACGGAAATTGGAATTCCTGTGGCGACATTGACTTTCCGTCGTTTTGACAGGGCAAATTGGAAAATTATTTCTTCAACAGGGCAATCGTTTACGATTCAGTACCCCAGGGTTCCTACTAAGACCCAGTCTTTGTACTTAATCACCGACAAACTCGAAGTGTCAAGCGGTCTAAATCCTGGGGAATAACGACGCGGTCATTGTCCTATAACACTAGCGTAATACCTTGTCCATTTCATCAAGCGCCCTCTGGTCAAGTAACAACTTCATAATTAAACGAAGAAAAAGAAAGTCAGAGGTCGGCCCATTCAAGACATCCCAGAGCACAGTAAAGTAATTTCCGTCTAACCACTCTGTTTCTTCCCACAATGACGAAGCCGTCTTCCAAAACAACCTTGGAATGCTCACAGCCAGTTAATTATCAATCTGGCAGAATAGCGCTCAGTGGAGGGAGCGAAATTTAATTTCCCGTAAGAGTATAAGATTAAAGTCCTCGTAGAACAGGTAAAATGACTTATAGGTATGGTCAATACATGTAATTATGTTCCTTAATTTATAGCCGATACTTACATTCATTAACCAAATTCGTTTTGAAGTTGTTTTTTTGTTTCGGAGCCAACAATTGCAGAACAGTTTTCGCGGAAAAGACTCGGCAGTGTTATAGCGTGTATGCCGTTTACAGAGCACTGTCCATCTGAACCAATATTGTTTATACCCTACTCACTAACGTCCACATTTTTTTACTGTCTAAGTTTAACAGCCAATTAAATTTTCTTGTCAGCTTGGCCTTTCGTCTCTGTCCTCTCAAGAGAAGCAAGATATCGAACGTCGCATGGGCGCACCTGGGGGAAGGGGGCGGGGTGGGTGCTCGAAAGGTACGCGCCCCGAACAATTCGAGCCCCCCTATATTTTAGGCTGGGTGCGCGCATGCTTTGCTTGGCATGAGATAAATAGCTACATCTCACCAACGTTTGCCAAAAATTAAATATTTTTGATTATTAGCAGCTTCTTGTATTACTGTAAATTCCCGCAGTTTTTCAAACTATTGCCAGACGGGGGTACAGAGATTGAAGAATCAAGGAAATAAAATTTCACCAGTCTGTCCAAAGTAGCGAGATATTCATGGTTTTTCATTCTTCACAAAAATGTAAATGTGCAGTAGACAGACACAATAGTAATCACTGATGGTCTCAAACACGAATGGTTACGTCACGACTGGTGTATCAGTCATGTGACATGAATTTTAATTCTCCCATCGACGATATCTGCCTCACAGTAAATCATAAACTCAAAAGGCCACAAAGCAGGGCAGTTTTATCTCGTGAGAGTTCACATCCGTAGTTTCGAAAAAATGCGAAATTTCTTCGTGCTATTTTAAAAGATTCAATAATCGCAATCCTCGCCATGGTGTTATTCAACTTTCAGTGAAAACCGGGAATTTAATCGATAAGCTATGACAACTGTATGCAGGTTAAACTCAGCATGGCACTATGCAGGGCAACACTTGGCAAAGTAGCACTAAAACCATTTCTAGTTGCCACACATAGCCTATACATCAGTAGACTCTAACTTCCGAGCACGGCGAAAAATTAAAATGTGACCGCACTGGTTGTTTGTTGAATGCATACCAAGATTGATAATCAAATATTTAACTATCAAATTAAATGCATTTAAATGGCAAATAAGAGGATTGAGCTCGATCACCAAATCACCATAGTTCTATGAAAGGTTACTTAGGTCTACTAAACATATATAAACCAGCGCAACAATGGACTCAAACAATCTAATCATTTTGATAACGCGATCAAACATTATAGACAAGCGACAGCGTGTTCAATGTTAATTTTGTGCTTAGGAAATAGCATACAGTCCACCCGGAATAGAACTTACGAAGTGCCCTATAGTCTTAAGATATCGGGCAACACTTGAACTTGGGATCAACAAGGTTCTATGTAATTTCAAAGTGTGAAAATTACGAATCAAATAATAACCTGATATGATTTAATTTAAATTGATATCAGCTGAGGCGTGGAGCTTGAGACATGCAACATGCGTCACTTACGTCAATAATAAAAACCACATTTATTCTTTACTCAATGATAACAGTAATTGTTTAATATAAGAAATCTATCAAATGTAGTCTTCAATTATTTGCTCGCACACGTTTAGGGACACTTGATATTTTGTCCACGGCACGAAGGTGCAGAATAGTGCAGTTCACATTTCTTCGCAATAAAGCGGCTCTTTACATTCAGTTAAGTTGGTCAAGATCACATGAAGGCTTCATTAATATTTCACGATACTGGGTGATCAATGGATTATCTATTATTGATACGTTTAATACATATGATTTAAGGTCACTCTGGCTATGTGTATAGGTCAACGAGTTAACGAATGACGGGAAACCTAAAAAATTCAACGTCATCTGGTAGCACTGTAGTATATCTTTTATTGCAGGATCATCTAGCTACAGCACTGGCACAACAATAGACACGCATCCATTCTTTTTTATAATGCCTACGTGGCTGGCATTTATATGTTGATGGATGCAAACTTATCAAGCGATTAACACGACATTGAATAACAATCGATGTAAATAAGCTAGACATCCCGTCACGAAGCGGATCTGAAATTTGAAAGATGCACGCTATATAACGACCTAGGGACACTGCGTCATATTACTCCCAGGTATAACGTAAAAGTGTGGTACTTTCACAGTATAATTCATTCAAATGAATTTTATATTTGCCCTTTAATGCAGTCGAGTGAATTCATCGTGATTTATTTTCTTTCAAACGTTTCAAGTTGCTCAACTTCCTCATTCGACTATGGAAAACGTAAAGGCCAAATGGTTCCGCGACGTTTTACTGGGTTAAATCAATACATTGCTGATAACAATAGTTACGATATCGGTATTCCATTATTTAACAACCAACTAACCTCCTCGGCCGCATGGTCCTCCAGCAAGAACGTGGCGATTCCTGCTCGCACACGGTTCTTGAACCCCCTAACTGTCCCTCTGACGCTCATTAGTGCCTGCTCGTCGATTGCCTGAGGGTTTAGGACATCTCTCCTTCCGGCGAAAGTACCCTCCCTAATGATTCCCTCTTTAGGGGGGCTGCCACACTCGTCGTGTCCATTAACAAAAAATTTTTCCTCGTAAAAATGATCGTTCGCAGCACCAGTCGATTGTTCACCGCCACCATTCATTCTGAAAAATGGTCTCCTGTGTTTCTCCACGGGGAAAGTTCCCGCGTGATAATGTCTCGTGCCGTCACTAGTTCGGAAGAGATGGCTATCTACATCGCGCCCACTCCTCAGCGCCTCCAGGTCTTGCTCTGTAAGACCGTGGAATTTCTTCTTCATTTTCCCCGTCAGAGCACGCGGCTTTGTTTTCGAATTACGATCGAGACCGCTCGCAGACTCCTCCCTTTCATTTGTTCCGGTTGGCGCTGACATAATGCCACTCATTACAGCAAGCTGTCAAGACTCATCATCACCCGCCGAGTCACAGGTATCGTGTAATAACAGACTGGGACGGGGTCGATACCACGTGACTGATAATGCTGCATCACACACCTGAGACATCGATTATCAAGTTACAGTCACTGCTCGCCTGTTGCACAAAGTAACGCAGCGGCGACTACAGGTCACCAGAACGTCTACACTGAGAAGCCTGCAAATTGTACATAAAATCTGATTGTTTTAAAATGCATGGAGAGAGGAACACAAGACCATAGAGTCAAGTCAGTTCGTTCAAACAACATTAAATACGTATTTTTTGAAAGAAGAAAGTCTGTAGAGTTTGATTTTTCCCCTTCAACAGTTTTGTTAGATATTAACGTTCTACATGAAATATCAATATCGACGTTAAGGTTTCCTGAATCATCATTTCGTTTTCGTTTTTGTTTCATGTACCCTTAATAAAAGTCATAAAAGCCCTATTTTGATAGTAAGTCAAATTTTAATAGCAGTAAATGGCCTAAATTAAAAGTTCGCTTCTCGCACGAAACCCTTAGCTCAGCCCGTAAGTCTTCAGCGCTAAACAGGAAACAAAACCAAAAACAAGGGAAAACGGGAAAAAGAGAGAAAAGGGGCAATACAAAAAGGAAACAACGAAAAACAACACAATAATAGAAAAAAAGGTTGGAGATTCGAGAGCTAATTCGATAATTTCTGGTTTGATTAATGGTTTGACATGGCGGCAATTGGACAATTTTTGGTTTAGAATCTTGGTTTGCCAGGTTATGATTGGTCCGGTAGATCACGACTCACCAGCGGATTTAAGAGCTATACATAATTTCTTTTTTCACATATGTCACGTACACGTAATGGAAATGGTAATGATTATACATAAACATACTCACTCGCATGAACAGATAGTAGGTCTATTCGAACTCAATGACGAGCTTCAAAATTGTTTTATTTCAATGCAAATCGCGATGTGACGTATTCAAAGCAACCACATTAGCCTCCATAATGAAATAATTATATCGACGTACGTGGATCAAGTCGAAAGATTACTGATGTGTGACATTTGAAATGCCATAAGAGTTTGCTCTGAAAAACAACAACTGTATTAATTTGTGGTAATGCAACAAGCCTCAATGCGTGTACTACAAACAATATTCACGCAGCACGAATCGTCAATGAGACTGGAAAACGGGTGCGTTCTAATTTTGCCAACACAGAAAATGTATATCGACCAGTAGTCGCAAGACAATCATAAGAACGATGGCATGTAATTAGGACTAAAATACGACAACGAACTTCACAGTACACTGGAGTCCTTGTGGCATTTTAGCATTACTGCAAAAGAAGGTTTCCATGGGAACAAATGTATTTGGCTCAATACACGTTCGTTAGGCGACACCGGTGAATTCATATCGCCTGTAATCCTTACTAGTCATGCAAAATTTGACATGCTAAATTCCGCTGTTGTCAGATTGAGCTCTTCTTCGTCATAAAACTCAAAACAGCAACAAACGATACATGAGTTCATCACAGGCTTCATCATCTAGCAAACACACATTCCATCCGGGATTGCATTACTCATAGGCGGCGCGGCACTCAGAAAAGTGGGGGGGGTTATAGGTGCGCCGCCCATGATACTACATGCCTGACGGGGGNTTGTCTGTCATGGGTCATTCGGTGTTCAGTGCGGTATTATTGTTCGTTTTAAATCAGTTTTGGTTGGTACCTCGAATATCTAGTCTAGCTCATTTTTTGGGGTCTTTGTAAGGCCCCCAGGGGTCACACCCAGAGTGCAGACAACGGCAGACGTCCATTTCTGTACATACTGAGGTGGACTTTAAATGCTCCCGTGGTCAGATGTTGGTACCTCGTTCATCTATGCTAAGTGCTCTGGGCTGCCGGTCTATTAGGCCCAGCTAGCGTGACAGAGTACGTGCCAGTTCTTCTTCGGTAAAGCTAAATACCATTTTAATCCAATTTTAATCTGTTTCGTCTGTTTTCATTGCTGGAGAAATTATATTTTATTGATTCTTGAAGCACCTCCCATCACAAGAAAGATTTGATTTGGACAAATTAGTACCGTTAATTACGAGGGGTATCACAATGTCCCCGCTTAATTAGTCGAATTGGAGGTTATTTCAAGACTTTGAAAGAACCGACACTTGGTTATTGCAAGAGACTAGACCTTACAAATATTGGCTTGTCGCCGTGTGACATTTTATGCCGCGCCGAACAACCCCGAGTTCTTTGCTAAACCACTAAATCACTTCTCACCTAAACAAGATGAGACCCATATATCATCTTAAGTGGCATAAATCAAGAGTTCTCTTCCTGCACGGAACGCGGGTTTGTAGGTGTTTTAACTGGATATAAAGAAAACTGACACAGGAAATATTTACTTCAAAGGACTGCTCAACATTGCAAATCTAGTGATATTACCAGCAAATAGCAACAAAGCCCTAGGTATGTCGGTCAAGAAAAGACAATCGTAACTAACATCCGCTAACTGCAAGAGTAATTCCTTCACATTACCCAAACCAATTCATGGCAGGAGTTTTGTTAACAAAAACCATGTAGGCAGCGGGACAAGGTGTACATCATGCTGTGCTACTAACAGACAGTATTGACCACGCCTGTGGGCGGAGCTGGATGTTGTCCACAGTTAGACAAGGCCAACAGACGGTACTGACCATGCGTGGAGCTGGATGTTGTCCACAGGTAGACACCGCAAACATTGGCAAGGTGTCGAACACAGCTGCCACTTACGAACATGTACATCTAAGCACATCGGATATATCAACCAAAGCATATATGTAAAGGAGAGCATCACACACACACGTGAATGCATTGATTTTACTTAGAATTCCAATAGGTACAATTGCATTCGCGCATGATGGGAGATAAATTTCTGATAGAGAAGAAAAATTACCAAAGTTGCAAAATATCAAACCCACAACCCACTGCAACTGGGCAATTCACTGACCGGTGACGAGACCATCCTTTCAAGGGGCGTCAACAGCATATAATCATTCATAAACTTGTAAATACTAAAAACTAATCATATTATTCTTTATTACACAGTTCATTACAGCAAGTCTGCACATACTCAAGTTGGACAACTATTAGTAGTACTGACAGAAAATCAAAAAAATAATTTCTTAAGTATGAAATATCACAACATTAAAACATTCCAGTGAAGTCCTTTAACAAGAGCCAAGGCAAAATGCCAATGGTATAAAATACAAAAGAAGCCATGGTGTTTTGTTTCCAACATCAGCTGTTGGTGTACCATGTGACCAAGTAATATTAATCCCATGATGCCTGATATTTCTACCAATACTACACCGAGGTCCGTATGGCAAAGGCCTTTACTATCAAGTACTATCATATAGTTTCTACATTACATAATCTAAGGATAACCATAACAGTATCAATGCCATCACATCTGAGTAAAAATCCCTGAAACCATACAAACACATCCACATAAAATAAATAACAATAACACGAGATTAACTTAGCCCAACAGACAGCTATGTGCAACATTTTGTAACTGTGTTGATATTGAGAACAAAACTAATTTCTACTGATTATCATCTAATTCACTGTCATAAATTTCATTTTTCTGTTATAATTTTCTGGATTCACTTCACAACAAGCAGCCTGCCCTTCCAGTATATCACTGAACACTACAAAAAACACATGCTTGAGCCAATCAAATACCTTCAAGAACGAAAATTTCTTTTAGAAATTAATCACTGAGTTTAATGATTATTACCAAATGTATCAACCTGTTCAAACTGTAACGCCACCTATCTCAAAGCTTAGAAAACAGTTTGCTAGCTACAACATGCTAAGCCAATGAAGTACTGAATACAAAATAGTGAGCTACTGCCACCTAGCGTAGATCAAACATACCAACTCAAAATTCTTTAATCATACTATACTTAACTCTAAACACACACCAATCCAAAAAAATATACTAAACCAAACTAAAACTGATGGTTAAAATATTCAATCTCTGAAAAATTTGATTATGACTGATAAATTCATACAACTGTTCAGTATAAAAACACACACACATATACAATTACACACACAGCATTAAAAAAAGGCTAATTCTTAATTCAGCAAAGTAAAGCAAACCAGATCACATGCTATAAAACACTTCATCACGACCCTGTATTTCACTTGATGTCCAACAATTACTTGTACCTAAGTTCACACAACCATCAACTCACTAGGGACGGAGAAGCAAACTCACTGCAGAATTAGTAAGAAGAAACTCCAGTCTATCTGGACAACTATGTATGTATTTCAAATGCAAGCTTAATCAACCTGGCAATAATACCGGCACTAAAGCCACCTAGCATCATAAAATTTTTTTTTTGATTTCGACCACTTCTAGTTGAGAAATCGGTCTCAAAAAGTTCCTTGGTCAAAATTGGTGTGATTTCCGGATTTGGAAACGAATTTAATGATTGAGATCAGGCTTTACAAGTTGACACACCTAAGCGTCTGACTTCATTTGCTGAGCCTTGTCTCGAAAAGTAACGAATTGCCAATTCCTTGCATTACCGAAAATCACTTCTCATCTGAGCTACAAGGAATAAGTTCAGACCAACTTTAGAGGGATAATTTTGTCAAAATCGAAATTTAGTTTCTTCCACAGAATATGGGCTTATTGTCCCTTTAACTACATATGCAAAAGAACAGAACAAAGACATATTTGTTGAAAATGACAAACAGTATGTAATGAAAATACACCCTTAAGATGCCATGTCTGCGAGATTGTTGTAACACTAACTACATAAGGAGCTTTTGCGCTGAGATTAATCCGTGTACATAAAATTATTAACCTTTCATGCAGTAAAAAAGCTACCACTAATGATTATACCGTTTAACAATGTTTCTCTGAAAGACTTTCAGGGATGTAACATTATATTCTGACTAGAATGTCTTGTCTTTAACTTGGGGTTCTATCATCTCAATGTCCGCAGTTGGGTTGGCGTGCCTGAAAAATAACCACAAATGATCCGTTTATATCTAAGCCACGACAAAAAATTTGATCAACAGTGGAGGTTTACGGACTGACCACTACCACAGGATATATTTGCCATGAGCTGTAATTTTCTTGTTCATGATGCAAACTATTTCTTTCCACAAAAAAAATCATTTGTACCGCCGCACATCCAGCAGTACCAACCAGTTAGGGTGCTGCCCGGGCAGACCGTAACCCCTCCATAACTGAGCCACTGGGAATGTCTTGTTCAAAGCTGCTTTCTTGAACAGACTCTGAAGCAGACTAAAACGGAGCACTAAAAAGAATGCGCGAGTAAAATGAACATTCGTTCACAGCTATACTGTAGAAGTTCTGCACGCTTCGCAGTTCTTGATAAGGAATGATAACAGACCACACCATCAGACAACGAACACATGACAAACAAATGAAACATGCACGGAATAAGTATCATAACATCACGGTGTTTTGAAGGAAAAGGTAACCACTGTTGGTACTCCTACTGCCAAATATACATTGCCTATACACACCCCTCTGGTACAGCCGCCGGAGGAGCAGTTGGTTGAGCGGACGGTTGCCGTGGATATACAACTTCAGGACCCCATACTTGGGACTTGTACTGCAAAAACAATAGTCAGTAATTACAATTAAAACATCGTTCTTGTTGTGTATTGAGGGACAGGTAGCTACCGACACGGGATCACTTCTTGAACAAAATAACTCTATGCCAGGGTCCATTTTTTTGCCCGTGATGAACTCCACAATGAAGTACGTAGTACACACCCATTCAAAATTTGATGGAGTCACCCACAGCACACTGTACACAAAAAATATCACAGTATTCGTTAATATAAACCAGGGCTCTTGATGCCTCGGTTTTGGGGCTGACGATGGGCCCCATTACCCTATGAAAAATATTTTACACTCACATGAAAATTCCCTCATTAGGCCCAAAAGTTCCCTGTCAATGATTAAAAATTACCCTAAAGGTTGGAATTACTTCTGCAAACAATAATTTGTCCACTTGAGATATTGCTGATGAGGGATGGCCACTGGGCGGTTGAATTGGTGGTGACCTGGAGGTGGTGTCGGGATCTTCCCCTCCATCAAAAATTACCCTCACATGCTCAGGGAAGGCACACGCACTTTTCCTCCATCAGATGAGTAATGGCCCAGTAAGCCTTCTGACACAGGCATGTATCTATCTCATTGCTGTCAGTGGATATCCTGACAAATGTTAAGCTGCAGATCTCACATGTGCTTACAGTTGCTTGTCTTCTTGGAAGAGATTTATTTAAATTTCAAAATTGATAGAATCAAACTGTGTTCTCATGAATGACAGCTACTCTAATTCACTTATGGATAAGCACATGAAGTTTCCTTATTAGAGTTGAGGCTAGTAGCAACAATGGCAGCAGAGAAAAGAATGATTATCTCATTCACATGTTTACCATATTGTGTCCTAAATTGGTGAAATTTAACCGTAATAGCTACCCAATATGTTTGCCTAAATTCTGCTCAAGGTTTCAGAACAGCATCATCAACATCATGTGCATGCATTGCCACCGAATGTGAAATAACGTTCTTGCATTTTTGAGACTTCACACAGCATTCAGTTCAATCTTGACAGCAAAATCACAAATTAAGTGATACTTAGTCAAGACTGAATAATTTTACTACTATTGTTTAAAAAAATAGTTGAGGGCAATAGTTCCAGGAAGACTTACGTTTCGTTTGTGTTCAACAGTCCGTACAATGTAACACAGGGCACAGGCCAACAAGAGGCCAACAAGAAATATGAGCAATCCTGCCAGTAGGAGACCAAGTCCCGCATAACCAAGGCCTCTGGAAAGGAAGTCGCAAAAATATAGAACATCAAGTAAAGGGTTGCGATTCATGGTTAAGGCATTTATGAGAAAAGTTACAAGTGTAATTATGTGCTTCACATGCGATAAATATATGGTGACATTTCCAGCAGGTTTGGAGGGATCTTGTTCTTTGTGAAATTCTTGCGTTTACGAGTCACAACCTTCACAGCCTTGTTAAAGAAGCTCGCTCCTTTGTCGGATGAGTAGTACTTGGCAGCTAGTTAATACTTGATACACGACGAGCGAAATATTGAACATGTTCCAGACCTCTAATGAATTGCCATTTTTTAGGCCAAAGCCCTGAAACAACCTCTAGTTTGAATAAAGAACAAGTTGAAACCAAATCTAAAGTAATTTTTAAAGAGGAAGTTTATAGCAGCTACATTAAATGTTAAACATATTTTCTGACCATTGTTCGTCCCAACTTTGACAACATCATAACCCCCAAATGATTACAGCCCAGCCGAGAGTACTATGGTTATTAACATCCTAGTACTCCAGTATATATTAAAGTGTTTTATTAGTAGGAAAAATCCAAGTCCAGTGTTTTTGAGAAAATTCCTGCAATCCGTAAAGTTGCTGAATACAAGTATATTTTAGATGAATGAAAGAATTTCACAAAATCAACCCTTGATTGTATCTATGGCAGACCACACATCTAAGCAGTTACAACATAATTGTACATTCTCCAAGTTGATGTCCCTAGCATCTGCCATAATATGTGTCCTCAATCCTCCATTCTCCTCACTTCATTCCAAAATAATTACGAGGTATTTACCTTTCAAAGAGTACAATGCACATAAAAATATCAAATAAGTAAAACTATTTCGTGCAATTTAAAGCAGATCCTTTCCAAAACAATAGCATAACACAAGAAATCAATGATTAGTCATTTGTCATCAGTATAAACTAGGGGACATTTTTCGTGAAATTGATTTAAGACAGAAATCCGACAATAAGAACTACGCTTCCACTTCCCAATTGCTGAAAATAGTTGAGCCAAATAATTGTGAGCGCATGACGATCTAGAAATAATTATAAAAATAATCTTAGTGACTAACAGCTGTACGTATATTCTCGGAAACTTTGCACATTTGCTGAAGTGGGATTTAATTATTTTGCAGAAATATTAGTGTGGAGCGTAAGAACAGATTTCTGACTTAAGTCACTTTCATGAAACAGGCTTCAAGTCACAGCTCACCTTTCCCACTTATCTGCGTTATTCCAATACTGTGCAAAGAACGCCATCAGAATAATGCCCACAGCTACGGTTAGGACTCCGATTACTAACCAACCCACACTACATCGACAAATACGAGTCCATTTTTTCTTTACATCGGCTGGTGTATGCAAGTTGCCCAGGTCAAACGCCATTTTAAGTAGATCTGTTTGCTAGTTCTAATCTGCAAAATCAACCAGTGGAAACAGAAACGAAAAGGCAACAGACTGCCTGAGAAAACCTCATTTTATCATTACAGCACCAATAGAAACCAATGGGCTGAAATTTTGCAGACAGTTCATGAAAAACACTGACAGTGAAAAGGTCAAGACATATGTTATGTAAGTTTATGATCACGGTAAAAAATCTTAACTTCAAAATATACCTGTAAGAATAAAGCTAGCTGTATAAAAACTAACAGCGAAAGAATTTACGAATTACGCTGAATCCAAATGGAATCACGTGACAATAGCAACGCCGAGATGCCACATTAATAAAACTTCCTCCGCAATGGTTTGTACCCCTGCTTGTAAAGGTGGCGCTGTATGAGACTACATGGGCGGCGCACCATAGGGGCTGGGGGGGCTATAGCCCCACTTTTTTAAGTGCAATGCGGCACATGGTCTATAGGCGGTGAACCACGGGGGGCTGAGGGGGCTTTAGCCCCCACTTTTTTTAATGCTGTGCCACCCATGGACTTAAAATTACAAGGACGTATACAAGTGTGTTGTGTATCAAATATAGAATTTGCTGGAATCGCGTAAACGAAGCTCATGACCCACACACTCATTTTTATTCCGGAGAAACTTCTTGGTTTATCAACACGCTCCAGGTATGTTAGTGTACTCTGTTTCAGTTTAGAATACAACATACTTCAACGGGTGGAAAATACTGATAAATCACAATGCATTAATTTCACGACACAGAGAAGGGACATAAACATATGTTAGACAGATAGCATGCAGTTTACAACACAGTGCAAAAGACAGAGTTAGTTTTTGATCATCTAACAAATTTATTAGTGGCAACAACAACATTAGTAGGTATGTTAAACAATACAAATAAAATTAACATAAATTAACAGCAAAAAAAGCAGGAGGAACATTCACAAACAACAAAGGAAAATTGTGTGGAATTCATTCACAGAAACAACTCTCAGGCACAAGATCATGGTCAGTTTAGATTTAACACTTACACAGAAAGTTCTATGACAAATTTTTTTGAAAACATGAGTCAGTGAGAGAAATTTACTTGACAGCAACAAATCTTCAGTTTGAGACAACGGTAATCGCTATAATTATATTTTTGTCTGTTTTTAAGGTATTCTTCTCAGTGCCATTTTTTTACATGCACTTTGATGACAGAAGAAACATAAAAGCCAATCAAAGTATTTTTAAAAGGTATTTTTTGACAAAATTAAAAAAAAAAAATTCATTTGTCCATAAAAGATTTTCACTCTATCTGAACACTCCAAAAAGCATGAGAATGTTGCATTAACTCAAACGAACCAAAATCAAAATAGCAAGAGTAATGTTTTCAACAGAATCCAATAACAGCATTCAGACAAGTTTCTTCAAACACTCGAATAAAGGCTGAACAATTAGTTGATGACCATTCTTTGTCATCTGAATCAACACAACATACCTCTTTTCCCTTTGATTGCTCATTTGTAAATTCTATATCAGATCTCCAACTAAGTTGGTGTTGTAAATTATCACTGAAATAACCTTAGCGAGCGGTACACTAAAGAAACTGCAACATTTTCCGCTGGTTAGAGTAATTTTCATCGACTTGACCAGATGTCATAAGTTCAAGTTGTTGTTTGAAAAACGAAACCTGGTCCTTGCACTCTAAAAGAGGGCCACAAAATCAGAAAAAAAATCCTATGTACTAATATGTCCGTAATAGTCACTAACAGGGGTTCTGCATTTTAAAAATCAAGTTTTCTTCACTATCTAAACAACACGTGTCGAACTGGTTCTCAAAATCTGGGAGCCCCTGTAAATGACTATTGCCCATGTCTATTATGCACAATGAAATACTGGTAATGGTCTGATATAAGATGCCCAAATTTTGAGAACCAGTTTTCCCCATTAAATAATGGGCATCAAACTGGTTCTCAAAATGCGTGCACATTATATCAGACTATTGCCGAAACACCTAACAAAGACTCATGGACATTTCGTAAATACAGAAAGATTCGTTTCCTCAACAATACTTTTTCAAAATAAACAAATACACTAATAATTCTTTTCCCTTACAGTAAAAAGAAAAAGACATCTAATGACTGCACAAACCCTGAAACAGTATTTTTAAGCTTTTCAAAACCTAAATCACCAGCACCAAATAAATAATATACATAATCCTTAACTCTATCTATTTTCAGTGTTCTTAAGAACAATAATCAAGGCCCACATGCTGAGTGGGTGCAAGAACGAATTTGTCCAACAAAAAATTGTCTTTCCATTGACGTTACTCCCCACTGACGCCACATCACCAGCAGTCTAATCACATAGTTGCTCAACCAATCGTTCTCTATCTCCCTCTCCATCCCCTCCCCCTCCCCATCACCCTGCAGCCTACAGTTCTGTCTGACACACAAAAAATACTATCCAGGCCAATCACATAATGCTGTGATATATATTCATACGCCCGACTAATTCCATAATTTACCAAACTGAATATGGTCACTGAGGGAAAGAGAAACCCCCCAAAAATTTAGCTTCCTGATTTTCTATTTGTGAGACCCGGTCTCGTGCATAAAAAACGAACTAAGTTATTAGTTAACTGTCTATAACCCTGCATTTGGACGTCACAAAACTAAATCTCGATCTTGACCACTTACCCCTACAAGAACAGCCTCGATCTGTTCCTGACTCAGATGAGGAATGATTTCTGGTTTGCAGCACGACTGACACTTCGGGACGGCCTGAGATCATGACATGACCACAGCAAACCAACTTATTGAGTCAGACATCAAGCAATAATGCAATACAAAGTCTTCTCAAGTCCAGGAATAAACCTCTAATCTGAATAAGGAACAACTTCAGACTTTTCTACAGTCTATACGTTGACTAGACACTGTTAAACTCCAATTGGCTAAAACCTCTCACGTCATTGAGCACAAAATAAAGCCTTCTCATTGGCCAGAATATAAGCCAGACCTTTTACCCCAGTTGTCTCTTGCCTAAACAAAGTGTTCTTGCACAACGAGATTTCAAGCGCGCCTATGTGACGAAGCCACCTCTCTGTAACAAAAATGTTACACAACAGAGACGAGTTTACCTCCCTAAACATGCAACTGTTGAGACATGTAGCATGTTAGCAAGGAACTATCCAAGGCACAATTTATAACTGTTACAGTAAGTGCCAGTCAGTTTTTTAATGGAGTGCAGGTTTATAGTCACTTTCACTTTGAATTACATTACATTTCTAAGTAAAATATTTCTATTTTTTATGAACATGAACATTACTCCCCATATTTAAGATTTTTTCAACATCCGAATTAAAGAAAGTTTTAATACATAAAAAGCAAACAGTAGCTTATCCAGAAAATTCATTGTGCAACCCCATTTACATACCATTACAAGTATAAATATATTGCTTAACACCATTTTCAGATGTGACTTGATACAGTACGTCTGCAAACATAAAACACGACGAAATGACTAGAAATATGGAATTGCACAAGCAAATCACATTACACCCCAAAAATTTGATATGTGACAGAAATACCACATAAAATGCGGCAAAAAAATACAAAACCCATGCCCACGCAAATACAAACCGTGAAAAACACCAAAACCTTATTCCTATATATATATTCGTCTGACTTTATAAAAATCTAGAATGTCTTGTCTTTTACTTCGGGCTCAATTGCTTCAACATCAACTCCTTTGTTATCTTCTCTGAAAAGATAAAAAATCTATATGATGTAAAAGTCAAAATGATTATGAGAATGACATTCCATTACAACGACAGTGGGAACCACAAAAAAAAAACAGTGCAGGTGGCTTGATGTCGTTTGCGGTGCATCAGACGTGCGCGGGCTTGGCAGTTGGGCCCATTGCAAAAAACACCTGAGCTAGGAACCACAAACACAATACATAACATTTGACTTGACCAGTGTCAAATCTTTACCTCAACGTAAAATTTTGCTACTTTTACATCTTCATTTATTTAGCACACAACATGGCTGACAAGTGAAATCGTTACACACCCGCGTTGTCGGACGAGTATCCCGATTTCACCGATCAATTAGTCGGGAAAAAGCCGTGTCGTTGCCAGTTTGACAGCGTTAACAAGGGGAGAAACTCGCAGCATACTCGTGTTAACATAGTCATGCTCTGTCGTTGTCTGCGTTCATCAGATAAACTCACGTAATCCAGCAATTACGTTATAAACAGCACGCATGACGCTAACGGATATTTAAAAAATACTTTTTCCAAATGACGCTCAACAAATGTTTTGAAGAAGATGTGTTTTGTATGAAATACTATCACCAAAAAACTTTGAACAAAAAAACGGTTGACTTTCAGAGAAATTAATTAGACTTAACTTTCACCAGCTAATTCCTTTGTGTGACTGTAAGCCTGACCCGCTTACTGCCACAGCATTGTGTACCAACACAATAGGCTTGTTTGTCAAGCTTAATCGAACGTGATACTAGATCAGATCGTGATGTTGGAAATTTTTTGGGTTTAACAGTCCAGGGGAATGGTACGTAACGTCTATTCTGTTAAATTTCTCCACACAGCAAGCACAGACTGTAAACGTGTAGATGTCATAAAGCTGCAGCAACATTTGCTGAAACTCCAATTATTTGCAAAGAGGTAAATCAGCCTTTGAAAAATGACCATTTTGGCGATTATTTTTCTGCAAAATAAGCGGAGACTTACCGTAATCCTTAATTTTCATAATCTTAAAAGATGCTAACAGAAAAAGAGCACAAATTATCACATTAAACGACAGGTGCAAAAAAATTCCATTTTGCGGTTCAAATGCGGGCCCCTAGAATTCATACAGGGGACCTTGCACTTGACACCAAAAGTAAAATTTTGGCATATGGCATTTTAACAATAATACATTTATAAAAAGGAGTTTTTGATTCATTTTTATTACAGGAATATATTGAGATCAGAAAACTGCTCAGCAGCAAGGAGAATCGGTTGGAAAAGAGTCCCGAGTAATGGACTGAATGACTATGTAACTTCAAGCCTGTTGATATTTTGAATTACTTGACAAGTGAGCTTCAGCCCCATATTCCCCAATCAGCAAGTAGCTCATGTCAGATCCTTAGCCTGGTGGATTTTATATATTTGTGCACTGAAGAAATCCCCTAGGCTAAGGATCTGACACGAGCAACCTCCATTTTCCACTCTAACAAGAAAGATGAAGACATTTTAAATCTTCATAGACATCTTACCCTCCCTCTTCATCTACAGGAGCAGTTGGCTGAGTTGATGGCTCAGTGGATGGTGGTTGTCGTGGATACAATCCAGCAGCTCCGTATTTTTTAGGAGGGACGAACTGCAAACGAGATATTGAGATGTCTTATTCTACCACCAGATCTTAACTAGAAAAATAAACAATATTCAAATTTAATTGGAAAAATACATTATTCACTTGAATGAACAGCACACTGCAAGAACATTAATTCTCTGACCTAAAGAGCAATTCAATATTCATATTCAGGCAAATCACAAGTATTCAGTACTGTATAAAGTCAACAATAATGTGTGCAAAACGGGACACCTAACTGTAACCATTACTAACTATTCCCTATACATTTTAAGAAATAACCGTTGATTTAGCTCATTGTGCTGTAGTAAAAGTTAGTAATGAAAATTAGATGCTCCCCCATCTTTCAGATCACTGGTTCACCGTGTCACCAAAGGGTGTCACTAGTTTCAGGACAAGAAAAGTAGAGTTGTTCAAATTAATACTTACAGGTTTGCGACTTTTAGCCCGTCGTACAATGTAGCAGAGGATGCATGCCAGAAATATTCCAACGCCAGTAACGAGGATTCCAAATAGGAATAATGCCAAACCAAAGTATCCGAGACCCCTGGAAAACAAACAGTTGAACATGGAACAAAGTGTAGACCTCCTCAAGGAGTTGTGTAAACACACTCAAGCTAAATATATGCTAATCAAAATTAGGGGCCAGTATACAGAGCTGGCTGTCGCGAGTCACACAGGTCAATGCGAGTTACTCCCACACAATGAGGCAAAATGATCACTGATGCGTAAACTTCATGTACAGGTATGTCTGGAGTAATCAGCGTAAAGGTAGTACACATAATTATAATGAGCCAGTGAGAGACTTGTTGTCGTCAGGTGACGCAATTCTAAATTTTCATTCTTTACGGAAAGTAATCGGCTAAGTACAAAGCTGACCTTGAGGATTTATGCCTGCCATGATCTCAGCCCATTTGCATTCGAGACACAAAACTCTCCATCTACACTGGACTAGGATACCCATACGTACAAGGACAACACAACAAATACCGATCTTTAGACTACAGTGTGCTGCACAACCTGCAGAGTTCTGAATGTGGTTGTTTTCAAGGTACAATCTGCATTTTGTCAAAAAATATCTTATCATTATAAAACAGGTCTCAGCTCTTGTTTGTGTCAAAAGTTGAGACTAGCTTTATCTAAAACTCTATGGAGTAGTAACATGGCTCTGTTTTTTTAATACACCTTTCCTGATTAGACTTAAAAAGACTGTGGAACAAATAAGTTGACACACTGTTTAAGTAGAAAGAATTGACACCACGTGAACTTGATTATTGTGTTTTGAAGTTTGTGAGTACAGTTTGACCTTATAACTAGAGATGCTTATATATATCTATGGAAAATTTTGCTTGAAAATGAAACAGTACATGTCAATTTTCCACGCTCACAAAATATTCAACATATAAATGCAATTCCGTGGACAATAAACCCAATACTGTAAGTCAGGTAAATGACCACCCCAGGTCTTCAGAAACTTTAAAATAATCTTTGAATATCCATGCCATAGCTTAAAGTAGATTTTCACAATTTAAATGGCCAAATATGACATTAATCATTACGGCGTTTTCCCGTTGATCTCAACTTTTTTTACCGCTGTAGCCAATATCTTACACGACTGATTAACTCCATTCTGGCATTGATGGTTGGAGGGCCAGCTCTCTTTTGTTCGATAATTGCTCTAATCTCCAATAAGATCATAACTACCCTGACTGGGCTGTGCTATTAAAAATAAAAGTTTATAAGTTATAACATAATCGAACATCAACCAATAGCACTTCAGAATTCCTCGTCAAATGCTGATCATGTTTAGTTTTTGAATCGCCAAAATCGCCCGACAACAACCGAAGTTACGACAATCTATTCTTTCTGAACGTACCAATTCGCTTTGGGTTTGACCGTGTTCACAGGTGGACTGTAATAAACCAGGTAGATAATTGGCTTGCCTGTTGTCATACCAGACAAAAGACTTTGCTTGGCAGTAAACAAAGGAGCTAGATGTTAACACACGCTCACAACCCTCTACGTCTGATAAAGTCACTGAACGGGACAACGCCGTAATGTCTCCACGTAGGGGGAAAGCTGGATCCAAGCTATCTACGAAGAAGTGACTGACCTTTCCCATCTCTGCGTGTTGTTCCAGTACTTGACAAAGAAGGCCATGAACAGTATGCCGACGATGATGGCTAGGATGCCGACCACATGCCAACCCACGCTGCACCGACAGATCTTTGTCCACTTCCGGCGGATCTCCGCAGGAGTGTTCGCGTTGCCAATAGTTACCATGACAGCGAACTTGACACCCAGCACTGACACTTACTTGTTAGACAGCAATCTACGTGCAGTTAGCAAAGCATACAATTCTAAGATAAGAGACCCCTGGTGGTTCTTCCCACAGTTGGTTGGTAGGGATGTGCTGCTAAGTCACTTGCGGGAAGGTACTGGCATTGTAATAGAGAGGTTTTAATCACTTGGCACTGAGTTTCCCAGTTGCCCCACCAATGGTCTGAATTTTAAATAATGTGACAGCCCCGCCCACCATTATGTGGAAGAACCTCCGGGAAATAGGCTAGACTCCACCGTGCATCGCACCAACAGATTCGGCACATAGATGATGTACTATTAATACCAATGTGCTACGGTCTGTCAGCTCCCAACAGACTTTCCGAATTGATGAACACATGATGGAGTTCAAGCCACGAGTCAGTACAAGCAATCAAGGCACAGATAAGACAAACATGTTGAACAGAAATTCAAAGCAACTTAATACAACTAATACAAGAAGCCATATTATTTATCACATTTCTCAAACTAAACATCAGCAAATACATAAGACAGGAAGGTTGTGAGTAATATCAACCACAGACACTGTACGTTTTAGAGAACCATATTTCAGAAAGATACCTCATGATACACTAGCATGTAGTCATCTCATCCACCCAGCCACATGATACTGGTACCTGCACACACATGTATATAGCTGGCAGCTACAGTCGTTGACAAAAGCACATAAATAAAGGCATGGCAAGCCACACAGACTTTAGACATAGGCAGCCATAGCAGATGCAATTAGCAATAATATTTCCAAGGATGGACATATGTTTAAGAAGTGGGTACTAGATTAATTTAGATATATGCAGATTTATTGAGGCTCAGCAAGATGAAAGCCTAGACTTTGGATATGGTAAGCATGATTTAATTTTGAAGAGAGCTTCTTTGAAAAAGTCACCCTTGCATGTCTAGAGTTTTCCTATAACATTTGCAGCAATTGTAAACCCTGCAAGATGCTGGATAACTGAACTAAAATGAACCCACCTTTAGACCATAATCATTTGAAAATTATTAAAAAAAAATTGACATAAAGACTTCTGTATAATTCTGTTTCAAAAACAGACCTTTTTGTAGAGTTCCAGCCCCCAAAATGAACCTTTTAAAGCCAAGAAATAACCACAGGGAAAGAAGACACCTTTTCATAGAGAAAGTGGACATGAAAAAGTGGCCCATCTTTAGTGGCACGTCCAGTACTGCCACCTGTTGATAAGCACTCAGAATTACAGTGATTTCTGGGCGTGGAAGAACTGAAAATCATTATTGCCACAGACTGACAATACATTCAGTTGCAACCTGCGTTTATGATAGCTAAGGGACTTTTATCACACTGCAAGATATTGCAGTAACTGAATATAAAACGCCATGGCATCTTATAATATTGGATGTAATTGAGCTCATGATTATACTCCAACGCAATCTGTAAGTGTATTACGCACTTACATTATGATTATTATGACCAGCGCCACCTTTTAACACTTTTAAAAAACATATTCACTGAATCACTGCCATAATTAGCCAACTCCAACAGTTGAGGAACTGCCTCATGACTTACTGTGACTTGCTGAAGGAAAGTCCTTAATATGGTCCTCCGTAGCAGACGTTGAATTCGATCTCCCAAATGTTAGTTGATATAGTCTAAAATGTATAAAATTAATTTACAGTCATTAATTAGTTACCCTTGTGAAGTGTTAGAACCATGCTGTGCGTATCGTTATGGAAAGACTGAAAATAAATTGAGAGAACACTCAGACACAATGAGTGATCTATGAGGTCATATCCGCGAAGATAGAGATCTTACGCAAATTTATCTCTGCCCGCTTTGAGTAGCCTACTGTACCAAAATCTCGAATTTAACCACGCTTGCTTAATAACATTTTAGATCATTCATTTTCGGTGAACAAAATACAATACCTATATTAGAAAACCTTCCAGATGCAGAGCATGGGTATAGAAAGTCAAGAGCCCCCCCATGTCCTCTTATTGTACCCCTCCCTCATCGATCCCTACCTCTCTTTATAAAGACCTATGAACTGCCAGTGTTCTCACTTAATACATTCAAACATCCTGCAGCCCCATGTTTAGTGAGCCCTGAGCCATGTTTAAGATCTTAAGCTATGTTTAAGACAAGTAATGGGAATAGTGCTGCATAGTGGTACTTATTTTCATTATTTTGCAGTGAAAATGGTGATGCCATGCCTAGCAAGTGAAAATAATGTATATCTAATAGTTGTTTTTCTGTATTAATAGAGTGGAAATTAGGATAAAAATACAATGCGATGCGAAATTTGCATCATGTTTGAATTTTGCCCAGGAAGATCTCGGATGAAAAATGGTTTTGGGGCTTGGAAAAAATGACAGTTCATTTATTTCATTATTGTTCGAGTTCATCAAGTGCATAAAATGACCCGCCATGACTATAGCTAACTTGTGAAGCTGGGTCTCAAGAAATGGCGCCCACTAGTTTCTTTTCAAGCCCAAAATCTACCTATAATTTCACTGGGGACCAATAGCGGTAAGTTGTCTCAAATCTAAAATTAGTTTTTGAGATGTGGGGCAGGTTTATAACCACTCAAACAACGTGACCTTTTCGCAACACAGTGCATCATCCAATCAGAACGTGTGCAATATTCACTGCGGTGGCTTTTTTGCTATCCTTCACAGTATAGTGATGAATGAGTGTAGAATTTACTGTTGGGATTCATTATCAGACAACCATCACTGTCTCAATAGCTCGCTTTCGAAGCTGACGGTCAACCCTGGTAGTGCTTGTATAATGAAAACTTTAAGGCAAAATCATCAAGCTATAAGTAAGGTTCAAGATAGAGACATTCCCGCAGGGGAAATGCAGCTGAGATGGATGCCTTTTTCATAGTTATTCATATAAAGTTGGGTCACTTTTTACCGTTTCGGTATAAATTTAGGGTGTCCTTTTAGATTAAGTAGGTGAATAAATGTGATGAGAAATCACTGTTGTCGCTTGATATATGTTTCGGTCTGATAATTCTCTGCATGTTAGCCAGGTACACTAACAGATGACTGTCACCCCCTGGTCCAGGAACACTACCTTTGGAGCAATGTTTCAAACAAAGACATTTAGAATAGAATGAAGGCTTCTGAGAGCCTATCTGGGCTAAAGCTAACAATTTTGTTCGAGAGTGAAGAAACCTGTTGGAAGGATTTAAAGAAATCAACAACCTCCAAAGGTAGCCCGGCCTCTACATGATTTCTATGGATCAGCCAAAGGTGAGCTGTACATGCCAAAAGCTTCTGTCGTACAATTGGAACTAACTATAGGCATGGGCAGCTCAGCTCTGAAAAATGGGGGAGGGAGGGGATTTATAGCCCCCCGCCCCCTGTGGTGTGCCACCCATGATAAGATAAGCCATATCTTCGCAGGTGGTGACCAGAGGTGTTCCGAGTATTGTCTATGCCAGCATTGCATGACTACGCATGACAAAAAGTCCGAGTACATACCCATGAGCCACCGGGCTATGTAACAGCCAACTGAAAGCAAAGCTGTTGTGCTTGAACTTAGAATAATGCTTCATCTCAAGATAGGGAATGTGCAAAGTTAGAATTATGTATTCATTAAAGCAATCAGGTAAAATTTGCCGTCAGTAACGAAGAACATAATTTGGTAATTAATTTTATTGATGTGAATGTTATTCAGAGTGAGCTCATTCACCAAGTTTACTTACTTATTCCAAGTTCACGTATGCCCTATATGATGAGAATCCTACAGTAAGCCTAATTCCAAGTTGAAATGTAGCAAAGCAACTGGTACAACTGTCTCAAATAGTACTAGTAGAGACGATGGTGATCCAATAGGACCTCCATACCCCAGCTTTTCATGCAGCAAAGTATACTTCAAACTAATATAAAAGCTTCTGGCGTATGAAGCGCCTATGCATGGGATCAGGGGCGGATCCAGGATTTTGAGTTGAGGGGAGGGGGGAGGCCAGGCAGAGCCACGATTTTGCTCGTCAGACATTCGCACCCCCGAACTGCCAAATGCAATCTGGGAGAATTTTAAGGGGGGCCGTGGCCCCGTGGCCCCCCTCTAACTCCGCCACTGGGGATGGCTACCGTCTCGTCCACTGCCAGTTGAGATGATGACTGACAGGCCCTCGCCTAGGCCTAGGCTAAGACTTTTGTTCAGTTGAGCACTATCACTGTCAGTAGAATACAACAGTCTCTGATTCTGAGAATCAGGCAACCACTTATTCAGATATTGAATGTGGTTCTCTAAATCAACGATCGTATGTCTTCGACCTGCGCCTTCGTCTTTATTTGCAAAGGGATGGGCTTGACACTGACAAGGCAACGCCAGTGGCAGTGACAAGTGACAGGGTGTGTCAGAAAACACGACAGATCCATGTTTTTATAATTTACATCAGAGCTTTGCAAAAAAGATTATATTCAATAGTAAAACTTTTAAAGAAACTCATACTCAAAACCAAAGTGAAAAGAATCAAGTCAACTGAGTATGAACAATCAACTTACTTTCTAACGTTCACTAAAGGCGCAATGCGAAGCCAACCAAATTTAGTGGAATACCTGTTTGTCCAATAGATGTCGCAATAGTCAAACAAGAGGTAAACCATCGGCACTTGTATTATAATTTGTACAGATACATAAAATACAAAAAAATTAAAATAGGCATATCAAGTTCAAGAAAATTAAAAAATAGCTTCGTATATCGACGACCTCTAAATTTTTGAGATTGATGATATTCAATATTATAATAAATCGCGTGCACACTTATTTGCCTGTGCTCCTGTTCCGAACATAGCCTTTTACTCGCTGATCGTCGCATGGTCGCCACGCTTTTGTCGATCTTCTCTGTTTTTAGCAAAAAAATGGCTGACGAACGAACCTTTATCATGATCAAACCTGATGGAGTCGCTAGAGGACTCATTGCAGACATCATTAAAAGATTTGAACAAAAAGGATTTAAGCTCGTGGCCATGAAATTTATGATAGTAAGTTCAATGATTTGTCGGCGACTTGTCCGCCATTTTTAAATGACCTTGGGCTTTGGTCGGTTTTTAGCAATGTCTATTCCTTTTTCCGGAACTGTAAACTAAAAGCGTGTCTCGCGTGGGATTTAGTGGTCCCACTTTCGAACTACCATAACTATAATACAAGCAAATTTTGATTTAGACTGCTTATCATTGTGAAATTGCCAATTGAATTGGTCTCGACTTATTTTCGGACTCGGTCAGTAGCTCGAGCTTGAGGTGTGAAGTGAGTCATGCTCTTGCAAGGAACTGACAGCGACAGTTTGTTATTCCTGTAGAACATGCTCTATGCAGTTTTTGCAAACGGCGGTTTTCAAAGAAATTTGACAAAATGTGGAATGTCGGACATTCACAATATTTCATAAACATACCTGGATTGTGAAACGATCATCCTCTGTTCTGATCACGTTTTCTGCACAAGAATTAGCAATCCAAAATTAAAGAAATTTGTTGATAAAAAGACCATCTCCAAAATGGAGACGTAGATATCTGTTTTCACTTCCGCCAGAATAAAATTTCGAGGTTGCTCTCGTTTCTAACATCAACCATAAGCATTCAAGTAAAAACTAGGTCATTAGGTTAACTTTTGAGATCCTTTCACAAATCACAATAGCGGCTATTGAGACTGAATATTAGTTGTCAGAAGAAAGTGAAAGAAGTTGGAGAGTTCAGTTGGCAGAAAGTAAACTGTTGGATTTAAAGGAGGTGCAATGCATTGTTGAAGCAGTCCATGGAGATCCTTGCTTTGGAGGCCATTGAAGTCTCGAACCTTTCCAACAAGTTATCAGCACAGCCATTTTTTGAGTGAAAACTTCTGAGTTGGAATGAAGACTTGTGGGATAGCTTATACCAGACTTAACATTGGAAAAGGGTTACGCTAACAATTTTGTTGGCTGTCCAAAAGAAATTGTGATTGCCGGAGTGTTTGTTTAAGTTCAAAAGATTTAAAGAAGGTGTGCTATAAAATTGAATGCAGTTCTGTCAGGACGATAGAATTGTCCCAAGACAGACAATTGCATAGACAAACAGAATTTTGAACTTGTATGCATATTTTTTCTTCTATGGTTAATTGAAACTTAAAAAACCTAGCCATTAAATGCGTTAGCAGGTTTTAAACAGTCAAAAGCATTAAAAATTAGAAGTAGTTTAGTACTTCTTGTTTGGCTGTACTTTGGGAGCAAGTTTTCGTATATACAGAATTGATTAAACGCACAACACTTTTCATTGTTGACAGTCTTTATTCCGTTACGTTTATACCTTCAGAACAAAACTACTCTCAACTGAACATAGATAAAGTAACTGACTTAGCGACATAATTGTGCCTTTTAATTATGTCGCTAGGTCAGTTACTTTTTATGTTCAGTTGAGAGTAGAGTTTTGTTCCGAAGGTATGAACGTAATGGAATAAAGGCTGTCAGCAATGAAAAGTGTCGTGCATTTAATCAATACTTCTTGTTTCTGAGATTTACTATCGACGTTTGCAAAATCGGAGGCATTGTCCCCTTGGCTAGTTCTAAACTTGAATCCTGCCTGGTTAACAGTAAGAGCTAGTGTTTGGGGATGATGAAACATATCTGGAGCATTTATACCAAGTGTTACATTTTGGTCTGTATCGTTGGCCACTGGGGCGAAATTATTTTTTGTAATTTACGCTTGTAAGTTATGGGCGTAAAGCCACTTCATGCCGGTGTTTTACGAGTGTAATTGTTATGTACCAACGAGAGGTCATGTTACAGGTCATGTGAGTTTTGTGAAATTGTATGCTCGAAAAATTATGGTCGTGAATTACGTTTAAAACTTTGAATCTTTACCTGTATTTAAAAGTAATTGTGTTCATTGCTGTAAGCATCGTTTTCTTGTTGCGCATTCCATTGGTTAATTGCAGTAAATACTTTAGATATTGTTGTCATGAGAGGGATGTCATTGTCAGTTTTCTTTTTACACAGGCTAGCGAAGACCTCCTTAAAAAGCATTATGCAGATTTGTCTTCTAAACCATTCTTCCCAAAACTGGTGAAGTTCATTGGTTCTGGTCCTGTCGTTCCCATGGTAAGTCGCAATTTGTGGATGATCACCAAGAGAAGTAATGCTACTTCTTAATGAGAAAATTGTGTTGTTAGATGCTTAAAACTTGCTTATAGACGAGATTAATTGGTCTTTTATGGTTTGTGATTGTTTTATGGCTTGTTGATATGTATTATGTTGTGTTTTGTACGTAGTGGTTTGATGATATTTGTTACTGTATCCAACATACTTTTTATGACCATGAATGTTAAATTGCTGTGATAACGACATAGGATCAATAGAAACAATGACCGTATTCACAGCCTTTTGATGACAACCCGCCGTCTTGTTCACTTTGTTGAAACCAGTTGGCAGGAGTGGCGCACTTCCAGGGCGTGTGCTAGGCTGTAGGGGGCCCAGTAATTACCGAGGCTTGGAATTTTGTGCGGAAACGTGGATTTCCACGTTTTTCAAGTGTTCTGTCCACGTATTTTGTTATATTTCCGCGTAAAAAATATCGGATTTGATATAAAATTTCCGCTGCAAATTTCTTTCTTACCGCGGCGCTGCTGACGACTTTCACCTCGAAAAGGGGAAGTTGCTTTTTATGTTTCGGAGGAACGTAAATTGGTCAACATTGCCGGGGCATCTGGGATAGCGTAGTGGATTTCTTCAATGGCGTCTCACGTGATTGTAAACCGCGGTGACAGATACTGCGACTCTGCAGCCACAAATGTGTGGGGGTGGGAGTGGACGGACGAGCTAAAAAGACGCAGACGCACGCTTCTGGGGGTGGTACGGTTTTTTGTCGGCAAAAGGTCCACATCAACTATTTCAAGGCTGGGTGTGCGCATGTTTTGGGCCGTAAAAATTTACGCTTTTTTGTCATTGGTCATTCCAAGCCCTGAATTACTGGTGCGTTCTTGCAAGTTAGAACCTCTCACCATACCTGTTGAGGCTGGAGAGGTGTATGGCAAACTGTATTTTAGTGAAGGAGGAATACGAGAGATAACAGAATTTACAGGTAATTAACTGTATACTGTATGAGTGGACTTGTTGCAGGTCTGGGAAGGGAAAGGAGTCGTGAAAACTGGCCGTACAATTCTGGGGGAAACGGATCCTGCCAAATCCAACCCGGGAACCATTCGTGGAGACTTCTGTATTGATATAGGAAGGTAAGTCTGTCGAAGTCAGTGTGAACCAGTGAGACTTGTCCATCAGTACTGGAGCACATTTCAGTCGTTCTCTTTTTGAAGTTTGCAGAATGAAAATTAGTAAAACAGTTGGTAATCAACTTTAGAAATGAAAATTATTTTTAGGATTCCTTCAGAAAACTGAACGTTGAGGTATTATGTGTACACAAAAGTGTACATTGCATTCCACTTTCTATATTAAATTTACCCAATTTGTTGGAATTGTAAGTTTCAATTTTTGTTGATTAAAATGTGCAAGCTAATTGCTCGATGAATGCACATGTGGTCGAATGATTCGAAAATGTTTCCTGGTCCTGCAGTACCCTGCGAGATTTTTCCAAAAACGAGTCATCCTAGAAGAATACCCGTTCAAATTTGTACAGGCAATTGCTCCATAATTGTTCATGATGTCTTGGTTTCTGCTGAAATTTATATTGAGCACTGTTTGGATAATATGACTATTGCTTTAGGACATCATGTTTAACACTATGCGTAGTTAACTCCAGCTGTTCAGGACTCAATGTGGTGGACAAGTCGCATGATATTTTGCCAGTTTTGTTAAAAAATAAAGATGAAGAAAAAATTTTGGAATCAATATTATTAGCTTGGTGTGTACTGTGTAGAAATCAGCATTTGGATTGGTTTCTTTATTTTTTGCTGCAATTCAACCAACCTTTGAAAAGTTATTGTCAGCAATTATTTGTGGGCAAAATAAGTTGAAATTGCTGTTACCAAATGCTCTGATTTAAAAAATACCACTTCCACGTCATAATGAGTACTTATTCTGTCAACATAAAGATAAGTAAGAATTATTTGTGTAGCAAAATTCTAATTATGGAGTGACTCAGCCACCTTCACAGACTTTGTATTAATTCGTCATCATTCTTACTCATTAGAGATGACCACTCTGGCGATGAATTCGCCTTCCGCCCAGCTGTCATGACAGGGAATTCTAGGTCATTTTGTTTGAGTACTTTGGGTTTGTGTTACTTTTGGCTTAATAAACCACTTCCTTCTCATTTATTTCTTACTTTGAAGTTGGCCATTGTTTGCTCTTGACTAGGTTGATATTACAGAAAATTGAAGGTTGATTTCATGGCTGCGATTACTGTACTATACATGTGGTCACTTGATAAATGGTACATTTTAAGTCAATTTATTTTTTGTCTGGTGAAATTACAGAAATATCTGCCATGGTAGCGACAGTGTGGAATCTGCCAAGAAAGAGTTAGCTCTTTGGTTTAAGGAGGAAGAACTCTGCGACTGGAAGGCACTCGGTCACGATGCGATCTACGAATAGCTGACTGCTAGCTGACCACAGTTGTGATCGACGGGGTCCTGCATGCTACGTGATGTCACCTGGATTGTTTTTGATAGCCACAGTGTGTTATTAGTATTGTTAGTGCTGAATGACTCATCTATTTGTGCTGCTCATTTGAAAACCCATGTGATAGATACATACAATACATTATACTGTGCAGTATCACTTTCCAGTTACTTGTTGTTGGTAATTATTAAATATGATGTTCATGTTTCTATTGCTCAGCAAATTTCAAGTTTGCCACAAATGTTTCTAGCGAAAGGTCAAGTGAACACTTTTAAGAAATTCCATTCTGGATAACTTAAATGTCCGTTTTATAGAAATCTGGTGTGCATGCCATGAACTGACGAGAACCGCACAGAAATATGAGACTTTGCAAAACAACTTCATGTATGGCAAGCGAAGTATGTGATCACACTAGCTTCCTTTGAGATTCTTATGTCTACAGAACTTGGCTCAGTATTGATCGGCAAATTGGTACTAGTAACTGCATCACTCACATTTACACTTCGAGGAACTACGAGGCTTGAGCTGTTTGTGGAAGGAACATGCAACATTCGTGTTTATCACTAAGTGTCCAAACAGTCTCGTGTTCACCAATGCATATACAGATTTCTGCGAGTCTGTCATCTTTTCATATAGGTAGTGCTGTGTCAGAGGGTCACGTAACTATCCGGTATTTTACCTGCCACAGAATCTGATGCAACCTCTTAGTAACTGACATATCTGGTGGGTTTAATGAATAAAGTCTTAAAAGACTACGCACCTGAGAACAACAGAATTTCAACAAAAATATTTCAGAATCTTGGCCACTTATTCAGTCACTCAATGTGTTGGCATATTGGCGATAAAATGAACTTGAATGGCTTCAGACCTGCAGTTGCCTCCTGATCACTTTCGTTTCTTCTTGCCAAAGGTTAAATCGTGCCTTTTAAGAGGGAGAGATGGTTGGCTGAATTTGTTTCCCTGACCCTTCCAGTAGTGACATTCCTTACAAATTGTGAAGCTTCTCGCAAAAATGTGGAAGTTTTGATTTTTATGTGAAAAATTGCATTTCAGAAAGAAAACTCACCTGACCACAAATGTGTGGGCATTATTACCATGTACACGTTTCTATGGCCACTAAGAAATTATGGCCTAGTGGGTTAAAGCTATGAATTTAAAACATTTGAAATATGTGACTTACCAAATAGTATTAGGTGCTGTAGCCTCCTTGACAATGTTTCAGGAATGACCATTCTAGAGATGGCTGATGGAGAGTAACAGCAACATCCCTATTGAGGAATTGCTGCAGTAGCAGATCAAATTTGGGCAATAGTATGAAACAATGTGCCTGTATTTTGAGAATCAGTTTGATGCCGTTATTCAGTGGAGAAAACTGGTTCTCAAATTTCGGGCAAGTTATATCAGACCATAACCCAAATTTTGTCATTATGGGGCACTACAGAACTAATAAGTGTGGTTTGATTCTATACATAGCACAATATAACACGAAAACAAAATTCACAAAACACATTTTTTATTAAAATAGAGTCCTTGGCTGGTACAGTTATCAAAAATTGGAATATCACTACAGTTGTACATTTAACATATAATATCAAAAGTGCTGCTGCTTTCACCTAACTATCTGGTGCTGCTTTCCCTGGTCAGGTTATGGCTGTTGCCTTCCAATGGACCTCTGACCATTGGAGGTCAAGTCCAATGAGGTCACCTTCTTCCTGTATGCTTTGCACCATCACAAGATGTAACGTATGCGTCCTGGACCATCAGGTCACTCCGCCGATCACAAATATATCTACAACAACAAAACCCGGTTCATTATTACAAGACAGTGAGAGACAGAGACTTGAATATAAATAATTAACATTCAATAATGACAATAACGAGAGCGTTTGTATGCACCATGTGTGCATTGTGAACAGTAAAGATACCCCGGGTTCTCACTCTTCAAATATTTCCATGGTAGTTCGATCCACCTCAAAATCAAGATCTGTTGGGCTCTCCCCATCAGAAACACATTGGTCAAATTTCAAGAACTCAACAGATATCAATTCAGACGCATTGACAATTCTCCACAAGTTGGTGTCGCATAAGTCTAAAAATCAGCACCAGTGTGCTTTCCTCGAAAGGAACGCACATGCAAAATTTAAAACTATGTTGTTCAAAAACTCATGGCACTCTAGCCTGGGGCATACTTTAATGTGATTTGATGAAACAACCCACTATATTAAAGATATTATACCTACATCACACAAACCCAAATTAGCTGACAAGTGACCACTTACTCCAAGAGACTGTCCATGTATCTAAGCAAAGTCCTCAACTTCATATCGGGGATTTTCATGAGAGACAAAAACTCTGGTAGTTTCACTGCAAAAGAACAGCGTCCCATCATTAAACATGTAGCCACACAGAAATGAGAAACTGGATGTCATGACCTATGTGCTGCGTGCATAAATAGTCCAGTGACTGGAACCATAAGCGCAGCAAACTGGACAATCAGTGATGAGTCACACAAAGTACAAATTACGTAGAATGGCCATCGCATTGAGTGATCCATGCTGCAATGTTTTGGGTCTGCTCACAGGATTTGCTCTCCGGTCACGATTGTAAAAGGGTGTTCGCATGCTCTTAACAATACTAAGGAATGGCAGGAACTAAACATTTAATGCCGCTCAAACATACAATTCCATTCAATGACGTTTAAACATATAATCCCATGTCAAACCAAATTCTACAAGAGGATGACATTGTTACAAATGGCAAACCATGCCAGCACACATAACCAGCATCCCACTATGTTATTCCCAGCAGCACATAACGGTACTTACTGTACGCTTGTCAGTGACTAGCGAATGATCATTTATGCTGCGAAATTCGTTCATAAAAACATTTACTTTTGCATTCACATCATTGTAGCATGTCATGAATTTGTTTGGCCAAATAAAAACAGATAGAAGTGATTAACATGCAAATTCCACCTTAATGCAGTGATTTGGTTTAGAGGAGCCAGACAGTAGTATTTGGCAGACAAACTCTCTCCACTCTTGAAGTCAGAAGCTAATCAAAGCTCCTATCAGCTACAATGGTAGGCAACCATAACTCATTTACTACTGAAACCAACGGTAGCTTGCATTTTATGACTTACGATCATGCAGTGAAGCCTGACTGGTTGCTAGACAGTGCAGCCGGTCTCATGAGCCAAGCATATAGAATTGTCATGTTGACTTTCTTTTCTAGCAACAGACATTCTATTCAAAATACACAAAGATCTTTCCAAGGATGATACAGCTGTGGACAATTAAAAAGAAAATTGCCACCAGGGGCGCCACAGTAGTTAGGCCTGTCTGAAAATCAACGTCTGTCATGATCTTCTCATCAGGAACACATCTACCAATTTTTGTCACGATTCTTTGACCGATTTGGCAGGAAAACGGTCACTAGGAGACACAGACTAATAAAAACATATTTGCTAAATTTCGTGAAAATTCGTTATGGAGCTGGGCAGATAATGAGATGAACATAAAAAATAAAATTGCCACTAGGGGGAGCACCTGTAGTATTGGATCCGTCCTAAATTCACCATCAACTGTCGCCAGCTCCATAGCAACAAATTTCATGAAGATAATGCAAGCAGTTTAGGAAATACAGCAGCACACGCCAGAGGGCCGGACAGAGACGACAGCAAATGCACCCACATGTGTACTGTGGGAGCATAAAAATTAAAAACATTATGTGTTATAGTAAATGAAACCACTGATAATATCATTGAAAATATGATTTTTAATGAACACTGGAAGCTACTATAAACCATTTTCTCACAGGCATTTTTGGTTTTCCAAAGCTACGTCACTGCGATCTTAGTTTTTGCAATTGCTTAAGTTGAATTCGGCTGCAAAGAAGAGTCTGCAGTTCTCCTACATCTAAGCAGCTTCAGCAGCTGAAACTAACCCACAGTGACAAGCAAACTTCACAGACCTGGTCTGAATCAATAAAATGTTAGTTCCTCCCAAGCTCAGAAATCATTTTGAATCTGAGTACAGAACAAAATGAGACACATTTTTATTACATTAAGCGGTCTAAATCAGAAGTTGGGTTTTTGACAAAGAGAGAGGGTTTATGGCTTTATCACCACTTAAGTGTCATAACTACAAGATAACACTCAGCCAAATTGCAAGTATCCAACCAATAGCAATTAAAATGTCACTGCACTCTTGCAGAGAATGATCACTAAATAATAAATGTCATACCAGCTGTGTAAATGGTGTCACTATGGCAACTAGAACAAGCAAAGTGAAGGCTTCAGACACGATCAGAGCGACCTACCAAATAACCTCAGGAGATGATGGCAGCCGTAGATTTGAGATGGCTGGGCCGCCGTCTCCAGAAGCACATCCTCTGGAACTAGTCGCCATGACAACACTTCATTCATGATGGTCTCATTCTCATTTAGTAAAAGCCCTTGTTCAGACTTGACTGGAGTGGAGTAGCCACTGGCCTTAGAGGAAGCAGTCCTGGCTGTGTTGGGTAAGAGCAAGGGAGGTGGTGGTGTGGCACGGGCTGCCACTGGCTCCACCTTGTGCCGAACAGATTTACTATCTTGACCAGTCTACAACAAGGAAAAGGAGCAAGTGGTCAAGCAAAAACACAACAGACTACCCTAAATCACCACTAGTGAACAACATTCTTGGTTTACTGCTTTTTAATCTGCTCCTAGGAGTAAAAATCTGTTAAGAAATCAATGTGAACATACCCACCTTCTTATCTCCAGTAATAAATCGTCATGTGGACACAACCACCTGATTTTTCTTTTTACTTCCTTCCTCAGAGTAAAAATCCAGTAAGAAACCAGCATGTGAACACACTCACCTTCTTTTCCATCTGTTTCTTGCTCCCCTCTTCAGCCGCTGCATGTCGTGTGATTCGCCGAGGCACGGGCTCCTGTTCTTCCTCTTTGGGCTGGGGAAACTCAAAACTATTTGCAGCAGAGGGAGACAATTTCGGCAGTTTAGAGTTTGGCTCCACAGCAGAACTGTGCCTGGTTCGTCGCCGTGGTGATGTTACAGGTGTATCCGAGATGCTGAAAATAATACATCTTTCAGAGAGGGGTTGTTCGATACTAATCCTTCAGCGGAGAGCCTTAAAACCTACATCCAGCTAACATTAGTTCAACCAAGCTGAGGCAAGCACAAAAGCCAATTACGAAGTATGTAAAGCCATGCTGTATATGTGACCACTGTGTTCTGAGTAGTTTTCTTTTTACCTAAACAGTTCCAACTCAGTGGATTACAGCTCGTCGTATTGGTTGATGGCTCATGTGAATGTTAGTGGTAGATTGAGTGGTATTCCGTAGAACAAGATTCCAGCAAAGAAGGTCAGATTTCGCAAGTCTTCATGAAGTATCGCAGTGAATTACAAAGAAACCATGTGATCACATTAATGCAAGACATCCCTGGTTTTTGATATATGTAAACAGACTGAATACATCCTGAATATACTTTCTGGCAAAAAAGTTCGTTCTTTTTAGCGCAGCTAAAAGATCGTTTTTGTCTATAATCCTAGGCTTTTTGCGTCCTCAGTCCACAGTTTGAAAGCGTATTTTGTACGTCACTCAATATTCGTAACATGTTTTGTGAATATTTTTGCACCGTCACACATCCAATATTTTATTAGCTTCTTGACAGTATTTAACAACTTAGAAATGGGCGATAATCAGGAAACAAGAAAAATGACTGACTTTATATCTGAAGAAAAGACGAGGCCTTATAATTAAAGCTGAGATATTCTTAAATGTTACCGAAACGTACTAATAAATTCAGGTCATGTCCCAAAATGCCAAGCTATATGGCATTCTTTCAATTTCCAAAATAACCCCATGATGTCAAGCCCTCAACACAAGTCTACTAACACATGTAGCGCATTACAGACAGGTGGGTGGGTAAAACAAAAACCATTAATTAACTCACCTGTCTCCATGTTCATCGATACTACTGTGATGATAGCTAGATATAATCTTCTTGTACTGGGCTCTCTCCTCGTTATAGAGCAAGTGGGTAGGCAGAAGAAAGTCGAAGAATATCCTCAGGCCATCCATCACTTCCTTGCATAACTGGATCCTGCCAAATTTGTAAGAGGTAGCCTTAAGTCAGTGCGAGACAAGTGAATGGTCAAATGCCGCACCGCTGTTGAGCTTGCATCTTAACTTGCTCAATCCAAGACTGAGGAACACGCGTGACTTACTGTAGCAGCAAACCAGCGACATCATTCATACAACTGAAATCTCCACGTATTAGCCCTTGTAGTGCTATACGCTATAAACAGTGTCTAAACCGGCAGGCTGGCTATTTTTAGGTCAAGTTCAATATCAACAAACTTACTCGTTAAACAAACCAATTTGATAATATATACCATGTATTATACATCATTGTGAAGCTCATGAAATCAGCTTCAACTCTATCATAACAATCAGGAAGATAATTATGATACGTGCAGCTGATAACAAATTAACACAGGAAACGGCATAAAATACAAGAGTTTTCAGTGATCTCACCTCATGCAAATACACGCATGTAACCAAAACATAAGACAATATGTTAAGTATAACAAGTGTAGAAGTGTTCTAAATTCAATATCAAGAGTCCACTCCAAACAAGAGGCCACAGAACACCAGGCGAGACAAGGTAAGTTACCAGTATGCAGAAAATCAGAAAATCCCATGTTCAATATTGAGTCTTAGAACTATGTAACACGACTGGCCAATCACAAACAGTCTTTCATGAATACTTGGGATCTTTATGCTTGTCTCCAAGCAACCCAACCTAACCAGGCTCTTTTAAATTAATTTTCAAATCGGCCGTTATTTTTTAATTGAGTTTGACCTACTTAGATCAATGCCTGACAGGACTCCGCCATTAGACTGGCCTGGAATGTTGATGCCAGATAAACATGTGGCTAGCAGAACTAAGGTTAAACTGGTGTACCATGCACCCAGGAGCCCTGTTGCACTTGACCTACACTCAGACATAAACAGAATGCCTGGTTGACTTTCAAAAATATTGTCAGACCTTACATCAATACCACACCCACCTAGATTCAGACCCCTCTGCGATCAATGCCTTACCTGTGCTCAGGAGAGTAGCTTGTTCGTTTCTCGGCTGTGCCAACCAGGGCATTGATGGCATAGTTTTTGACAAACCCTTCTAGAACAGTGATCACGTTGGGTTTTGCTGGAAGTCGTGCAACCTGTAGCAATATCTTTGATTTAAGTCTCACGGCGTTTCCAAGGAAACACGGAAAGTAAGAACCTCAAGTAAGGTCAAATCAAATGGCAAGGTAATTTCTTCATAACATAATATGGCCGAACACTGAAATTTTCAACCTTAGTAAGCAAGAAGAAAACGTCACTTCATTATTTGCACACTTTATGCCATACAGCTGTCATCAACAAACACATTTAATGAAATTTAGATTTTTTAACAATGCAGTGAGATTTTAAAAATTAATGGAAATTTTGGAAATTATTTTCATTCAAATTTTAGGAAACTTTAAACAAACATGAAAACCGGTTGTCGAGTATACATATCTTAACATCAACAAATCTAATTAAATTAGGCTAACCTTGTTTTTTGCCGTTACCATGGAGAAATCATGCTCCAGATCTTTCTTTAACACGTCTGGTATTTCAATTATCACTTCCTTGACTTCATCATCCTGAAAGACACAATTAACAGTGAATGAGTACATGATAAACAGACTAATCAGCTGTAATGTACGCTCGGTGCAAACACAAATTAAAGCACCAATGTAATGATTCATAAGCTAACATATCCTTCAATCACAATTTCCTGTCGAGACTTGAGTGCGTAGGATTTCTTGACCTTTACTGCACTTTTCACCCATTTTGCCTTTTTACTGTTTTGGGTGAACATGTCCTCTTTGCCAGTGAGTATATGCAAGTGTAACAACTGATGATGTACTTGACAGTGACATCATTTTTATATCATATTCAACACCTGAATAAAGCAACCACTTGGAAAAAAATATATTTTTACTTTAACAGGATTTTAAGACCTCTTCTCAATTCAGAACATTTGTACATATTTGAATCATTGCTCTGTAATTGAATTTAGATCATTTTACACCAACAATTTCGAACACTCCAATGAAAAATGATTAGTAAGCCTCAAGTCAGCTGAAACTGATAACTCCTGAATGAGCAACCCTGCTGCAACCTACGGAATATTTTCATGAAACAAAACCATTAAAATAACGCTGTTTTTAAATCTACCATAAACATGTTTGACTTTTACCTCTTCCTCAGACTCCTCCACAGTTTCAAGGTCATCAGAGCCCGCGTCTGAGGCCTGCGATTCAGTGGAGTCCTGAAATCAGTGGTCGACATTGACAAAATATAAAAATGGCTGCCTGGTTAAATATTTGCACTCAGGGATTTAATAGCGGGGGTTTTTGAAGTTAATTTCATAACATTATCATATGCAAATTAGTTCGTGTAGGCCTTAAGTATGAAACCTCACGCATGTGTAAAACCTTATTGTAAATTAGCAAATGCATTTGTAACAGGGTGACCAAATTGTCTGCCGTGTGCTGCTCTGGGCAGAAGGCCACTCCACCTCCACAGTTAAGCCACTGCTTTAAATGGTAATGAGTGATTTTGAATGAGATTGATGAATCCAATCATAAACACAGTTATCTGTCAACAAATTAATTAAAATTGATACAGGGTACAGCATTCAAAGAGAGCACACCTTCGCGCAAACACTTTCCACTGTGGACGTTAGATCAAGGTCACCAAAATCAGCTGGTAGCTGGCGATATCCCATCTAAACTTTGGTACAAAATCTAAACCTTCTTTCCTGAGTTGTGCTAAAAACATTTTCCAAGCAAAAAATTAATTTCTCTATGTGACCTTGAAAATGAGATCAAAGTCATGAGAGGTGCTTGTCTGGTACACAATATGAACAAAATCAAAAGCTTCCTTCTTGCGTCAACACCATTTTCTAAATAAAATCTTAAATTTTTTCGCTGTGACCTTCAGAATGAAGTCGAGGTCACCAACATTGTGACTGGCTCCTGGAAATACTCCACCTACAAGTTGGTACAAAACATCAACAAAGTCTGATGCTTTTTATCTTGAAATATCGTGCCAAAAACATTTTCTAACTTGATTTTCCCATTGTGACCTTAAAAATGATGCTAAGGTCACCAAAATTAAGCGGCGCCGGCAGATGACCTACCTACACCTTGGTACAGAATATGAACATAATCTAAAACTTCCTTCTTGAAATATCGCACCAACAACTAAAAACTTGACTTTCTTGGCGTGACCTTAAAAGTGATGTCAAGGTCACCTAAATTGAGTACCAGGAATTGAAAGACATTCTCAAAAATTCTGACCACGGCATAATTTCACAGACAGATCCATGGACCTGAATGCACGCATACACAGTATAACCAGTATTACTCAACCTGGTGCCTATGACTCACACGTCCATAACCATGACAACACCCACCTCCTCACTGTCTTCCTCACTCTCACTCTCCTTCTCTTCCCCCTCCTCCTCATCCTCATCGTCCTCGTCCAAACCTTCATGATTCTGCAAGACTTTTTTCAAAATGTCATCTATCCTTTTCTTGCGTGCTTTATTCTTCTTTCTATGTTCAAATATATGGAGTCACAGTAAAGCAAATATGAAGATAGTGATCACATTCGATTCAGCTTCATTACAAATCTTCAAGTGAAATAAACAGTTTAGGTCTTGTCCAAAGATGTTCATCAGTGTGGTAATACATTGTAATTCAGGTTAATCCCACTATCAACACGGACATTAGAATAGAGTTACCATGCATTCGTAATTGGGTAGTGTCTGAGCATGTCCCAAAAACCAACTACCAGCAATAGTCACATCACTCTGAGGAAGACTGCCATACATGACAGTTAAATGCTAAGTAAGCTCGTGATAAGATAACTGCAGTTAGAAAAGTTTGTGTCTTGCTTATCAATTTAAAACTGCTCTGAACCAATCTTCAGCCAAAAGACCAAATTTTGGCACAGACCACTTTCCGTTGTGAAACTGGTCTCAACATTTTCTTTACACAGATTGGGTGTGACTATATGATTGAGAAGAACTGACGTTTGTAATTGCTTCTCTATGAGGCAAGGCTCCATAATATGGCTCGCTCCATTTACAGCCTGAACCACCAATGAACCACAGCTTCTCCACAAGGTACGATATTAGTTCTATTCTGAATCATGCACAAATAGGGAGCTATAGTTACTGCAAGTAGTTTGTATAAAAAATCATTGGTCTTGTTTCACAGAATAACCCCTTAGCTTTCTATTTTCGACCCATAAAAGGATATAATTTCTAAATCTTCAATGAATGAAAAACCTTAATTCAGGCCCTAAAATTTTGCACAATCATTAAGAATCAAATGTTCACCATTTTAGAGAATGTTTTAATTTCTAGAAAACTTAAACAACGGGCGACATAGCGTTTGAACTATTGTTAATGCAAAGTTTCTCAGAATTTGATTTTCTCCTGAAGAACAGAGATATCAGCCAGGAAAGTACCATGTAGAACAACATTATACCATTTTTGTTGTCCAACATCTCTCTTGACAAGGAGAAAATAAAAAACCTGGGAAGCAGTTGCCTCGGCTATGTACTACAACATACATGTATAAAATTTTTTATCCAAAACAACGCATGCACTCAAGAGAAACTGATGCTAAGAGCATTGAGGAGCAAAAGGCCTGAAAATGGTTGGTTAAGATTAGCAATGTAAAACTAACTGAAAGTTATCTCAAACAAATCACATATAATTTGGGTCATTATTTATGAATTTGGCAACCAATTCAAGGTGTGTCCTTTTTACAAATATGGATCAGATGAACTGGAGTTCTGAAAAAGGTGTGATCAAGAAAATTGGCACAAAAAATCAATTTCGACATTTCCTTCACAGCTCGTTTAGTCACTTCATAATAAGCACAATTCCCATTCACAACTATACTCGATTCAGTTGTATTAAGGTAAGAAGTAAAAAAGCATAAACTCATTTTGTGGTCTGTGGTCAGTACGTACACTTGTTTGATGACATCAGCCAATTTCCTCATCAACTCCACGTTTTCGTCGCTGTACTTCAAGATGTGGTCTTCTCGCACTATCCTGTCCCAGCTGTAAGAATCACACACTTTACCATGCCATGCTGATTAGCGTTCAGTTGCTATGATCTCGTCCCTCGTCAAAGACGAACTTTTGTCTAGGACTACTTACAATATTATGAAATCATTATCAATTTGCTCCGTACTTAGATTAGAAGTGAATTCTTGGCAATGAATGAACTAACAGTTAAATATTACTCAATACAACTGCTCATCGTTGAGACAATTAAAAGCGGAAGTAACCATTTCTAAAACTAAACATAATGTTAAATGTTATGTTTAGTAAAAATAGAGATCTTTGGTTATCTTTTCACGTTAATGACCGTTTCTCTGTTGTGCATTTACTATCCATGGAACAACAGAAAGTAATGTAAATGGCTTGGAGCTTTGTTCTACATTCACTTCCATTGAGCAAGTATAAGTGACCTGCACAGACTGTGTTCAATAGGGAGTAGGACATAATGATTCCTCAATGGAAGTGAATGCAAAAGCAAGCTGCATGCTAATTACGTTACTTTCTGTTGTTCATAGATTTTACATATTCGGTAGTTAACATGGAAAAATGTCTCTTACAACACCAAGGATCAGCTTTTTACAAAAGGTAACATAAAAAACGAATGCAAGGCCTGGTCTCAAGCACTAAAGAAATACCAGTTCAATTCAAGCGCAGAGACCACGTCTCATCCAACTTCAATGAGGATCATGTAACTAAAAGTACCTAACCAGTCTAATTGACACTACGTGGGTTTATAGCTGCTTGAAACACCAAAGGCAAGAAAGTTGCCAATAAAGCCTCTCCAACTCGACTAAAAATGATAGTACTGGTTTAGGCACTGGTTGGGTATAGCGGTCAGTTATTTAGAGAACCAGGCAATCACTGAATAATGGGTCTCTTATTTAGTGGATGAAACTGGTTCTCTAAATCAGGGACCGCTATATCCAACCAGTGCCCTAGTTTTGACATTCACTTAGAATTTCAGGTAACCTGCGATAGATCTGAATTGGTCAAATTTTGGTAGATGTGACCATTTTCCTGATTTTCTGAAGTGTTTCACTGATTTCTGAATACTACTTGCAACGGAAAAAGTACTATCATCGTAAAAAATTTTGAAACCAAAGTTGTAGAGGCAAGTGGGCCAGATTCAATATTGTTTTGTTGACAGCTTAACAAGAGGAAAAGTAGTTCTAAATTTGAAACGAACAAAAAAAACCAAAACAACTATTAGACTTTATTCCAACTTTAAGAGCCAGATTTGTAGCTGGTCAAGCAATACAATGGTCAAGCAATACAATGGCCATGAGACAATCTACTAGTTATTTGCCAAATTTACCTGCTATTCCATCCATAGAAATGAACCAAGTACTCAGGCAGCCTCTTTCCATTCTTGTCACGGCCAACATTTATCTCGAGTATCTGAAATAAACAATGTGGAAGCTTATGTTTTTCACAACACTGCATATAGAGTCACAACATTTCAAAACATTGTTAGTGGGAAACCACACACTTAAAAGGTGAACACAGCATAACAAGCAAACACTACAATGACGGTTTTATAAAACACAATAGACAAAACAAATCAGTGCAAGTCAGGGCCAGGGTTGTAACTTGGTGGTTTTCTGGTAGTAGGCTTTCTTTAGTGTACAGGGAAAGGTTTCTATCGCATATAATATAGAAAGTTTGCATATGACGCTATCGATTCGGGCATCCACCATGTTGGAAGACTTGAACATTTCAATGCGGTTGTGGAATTGTGAAGAAAAGACACATTTCTTGGCTGAATTCTCCACAGAATTTATTCAGTATAATGATGGATTTTTGTGCAAAAGTCAACTGCTTGAGCAGGGGTAACAGAGATGTGACATTGTTTTATCGTTTTCCAAAATTATTTAGCAAGAGGACCGAAGAATTGCCTCTTAATAGGGCAGCCAAGTCAATTTTTTTCGTTTTGAAGAAATTCTTAAATATAATCAGAAAGATAATGCACCGATCCAAAAGTCAGGAATGGTTTTACGGAAGCCAATCACCAGCAGCTAACAACTCGCAATAATTCGGCTAACGAGCTTGCTATCCTTGACCACCGGCATTGCTTGTCCTCCCAATGTGGCGCATTTCCAGGTATTGATAACGTAATTGCAAACAATCTACGTGTTGATATAGTAGGGCCTATCAAAATCAGAGCCATAATGATGCATGGCAAAGGCATATCAAAAAAAAGATCTTGTCATGGGCTAAAGATCAGAAATGACGGTCTCTATATTGATTTGATAACACTTGCTTTTGTGGACACCATTTTACATTTGGAATTGATGCGAGCGCATGCTGATTTTCAATACAATAACAGTAGCAATGTCACGCGAGCGGGTGCGCGCGGAAAACGTGTAAAGAAGGATAAAATTAATTCACACGACCAAGCTTTTTACATTTAGTTAAAGGAAACCTTAGTAGCCTGTGGTTGGTGAAAACCACTCAATCATCGTTTTCAGCGAACTTGGTAATACCAGCGGTCGTGTTTGATGGTTACCGCTGCTGCGATGATTTCAACAATTCAACATTCAGGCCCGAAATTACAACAGACTCAGGCGCACTCCACTAATATAATGGCGTCCGTGAAGGCATAATTATAGTTCCTCCTTACTTTAGCTTCATAAAGCACTTTAGCTTTCGTAGGGTCTGGCTCAAAACACAATACTTTTTCTGTTTCAGAAAACCCGAACTTCACACCTCTGAAAGATGCCATTTTTTGCACTACTTACGAATGTCGTAAACACAGGTGCATGCAGTTGCCTTAAAATATACTGATAATTTAGGATATTAGGTACATAATTGTAGCACATCTATGATTAATTCCTCATGTGCAATGTTATTTTTAAGAATGAAAATCAAAGTTTTTTTTCACGACAGTATACTTGCAGCATTAAAAAAAATGGCTGCCCCGATAGCATTTCAAAGTTCCCGCGTCAAAAAAATTGAACGAGAAGAACTCAGAAAGGCAAGAGAGATTGTGTTGAAGGAGGTTTGTAGTAAAATAATCATTTTGAGTAAACTTTAAAATTGAAGTAAACTCTGGTGTTAGTAGAGGACCTGCAGAGAGTTTGGCGTTCAGGCAGCACGTGACCACACAAACAACACTTTCTTCTTTCTACTTCACACTCGAAGTCGAAGTCGAGTATTCCGAAGCGGTTCACATCCAATCCCTTGCATACATTCATTCGCTCACTAGTAAGACCGAGCTCAGAGGAGTAGGGGACACTTTTGTACAGTGCTCGATTGTCTGGCAGTGAAGCCAGGATTCGAACCGCGGGTCTCCCAAACAGGAGCCCCGAGCACTACCAGGCAGTACAGGCAGTAGTGACTAGTGGTATGCCATATAACTGCACTGAGCCACTCTGTCTCCACACTGCATAAGGCCTTTTCGGTGTGTCTTGCCTCACAGTGATTAAATCATCAAAGTCATGTTGCGGTAATTGTTTACAATATGACGACAATGACTTAGACATATGATTTTGGTATCGTTTGATTCCTCGCGCCGTCATCTTTCCAAAAATATATGAATTGATCCCCTACCGCATTTCCTCCATATTTTATCTTCGAATTTCAGTTGGCACTATTTCCCGGTGGATACCGCCATGTTAGCTCAACTCAAGATTACAGCGACACCTACTGTTAATGAATGAAACAGCATCATTGATTCTGAATGAATGGTGTTTGCCTGCGCGAGATTCCCGTTAAAGTTTTCCTCTAGTGAAGCATTTTACCTTTTCCATTTTTTAGAATTGTGACCATTTGACCATTTTTCCACGGAATTGTCTGAAGTGATACTCTTTTCACAAATTTGGACCCCCAAAACAACCTCCGTTGTTTTGGCGGATTCCTGCTAGCAGATAGGTATATCAGGGTCACCATAGGATCGAATTCGAATCCTTGGTTCCGTAACTCGGGCAGGGGATTGACGGGTCTCGGTCAATTTGAACTTATGAAAAGCGACGATCTGCAAGTCGTTAGATTAGTTCACTTTTTGACCGCCAGGTGACTCCTTCCATTCAACATGGCGGTATTACTACCGCGTACCAGGAAATAGTGCTAGAAGAAATTTCACGATAAAATACTAAGGGAACGGGGTAGGAGAAGTTTCTGTGTATATTTGGAAAGATAACATTGCGAGGAAATGAACGATACCAAAGTCATAGGTCTAAGTCATTGTCGTCATATTGTAAACAATTACCCATGTTGCTCCCTTTTGTCAATTTGTGCATAGAGGGGCACCTATTGCTATGGAGGGCTTCCATGTCTTCCTTCTTTAGTTCTATAATAAACGCGGCCTGCAAGCAGGTAGTTCAGGAGACAGACTTACCTGACTTATAGCCGTCCGACTTCATCTAAGCATTCACTGTACAACTGACTCAAGCCAACACACTGCCAAGAGACGTCCTCACTCCAGAGCTGTACACCTCAGACAGCCTTCAAAACCGTGCCCAGAGTCATGTGGCTTAATATATTCAGGCTCACCATGAAAACAATACACACACACAGGGACGAACACAGACAGCACTGCACGACACCACACAATGAAAGAGTACCACATTCACAACACTTTTGTAGAATGTCATACCTGTACTAATGTCTAAACTAACAGCACTTGAATGAGACGCACGCACACAACGAGTGGTGAACCCAAAGTGGCACTCCACACATCCGAGGTCCAATTGGCCAATTTCGGAGAACTCCGATCACAGCCACCCATAATACTTCCAACTTGAAGAAATACCCCTGCATTCAAACTTTTTTTCAAACAGTCCTTTGTTGTCCAGTTCCCCATGATGTAATCTCCGGCGAGCAAATCAGACTCTGCTCTGGCTGCCCAGGCGGTCGAGTCTCTTTGTTTGCTCAGATTGCTCTGCCTTGATAGTCCTCAGATCAGACAGCCCCTGAGCCAAAGCCTCAGACACCACAGAGTCTGGCTCTGCACTTAATGATGGTGCCTCTGTCACTAGTGGGAAGTTGCAAGCGACTAGGCACCCTGTGGCCTCTGGCTTGACATGCCCATGTCCTCCTGGGTGTTGTGTCGGGCACTGCAGCCTTGCAAACTGCTGTGCAGCTATATCTAGAGATCCAGCACAGGAAGGGTGCACCACCTTACTATTCATTAATTCATCGCGGTACTAACCATACAGTTTAGTGTGGAGGTGATGTACCTGTACGGCCCATTCCTTCAGGGTCTCCCTCATTCCTGCGTGCGCTGTGTAGAGAGAGGTATCCAGGTCAAAGTAGCCTGCCATCTAGTCTAGAACCTGCCCTGCGTCGGCCTCTGGTTCTTCACGCGTGAACATCGAAATGTGTGATATGTATGGCCACCTCGAGTAAATGTCAAAACATATTTAAATCCAAACTCGTCCTTAATGCCTTAAGCATTGGTTTTTGGAAGGTTTGACATGCTTAGCCCTTCTGGGGTTCAGTGGAGTGTGAAATGCGTGAAACATCCCCGGAAATGGCGGATGACCTATCTGGGCCAGGGGAGCTGGAGGCACTCTCCTGTGTGGCCACAGTTCACCTGCAGATGCGCGACTATAAGGTCAATTGAAGTCATGCGAACTCAAAGTTAATATGCAGAAACCTGTTCAACACTCAGTGGAACACGCACGTGCCTAAAGTGAGAGTGAACGCCAGCCTAAAGTAAGAGGTTGCTTCAGAAAACAAAGAAAGGGTCCTCATAATCAATATAAATGATAAAGCAAGCTTACGGCATTAAGTTAGATTATTTATCTCTCTGTACCTAATTTACGATAATTACCTCCAACAATCTTGTTGTACATACTTCTATATATTTTCTTGATCCTTGGGCATGCACCGCATGGATAGCTTTTTTTACTCCATGAGACCCCCTCTTCTTATGTGGTGACAAAGAAACTGGAGTCGATAGCTTTTCTGGTATCGACATGTTGGAAGAGCAGATTTAGAGATGTTGGCCTATAATGAATCTGCTTTGTAGGCCATGGGAGCTCCAACAATTTTGTTGTGCATACTTCTATATACTTTGTTGATCCTTGAGCGTGCACCGCAACATGGAGAGCTTGCTTTTTTACACCATGAGACCCCCCTCTCCTTTACGTGGTGACAAAGAAACTCGAGTCGGTAGCTTTTCTGGTATAATCGACTTGTTGGAAGAGCAGATTTACAGATGTTGGCCTATTGTGAATCTGCTTTGTAGGCCATGGGAGCTTATGTTTCATTGTATCCTGAAGCTGCGCATTTTTGATGATTTTCTCCTTTTTCATGAGTGAGACGATTCATCTCAATTACACGGTTTCCATATCTCGTCCTGGGTGCAAAAACAATGTGCCATTGCAACACTTGAAGACAGATATTCTGAACATCAGTTGGTTGCCACAGTCTATCGCTCCTTGCAACTTGTTTTCATCACCAGTTATTAGAACTAGGGATTCTATTTATGATGTTGGTTTTGGGCCAAATTAGTAATAGAAGTCTCAACACAATTGTTGTCGGCATTGTGTGTTTACATATATACATGTCCAACATTTCGATGAAAATCACTTCACCATTCTCAATGAAAATATGCAACCAGCACAATTATGGTTACAACTAACAAGAACAACTAAATCCAAACTCACTAAATGCATAGCAGTCAGATTCAGAGCTCTCCCCAGAGGGTGAGCTCAATCAACCTCAGGCTGCCATTCAGCGAAGGAGTTAAGTTGTGTATGTTCATGCGCGCACACAGCCTTTGATTTGGGGGGGCTCGAATTCCTGACGTTGTGGACCTTTTGGTAACAAAAAAGCGGGCGGACTAAAAAAACGGGGGCACCACTGTGAATTGTGCGTTTTTGCCTTTGTGCTGTTTAATGGACTTTTATCTCGTTCTCTCAGACTTCTTGTTTCTCAGAGACGGACCTTTTTGCCCACTTCGCCAAATGGGGGGGAGGCTCATTTGAGCCCCTGAGCCCTCCCCTGGGTGTGTGCATGATGTTTCACCATATGCATGCATGACTGGAACTTTTCTAGGTTACTTTAGTTACTCTCCTTCATAAGTGGATAACTGAAGCAGAGCATGAGTTCCCACTTAAAAGAAAGCACTTATGTAATGGTATCGGGCCTCACTTAAATATTAGTCCATGACACATCTAGGTGGCCACATAGCAGTTCAATTACCGTATTCGCCGTAATAACCGCCCAGGGCGCTTAGAAAAGTTCGGTTCAGGGAGGCGCTTATTATAACCCAAGGCGGTTGAAACCCGGTCTCCGAAACAGGTGAAATCGGAAGCTAAGATTCATCAAATTTATGCTCTGTGACGTATATGTAATCTATGAAAGACTTTCAACAAAACTGTGGTGCATTGCTATCAAACTTTGCAGCTAAATTACGATCATTTTACAAAAAATTGTGCTGAAATCCCAGGGCGAAAACTCGCCGACTGACTTCCTCGAAATTGCCGTCTTCGAAATGGCGACTTCAATGCTTGAATAAAAATGGTTTCAACTCAAGCAAATTACCTGAAATCCTCATTAAGTTTTATAAGTAGCGTCTCTAAGATTTTTTAAGTTCCCGTGGTGTCTGGATTAACTGCAGGTTTAAGTACAAATCTGTGCTACATCATGCCATCAACATGTATGATCGGCAACACGGCGAGAAAAATGTCTGGACGAACACACATGTTGTTGTCACGCGACGTTTGTTTTGAAGTTCGTCTGCGAGTAAGCGAGCGCGTGCATGTCACCAGAGTTCATTTGCCAAAGCAGAGGCCGTCTTTTGGCCAGAGCCACGCAATCTAACTAGCTAGATGTGTCTAAAGAAATTTGTACAATCAGTAGGCCTAAACCAGAGCGTGTTTCATTCAGCACTTGCCGGTCTCGTGCTGAAAACTTTCGACATTTGTCTCGGTAAGGCCCATATTAGTCGCCTTGTAGTTGGATGCGTACGTAACTATCAGTTATTTTTCGGTGTAAGGGTGTGTAAGCATTCACTGTCAGTTGTCATTTTATCGGAAATTCGGCTTAAAAACACCAATTATGGTTAATCAAACAATCCATCTCAAAAATAACGCTAACATGTTTTATAATATTAGAAACTGTCGGAAATTAGTGCCAATATTCATTTCTTATCGATGCTATGCTACCCGTTACATGAATGGATAGTTCCCGACTAATGTATCTCATGACAGGTTCAGGTATGTAGTGCGAGCTTCCTGGCCACGTGCGTTTAACACCGAGTTATTTTTATTCATGAGACATTCGATGTGTGTACTGAAAAGTCAGACCATAGTGGTACACGCGGTCATCTAGTAGCGAGAGCGTAGCAACGCTGTTGTGTTCTTTTTGAAGCGCTGCGTTACTTTGAAGTGTAAAGTCACGGCTAAATACAAACGTAGCAGTACCGCTTACGGTCTAGTAGACCTGTGCAAAATTTTTTTTTGATAAATTGAAGACGTTACTGTAGCCGAGTTTTAGGACTTTAGGTACGTCATTGTTCGCATGTACACGTTCATGGACTGGGTGCTTATTTCAGCAAAGTCTGAAAATGCGTGGGGGACGCTTATAGGGGCATGGGCGGTTATTACGGCGAATACGGTATTTGTGAAGAGTGTGGAATTCAAACAGCAAGGCACCTTGGCTCTGATTTATACTTTTAGCAAAGTGGAGTAATCACAAGCAGAAACAATGGAGTTTATGTATTGATAACTGACTTCACATTCAAATCATACAAAATACAACGGATCATACAAGATACAATGGATCGTACAAGATACAATGGGCATTAGATGACAAGTTGATTCTGGTTTTTACTCCGTTACTTACAATGATGTCTCCAACTGCATCATTGCAAATTTGGTGTGTGCACCGTCTTTGGGACCGTTCAACGGTTTCTCTCTGTCTGAGCTTACCGAAGTTGTTTTGGTAGTTGATGGGTACGCCTTCTTTCTGCTGAACTTAGCTCGCAGCAGCTTAGCTACTTTCTTTGTGCACACAAAAGCTAAACATATGAACAGTCCTTGAAGTGAGTTGAGTACTATGAAAATATATGTTGACCAAATGGTATCGGTAAACGACTGTATGAAGCCAAATATCCATGTCAGACCCATGATTGTCGCCAGTTTCATGTAGAGTAACAATTTGCACTGTTTTCGTTGTGCCTCCTGAAATAACCGTGCCGTTTTCATGGCTTTGTGTATGCCCCATACTGTGATGCAGAAGAGGATGAAGTTGGCTACGGTTAGCACCCCGGCGGGTATAACAAAAAACACCAGCACAGCGTCCCTGTTGGTGATGAAGCACAGTCCGTTGGCGTAGCTCGGGACGATGATGAAATCACCGGTATCCAATGAAGTGCTGTTTATGTCGATTAGTATGGCCGACGCTATGATCAAAAGGGGCAGTAACCACCCATATAGGGAGTAACACACAAATGTCTTCAGTGTAGTTGGCTGACTGCTACCTTTTACACATGCAAACACTCTGCATAAATCATACGCTATTACGCTCATCCAGAAGAAGGACGCCAGAAAGAAGTAGTGTATTGCTACTCCAATAGCGTAGCACAGGTGCCAGTGTTCAGTTTGTGCAATCCCAGTTACGAATAACAGCTGCGCTAAGAACAGAGCCAGTGCAAGACTCATCAAACACATTCCGGGAATATTTTGCAAAGCTTTGAAGACTAGATAAATTATTATCAGTATTGCTAACGACACAATCGATATGATCTGACCAATCAGTGATACGAGTGCCTGAGTCTCGTCGAAGGTTATCCGGAAAATTGGAAATGTCTTGTTGAATTGATGCGTTATGTTTTCTGAAAAGTATTGAGTTGGAACACAGGCTTGCAGAACGTGTGTGCCATTGACACTAATGTTCCTGTAGTATGTTTCATTGAGCACAAAGTCCTCATTATGTATGAACAACGAATTATTTTTGTACAGAGTGTAATCGTTTTCCTTCAAACTGATAAGGTGACAATTCAGAGGGAGGTCTACAAAGGTCTCGAATGTTGTGTTTGGCGAACTATTTAACTGGACGTTCAACAAGGGAGGAATTCTCGGTTTTGTGTTTGTTGAAACGCACTTTCCATTTTTGAAGATCTTTGACTTTCCACAGTTGATAGCATAGCATATGTTTCCAAGTGATAGTCGACCATTCGGACATTTGACACTTTTCCTTTGCGTCTGCACTTTAGATCCCTTGCTTTCCACTTCAACTATGGACGAGCTTTTTCCTTTCCCGTTAACGCTAAAGAGAAGTGATATGGGTCTGTATCGCACTTGTCCATTGTCCTCTGGTGGAATTATGGGAACTTGGTGTTGAGGTCTTGGATAAGGCTTTTGTGGTTCGGGAATACCACAGCTCAAATCGGCCGATTTCCCATCGCATTTTGCACAGTGCCAGTTTTTGTAGACAGTTCCGTCTCTAGAACTTACCATTGATGTGTAGTTTGCGCATAAAACAGCGTCTATTGTGCTGGAATCTGGGCACATGTCCATAATATTGTGCCGCCTTTCTTTTGCTTCTTCACACTCGGAACTTTTCCAGTTTGGTAGAACATATTCAGAGATTTGACACCTGTTTGCCGTGGAACTGCTGCCAAGAAGTCGTCGATGTTCCTTTGTCATGTCTAAAGTGGCATTGTGCTCTGTAGTGTTTCTGGGTCGTGGCGGCGGACAAATCCATTTTACCTTCATGAATCTGATATCGTAATCCTCATTACATAAGCTACAATAAATGTTACTGTAAANTCTACAAAGGTCTCGAATGTTGTGTTTGGCGAACTACTTAACTGGACGTTCAACAAGGGAGGACTTCTCAGTTTTGTGTTTGTTGAAACGCACTTTCCATTTTTGAAGATCTTTGACTTTCCACAGTTGATAGCATAGCATATGTTTCCAAGTGATAGTCGACCATTTGGACATTTGACACTTTTCCTTTGCGTCTGCACTTTAGATCCCTTGCTTTCCACTTCAACTATGGACGAGCTTTTTCCTTTCCCGTTAACGCTAAAGAGAAGTGATATGGGTCTGTAACGCACTTGTCCATTGTCCTCTGGTGGAATTATGGGAACTTGGTGTTGAGGTCTTGGATAAGGCTTTTGTGGTTCGGGAATACCACAGCTCAAATCGGCCGTTTTCCCATCGCATTTTGCACAGTGCCAGTTTTTGTAGACAGTTCCGTCTCGAGAACTTACCATTGATGTGTAGTTTGCACATAAAACAGCGTCTATTGAGCTGGAATCTGGGCACATGTCCATGGTATTGTGCCGCCTTTCTTTTGCTTCTTCACACTCGGAACTTTTCCAGTTTGGTAGAACATATTCAGAGATTTGACATCTATTTGCCGTGGAACTACTGCCAAGAAGTCGTCGATGTTCCTGTGTCATGTCTAAAGTGGCATTGTGCTTTGTAGTGTTTCTGGGTCGCGGTGGCGGACAAATCCATTTTACTTTCATGAATCTGATATCGTAATCCTCATTACATAAGCTACAATAAATGTTACTGTAAAGGAACTTGGATCGCTTGCCATATACGGGAATGTCCATTTTCTGTCCAAACATTTCAAAATTGTTTCCAAGACGACAGTTAGTTCCTATTTCATTATATCTTGAATGCTGAGGACACCTGTTAATAACGAAGACGGATTTCTCAGTGTTTATCCTGTTGTTAAACGCACAGCTGACTACTGCGTCGATCCACGGTCGTTTGAGAGGATCAACATAACCCGGCCCGCTGGACTTATAGTCATAACAGCAGTCTTCGTTTTTTACACAACTTGCGTCGCAGAAACAGTTTTGCGTTGAGCAGTTTGCCAATTTTCCCACGTTGCGGCTCTCATCACACGAACACTTATCATATTCACCACACATCCTGTGGCGGTCGTAGTACTCGGGCGGTGGCGGCGTGATGATGAAGCTTGGTCTCGAACTAGGTGACAGTGTAGTTGCTGTTGTCACGGAAACCAGCGCAAACCAGCAAACTGCCTGATGTAGTCCCATTCCTATCTGTCTTTCTGAAATTACAAAGTAGATTTTGTTAAAATACTATAGACCCACTGGCACTTGCAGTTGTAACATGTTGAAACTGGTTTAAATCTTTCCTATAATTGCTTTGAGGTGGCGATTTGTAACATCATTTCTAAAATCTGTTGGTCTATTAACACCAGGTTCTAGCCTATTTACATTGGCACAATGTTCAGCCAGGATCAGTCCTGTTGTGCATCAGTGTTAACACTAACTACACGCCACCAGCGTACCAAACGCCCTTGCCTGGTCTTCTAAGAATGCTGTATAACTCTTTAAGATGGTCAAGGAAATGAGGGGCAGAAACGTGTCAATGTAAATAGGCCAGGGGGTAATGTAAAGAGATGTTTCAGAAATTTTGTTGCTATTATTGATACGTCTTAGATCGTAAAGCTTAGTTTTAATTTAGATCGCTTTCTGTTCAGAAACTTCCATTACTCAGATTACAGGTGCTATCTGGTCTAGTGAAGAACCGACATCTTTTGAGTTCAACCTCACTTCTACCTGGTTATTTATCTACTACCTCTATTTATCATCTTATTTTTTTTTCATCGGTCTTTCCGTGTTAATTTCTTATTCTTTGCTTATTATTTGAATATTGCCTTTCATTTTGTAATTCTGTTAGACAAAAGTTTGTCTTACTGTCTGTATGTTTTTACTGAGTGCCCCCATGGAAAGCTGTGTGAACTGATAGGGCTACCCTCATTGTAAATATTACATTAATAAATAAATAATAAAAATTAGGAACCCTAACTGGGAATCTAGATTGCGGGTCTAGTGCTCTTACACTGAGCTTCTGAGGACACGACATCTGTGCAATTACTGTTTGCAGGCAACTGTTATGTCATAAATTCTATGAGCGGCATTTCTAACAAGATACTACTAGTTACTAATTCCAGTATTCACTTTTAAGTACTCAGACATTGAGTGAGCAGAACCTCCCCCCAACAACCGAACAAGGACGTAACTAACCTGTTGGCAAAAATAACATTGCAGCCACTGTGTCTCTGACTAACATTTTCATTATTGAAAAAGCATGTTCATTTTTTCACTATTCGTATGAATGGAGTACTGGGATTACAAGTCAATCTTATTTTTTAGTAATTAGAAATTCACACGAAGATGCTGGTTTAGCTAAATGGATCTGCCATTTGTGGGCCTTAGGTTTGGGATTTTGACTTCACTGTAGTGAAGTGGGTATTGAGCCTTTCATGCTGTTGGTTTAACACAGTCTTTATCTTCCATTCTGACAAAAGTTTCTTTCATAGTTTGACTCATGCATACATGATAACTATGAATTGAAACTATGAACAACTTGTCCCTATTTTGAGAAGCCAGCATATTTGAATGGATCTGGTATGATTAGTGTTCCACCTGTTGGCCAGTGGTCTGACCAAGGCATGCAGTCTTGGGCCATATTGTGAATTCTTGTTGTATGAGTTGTTAGCATCTGGTAATTGCCCACCAATGACATTGTGTTGGGGTGCAATAGCTGCGAGAACAATTTCTGGTGGGAGGCATGTACTGTATTAAAATGCTATAAGTAGTATTGTGTTTTGTTACGTGTATCTGCCTCTGTATTGGCAGTTTCGATAAAATGGAAATTACGAATTTACCACAACAAAATTCTTGCACTCATTTTGTAAGTGTTAACCAATGTTTGCATGGCCTACTTCAGGGGCTGAAATGACCCCTGTATCGGCCTACTTCAGGGGATGAAATGACCCCTGTATCCAGATTGATAACATTTTTGAAGTACTACTTACTAGGTGATAAAGCTCAATTGAATGGGGTCTGGTAAAAGTTCTTTAGTTTGGGGAAAAAAGAATTGCTTGTGCTTGAGGTAGACCAGGTACCAAATTTTTTAAACATGGGGCAATACTGACCATCCTAAATTCAAAAATTGGGATGACCTGCAAATGATCATTCACGTTTATGGGGTTGCAAGAGTATGTTTTGCATGTGGTTGTTTAGGAGGATTTTATCAATGGTTAAACTCTTTTGAGTCAAATGCAGTGTGTGATATTTGAGAAATTGATGGATGCCAAAAACACGTGTCCCAATCTTCATTATCACGAAAACTGAATTTTGTTGTCCCAAATTACAGAGATTGTCCCAAACTGGAGATTTTTACCATTAAAGTCAAATTGTATAGTGTTAAAGAAATTCAAAACGTTTAAGTAACTTAATGTTGTAACAAGATCATCACTATTTGTTCAGTTTTTGTAAAGGTTGGTAATACATGCCATGGATATTACCTGCTACTATGTACTGTAACAGCTGTGTGGAAACTAAATACCTGACAGCACCAACCTTCAGAAATGTGCCGTAATTCTCCCTGTAACCTGTTACCTAGCCTGTCACCTGGTAAAACAATATTACGCTAAAATGCGAAACGGTTTTCAGGTATCATTTAAGACTCATTTCAGGAGGTGTATACAGGAAGAGTAAAACTTGCATGGAAAATGAGGTGAATGTACAAAATACTTGGAGAATGACTCAGTTTGCTGCATTGGTGACTTTGGAAAGGTAGTTAAATGTCATAAAGGAAAGGGGGAAAGACCCTTTTTAGATTCTAACCTCGTTGCTCTATGATCGATAATTAAGGTACATCGTTACCATATGCCCATACATACATAGACTGGGAGATGTCATTATATGATTTAGGGTGTACGATTAGAAATTTAATAGCCTGTAATTTGGATGATAATTCATCATGATTATCTTATTGGGTGTAATTTTCTACAGAAAAAATTGTTCAAAGGTTGCACTAGTTGCTGACGTTTCAGAAAGAATTTCATGTTTATGGAAGCCACGCTCACCCAAGTCATGTTTATAAACCCCTGTTTTTGTCCGGGTTACATTGGAGTGCCTTTTGCAACAAGTGAGCATTCCTGATGTCACGAAATAGCCACTTCAAGGCATACTGCATTACCGCAGCGCCCTCTCCCATTCTGTGGTATTTACCCACAATGCTGTGTCTGTTAGGGAACTTGGCCTGTCATACACTGCTTCACGGCTAATCACTATTTTACAGATTAGTTTGCCATTTCTCGATGCCAAAAACGTTTCACTGTTGCATAGCAAGTTGAAATGCAGTTATCAAAAAATTGAAAAACTGAGATAGGCGGGATCAATCATTCTTCATTTGTCTGACTCTACAGAGAAGTATTTTAACAGCTCCTCAACTTTTCGAAAACCAGACCAAAACATGCTGCATGTGAGAATTACACTCTATGTTCCGGATGGATCAATGGAGTATGTTAGAATCATAGATTTGCGGATGTATTCACTGCTGCAAACGTCATTAATTAATTCTTCGTTTAGTTTGGCTATTTTTATATTTATCTCTGTGGAGAGCTTATAAGCAACGTCAATGTAGTCAACAAAGGAACTGCAAAACAATGCTTCTGTTTTATAGTTATATTGCTTCGGAATCAGTTCCGTTCTGTTGACCAAACGCAGGATTAAGTGTTCTGGTGCCGTATGCACATCAATGTACAGAACATCTAAAGGTTAAATCATGGTGTAAGAGGCAAGTAAATATCCTTGCGTTAAACACAAAACCTTCTTAAAGGCCCTAAACTGTGTTACAGGACATGCTGTAACTATATTGAAGTTATCTTCATTTCAATAATTACTGATTTAAGAAATAATAATTTCACTCAATGATATGTACATTAAAGAGCTAAAAACTAAGTGTTTTTATTAAAATCCTTAAGTACTTGAAGCAAAGTAACCCCTGAGCTAAGAGCTACCGTAGTTTACAGTTCATATTATTCTATATCAGTAAGAAATGATTTAAATTTCTATTTCTCATGCCCAAAAAGCTTAGGCTATGACATGTTAACCACCTCTAACATTTACACCTTCCTATACTGAATTTCAGACTGTGGGATTTTTTAAACCTTAAGCAATTTAAATAACATCAGTGATTGGCCATATTATAATGGGAAATCAAAGAATAAACGCTGTAAATTAAAACTCAATGCAGTTTTGCGTGATTTCTAAAAACATCAGGTGTTAAAGTACACTAGGTCCTCACTAGACAACCAAGTTAAAATTGGCTGAGAGCTCCGATTTTCTACCACAGTTGTAGATAAAATGAGGATACTTGCACATCCAGCAATGTGTAGGCTGTGATTTCTATAAAACTAACAAGTTGCAGCAATAGAATTTCAAACTGACCTTGTTTGATTTTTACTGCCATGTAGAATATAATATCCAGCCTTCTTTCCAAACCACCACCACCACCAACAGCTAACAACGCCTAACTAATGTTGATACAGTTGCTTATCGCATTCAGCTGGAGTCTTGCTGGTCCTGAATGCCTCATAGCCCAATGTAATCAAGAATTAAGACCAGTTGTTGAAGTAAACATTCTGCTCAAAGTTGGCCTAGTGAATCAGAGAGCTTCCAGCTGTGTTAAGAGGCTTGGTGTTAATTTTAAACAACATGGCACCTGTTGGCCCTTGCTGGGAACATGTACCAGATATCTTGGGGGATAATGCTCAATGCTGGCAACTGGTGACAATCTTCTGTCTTGCAGCCTTGGTGAATGAGAATTTGATCAGTGAGAACTGCAACTGAGCGGCAGTTTCTTAATGAACACCTTTTTAATCACTAATTCGTACATCACTATACATGCCTACTCTCCCAAGAAATTCGAGAGCTTTTTAATCACTAATACCTTCATCACTATATATGTACTAACTCTCCGTGGTATTTCAAGAGTCTAACATTTCCATCAATTCGCCTCGTATCCCAGAGGAAGAATTATAACTCTGGTAAATCATAACCGCTTTTCGCTTGGGGTGACTTGACTAGAAACACGTCAACACAGCAAGAGCAACACAGAAATTCCTATAAATTTTCCTAGAAAGTTTGATTACGTTCTCAAGTTTGAAAACAAAGGCACCACTCTTAATGCATACAGTGCTACTCCAGTTAGGCATCTAGGGTGTATTTGACATCGGCTGATGTCGTAGATGTATTAGTTTTACTGGGGACAGAAGGTCGCGGTTCGGATTGCTGTGGCCAAAAAGTGAATGTGAGCATGGAGCTCTAAAATTTGCTGAGCGTTGTGGTTTGCCACACGCTCAAAGAGATTGAGGAGGTGGGAAGAGCGTGAAATGTAGGCTAATGTTACCAGCAATCTTGTCGCCCGTGATCCTTTAGTAGCTGCCTCTTGGTTAAAAATGCCAGACGGACTGGTTAGGCACCCACAGCCGGCCTGGTGAAGCACCCACAGCCGGCCTGGTTAGGCACCCACAGCCGGCTTGGTGAAGCACCCACAGCCGGCCTGGTTAGGCACCCACAGCCGGCCTGGTTAGGCACCCACAGCTGGCCTGGTTAGGCACCCACAGCCGGACTGGTTAGGCCCCCAATACTGCAGAAGCCTGCTGCCAGTGAATGCACATGTCATTGATTCCTCTGTGTTTATATTCTTAATAATTTGAACGTTATGGTTCGACTTTTGATCATTATGGTTTGACTTGATCGTTCTTAGATTCACTTCCGTCTAATGTAATTCGATGTTGTCATGAGAAAAGAGTTGGCAAATCGAAGTACAGCGCAGTTGTATGTATTTAGTTAGGTTGTCGTGTGTCCTGTGACCAGGATGAGTCACTTTTAGAAAATTCACGTAACCATGAAAACTCGGTTTTGGAAAATTCATGTGACGATGAAGGCTTGGTCTTGAGATTTCGATCAGTTCTGCGGTATTTTTGCCAGTAAAAATTGGCATCTCTACACCACCTCAAACTGTTATGATTACCACATAAAAAGTCTGAGTCAACGGGGAAAAAATCCAATGTGAGCAGAAGTCATTGCCAAACTTGTCATTTTTCAAAAAGCTTACTGAAGTGCTAAAAACACGCATATTTTTGATTGATGACAGCTGTACCATACAAATTGCTAACCAGGAAGTAGAACTTTGTAGTGTTTTCCAGCTTGACAAAATTACAAAATTCATGAACGCGTTCGAAAGTCTGTGTCTATACTATGAGGATGTGAAGTTTACAAAACAGCTCTCTATAGTGAGGTTCTTTACTAAAAAAAATGCATAAATCAAGACTTGTGCATTTAAATTTACGCAAACAGCTCCGTAGCTTACCAGACAAATATAAGAGATATTGGTTGAACGAAGAGTGCACTATGTTTTTGGTGATCTGAGTCAAATTGATGTTATAAAGTTTATCATAACATCTTAACTAGCTTTAATATTCTGTAAAGTGAGTCATCACAGCTGTAGAAAGGTGTTGGATACTGAATGCTTTCAACCAAGTTTGAACTTGGCAACATTGTATATACACTGAAAAAAGAGCCAGCACTGTGAGCTCACTTCTCTCTTGCCTGGGCTTCTAAGTAATCATTACAGTGTGTATGTGTGTGTGTCCAAACTTGAAAGGTTCTGATTGACAGTGGGCGCCAATTGATACATTGGGTGTCCTTGCCAGGGGTCCAGATTTCTGCTAGGACATCCATTTGGACACCTAGGATGTACACCTGGGTGGAATGCTGTAATTGCCAGAGTCAAAGCAGGTGGAGAACACTGCTTTGAGGAAATAAACTATTCCAGCATATTTTGCTGTAAAATAAAGAAACTTTGCTATGTATGTGAAATGTGTACGTAGCTGCAAGATCTATTAGACTTCCGGCCATTTAGGAACTAGGTTAACTGCTGCTGTCTAGAGATTCATTTCCTTGCAAATATTTTTGTGCTACTTGCTTTCTCTATAGATTGAAAATGGTGAGTTTTGGTGAAGATTTACATAAACGTCCTTGCTACATTTCTAAATTATTTTCCAGTCTGCAGTACTTTGTAGAGACATGAGTCGCAGTGTCTGTTAATTTGAGTGATGACATAGGTGTTGTCACTCAAAATACTAGTAAGAAATGTTGGTCATAGTTTCGAAGTTGAGATTACATCAGGTCGCCGTAAACTCAGTCAGGAGTCAATCATAAGATGATGGTGGTGATCATATGGTCATGAATTCTTTATTTTTTGCGCCCTCATTCCAGTTTTCCAGTTACAGAATTGCTGATGTCATCGTTTTGTTATTCTGTCTGGCTGCGCAGACTGAAAATTACTGCAAAAGCTATCAATTCAATGTATGATTAAAACACAACTTTGAAATATGTTTACTGTTTCAATGTTGGATCCTGTACGTTCACTGACAGAACTGTCTTCGGACTATTACCTTGCATTTAATACAACAACACGACAATAGACACAATAAAGGACGTCAATATACACAGAAAAACTGAACTGCAATATCTAGGCTTGCACCTTCAATTGACAAGTGGCTACTGTACATATAAGTGAGTGAGTGTTAACTTTACATGGTATATTAACTACTAGTGCTAGCCACATGATTACCTTTACATGGTATATTAACTACTAGTGCTAGCCACATGATTACCTTTACATGGTATATTAACTACTAGTGCTAGCCACATGATTACCTTTACATGGTATATTAACTACTAGTGCTAGCCACATGATTACCTTTAATATAGGTTACTGTGGTTAGAACTTCAATGTTAATATCGTCAGTGTATTTTTGCTTCCAAGGAGGTAAAACTTGAAACAAACTTTAAATCGGCAATCATTTCTGTTCTCGTTTCAAAGTCTTTTAATTAGGAAAATCACGGGTATCAGTTTTGTCCCTCAGCTTTCATAAAATTCAAACCCTCTTAGCTTTGGTTATGTGGGACTCTGATAAATGTCCAAATTTGGAACATTAAATTCTGATGAAACTTTCGCATACTATGTGCTTTGTACACTGTTCTCAAATGAGACTTCACTTAGTAATTCCATATTTTGGGAGTTGTTTTGAAAATGTTCCACTTTTGCATGGAGGGCTGTCATAAATAGGACTTATATGATTTTTATGAAAAAACACAATAAGTTACATGAAGCAAAAACGAAGTGACATTTTAGACAAATGCGACAGCGTTTTTGAGATTTCTTCGAGAACATTTCTACCAAATGAAATTTTGCTATGTTACTGACACCATTGTTTTTAGAAACGTGCTTTCTTTTTTGTTAAATTTTGCTAAAAATACATGGCCACATGGCCTAATTAATGACGGACTGGTAGGAAGGTATAAATCAAAGTATACATGCCTTCTACTGTCCGTAAGTACATTTGCAGTCTTAATTTCTATAGTTCTGTAGATATTTGACTACCGGTAAATGCACATACTTTTTCATAAGGTTCTACATAACCTTGACCTTACTTGTAAACTTTGCAGTAATGTTTCAAATTGTCTGTTGATTGAGCTCACCTTTGTCTGTGTTATGGCTCTCAAGTTAATTCCCACTCACAAGAAGATGTCCACAGGAACCAGCCAACAGCAGCTTTTGATCAATAAACCAGTGATAGGAGATATCTGTCTGGCAGCTTTGCCAGTTCCGTGTTTAACTGTCCTGTAAACATGGATCTAATGGCTACCCCAAGTTTGAATGATGGTCTTGTGGTAGTGTTCATCTGTCAAGTTCTGACAGGTCTTGATAAAGTAATGCCATTGGCTGGGATTCAGGTTGGCGGCATGTTGAACTCTGGCATTGGACATGGTTGTTAGATTATAGATTCCCATGTGCAATCCAGAGAAGTTCTGAGAATTTGCTTTAAAAATTGCACATAATTTTTTCAGATGAAACATTTTGTTGTCAGTTGTAAGAATTGCGACCTGTATTTGCTTGTTGAGAAATTGTTTGCACTGAAGATTTTGTGGTGTGAAAATTAAGATTGATGTTATTTGTACGTATTCTTCAGCATCCGATGGTATCATTCTATAAGAGCAACAGAAATCTTGATTTTGTGTAAGAGTTGTATTCACTGATAATAGTGTGTAGACTGAAAACCCTTTGGACGAAGCAGTTCTTGGCAAATATTTTGATCTCTTTTTCTTGAAGCTGTATTTCCCCCCGGAAAAACGCGTTGAGCCTTTAATTGGTTCCCGTTATGTTCGTTATTATGACAACAAGAACGTGGAGGCCATCAGTGACCAAGGAAAATGCTTCAGCGTTTATTGAGGTTCAGCAAACCTTAAAATTCTGAATTAGAAATTGGCAAATGCTCGCATTGATTGCAACTCGAGTTGCTGGTTTGTGCGGCAACAATTTTCGGTAATGTTTTAGACCCCAAAGCAATCTGGTTAAGAATTCAACATCGACGCCTAAGCGGGGCAAAATGCAGCCCTTTGTTTTGCATGTTATTGCTTTTTTGAATCCGCATATATCAATGTGAAAAGTTTTCACCTGAAATGGATTTCAGATATTTTGCAAAGTTGATTTGTAGAAGTTAGAATTCTTGAATTAGTTGCTCTTTTAATTGCACACTGCATACTAATTTGAAGTCAAAACTGCTGTTGTGTGGGTGGATGGGTGTGTGGGTGGGTTGATGTGTGGGTGGGTGGGTTTAAATGACGTAGTCTTTTGATATAGGCTTCTTTGCAACAACAATTGATTTGATGACATTCTTTCTGATTGTCAATATGCTAGTAGGTGCCTTTTTAATGGTCAACTTTGTTAGATTTAAAGTATAGTCCGTAATGCCTTGATTACCATGGTTGATTCAAGAAACTTGTACAAAATTTGCGTCTTCCAAGTAGAGAAGACTGTTGGTATGGTTACTTTTCAGTTATTTTATGAAAAAAGGATTGTCGAAAACTTGTATCGCAATTTTTTAAGCTGCTTTGCTACAGCTGTCAAAATTTTACCATTTTTTTGGCCGCTGTGCAGTTCAAGACACCCAAATGTTGAAGCTGAATTTGTTTTTGCTGAGAAATTCCACATACCAATGTCCCATTTTTGACATTTTTGATATGAAATAGGTGATGATTTACCACGCTGTTTTCAATGTCTTGTATTGTCTTCAAATGTAGGTTTGACACAATGCAATCTGGCATATGGAAAGACATCAGTGTTGGTCTTGTTTACAAAGCCCTCTGGGTACTGGGCCAAGACACAAATCAGCTATAAACATACAAGATATGACTTGAGTAGTGCATGCTGTTGGTAGAGACTTCTCTACCGCCTTGACACAGCTTTGCATTTATGTGGAAAGGTCATTATAAATGGGATGTGTGGGTACAACTGGCAACACCTCAATACAGGTGATCAATGGACAAGGCTATGTCAGTTTAAGTTCTGTCTACAAATAGGTAATTGGTGCCATTTTGCTCTGTGCACTAGAACTTACGTTTTGTCACCCAACTTGACCTAAGCCCATTGGATGCAGTGTAGTTCTATTCTTGTGCTCTTTTCCTGGTTAGTGCAAGCATTTATTCCGTTATGATTATTTTATTTTCAGGCCAAAGCTAAATATGAGCGTGAAGAGCGTAGGCTGGAGCGAGCCAAGGAGCGGGGTGATGATAAATGGATGTTACCATCTGTGAGCGCTCGACTGGAACAGGAACAGGTAAATAATGAGTGCAAGGTCAAAGATTGCGTTTCACTTCTGTTCATTTTGCTACGCGGTGCCACCTTGTGGCGTCGTGAGTGAAACGGGAACTCCAGTTTGCCAAATACATTTCTTGCAACCTTGAAGGTAGACTCCAAATGTCAGATACTGAAAACTTACGATCTGGGAAGTTGAAAATCTGAAAGATGAGCTGGACACCGGTATAGCTACGCTTTTCTCAAGTGAGCACTCTCAACTTGTGGGACATCATGCCCAGACAAGTAACACATGAAAAGATGATCGTGATGGGAATGCTGAAAATTTTGTTGATCAATTTTTTGTGAGCAAAATTATGCTATTGACGTAATCCATTGTCTTGGAATCTGCGGCTATTGTTACATGTGCCCATAGGGTGGTCATGGTCTTATAGTAAATGGAGAGTCAGAATGCACTTATCCCGAGTGTTATGAACATTTTAACGAAATTAAAGTGGGTAAGGTCCCACACTATCCTTGTAAAAAGTCCGAAAGTGTATAATTAATAGTCTGATGAAAATATTCCTTTTATCAGGAACTTTATTGCAAATACCTTTGGGGGGCAATTCTGTCACTGGAAATTTCCAGCATCTGAATATTTTTCCCACACTGGTTGGTTTCATTGTTTACGTGTACTCTTGTTCTCAACAGTTTTCAGAGGAATGTACATACCAAGCTGGCTATATACTAAACACTGTCTCTAGATCAGCTGTATAGGTTGCCATGGCAGCGCACAGACTAGTACCCAAGGCAACAACATGTACCTTTCTGGTGCTATTGCTTGACATTTTAGTGCAGCCTGTATGCGAGTTTTTGGGCATGAAGCTCTGGGAATATTGTAGACAGCTTGTAAGTCATGGCAACATGGCTGGTATTTCCCAAACATCTATGGTGACTCCTGTTTAACAATAGATCGCCGTGTATTTTAAATGAGAACACTGGATTTTGGCTAGATTTTTCTAGCCCCGAGATACCTCTGCGGTTAAGTACATCCTCTGTTCTGAGGTCAGCACCTGTCACGCAGCTTTCAGAGTGTTCTGGATGTAACAGATGACAGTTGAGCCATCCACCCAGTCCCAGACAGTATCTCAGCCTGCATCTGCCAGGTCAGGACTTCCGGATTTCCTGCTAAACTGGGTTGGCCTCCAATAAAGGTGCACTTCAAAGTTTAAACTGGATGTGTTCCACTATAGAGTGTTTTTTTTTTTAGAAAAATGAGATTGTTTGTGTTAACCATGTATATGTGCAGTGCGGATCTTGTACCTGGGATATGTGTTTGTGATGAACTGCATTGTATTGTGACGAGTACGTGCAACACACAGAGACAATTCACAATTATTGTCATCGTCACCCATGGACAAACCGTACACCTTAGGGGGAAAGAATTGCTGCGAGTGTATGCTTTTGACTTTTTAAACATGGCGATGTCAAAAGACAGAATTCTATTTTGTTTTAGCCGAATTATTTGATTTTTCTCTTTATTAAGACATTTGAAACATGCAGAAATTTTGCCAAGATCCAGTTACAGCAGATGCTCATCAGTTTCCCAGAAAATTAACTGCCAACGAAATCATTTCTCAAATGCTTACTCCTTTGCCACAATCACTTGCTTGTTGACTGCGGGACACTCTCTATGAAAAAGTGCAATGTTTTTTCTTATACTTTATATATTTTGGTAAACTTTATGAAATATAAGTCCACTTGTCCATCGTATTGTATGCTAAATTGAAGCGCAAAAAACATTTGTCATAATGGTGGTTTCCTTGGTGGCTAGTGGCCTTGCCAGCGTCCATCGCTTGTGGCTGCATTCAGACAACTTTTCAGATATTTTTGTTCCCCCTCGCTTATCATAAATTATCCGTCATTTATCAATACAACCATTCTTCTCATAGTTTGCTGAAAATTAATTCCACGATTGTAGCAAATTAGTCCAGCATTTATGTACCTTTGAAACTTGATTGCAGTTCACCAAACACGTTAACTCGAATAATGACCCAAAACATTTTTTTAATTCTCATACATATTTTCAATGGGAGGGAATCCAGATTTAAGCGTGATGTGCATTCGCGAAAATTCAGTGAAAGTGGGGAGTGGTCACTAACAAGGTCAATCTGGAGCCTTACAGTTTTACTTACAATGAGTAAATTTTTCACACCAAGCGGGATCCGCAACATTGTTGTGTGTTTTCCAAGGCCTTGTTACCATGGCTGCAGATAATCAAATTTTACCGAGTGTTGCTTCACGTTTTGTATATGGTGCAAATCATGCTAATAATGGAGCGTTGTTGCTGAGAATTTTGACAAACTAAATTGACACTTTTCTTCCATACTGTGTGTTTATAAAATAACTTGTAGGTATGGTTAAATGTCTTGTTAGTATTGGTTATTAATACCATGCCTTGTTCTGGAGTCCTAGCATTACTATACCATATTGTTTGGGAAAATTCTGCTTCAATCAGTAGCTACAGCTACTTTTCTTGTTGGTGGTAATCATTTTTTGGTTTCCCAACTTTTTGATGTTTTAAACACTCAATCTCAACAGTCAAAGTGCATTCAGCTGTTCTCTATAATTGCTTAGGTGCATTTTATTTTACCAGATCAGCTGGGTGTTATGTTGAAGTTTAATGCACTTGTTTTTACTCAAATCACTCCGCAACTGCCTAAGCCACAAACAGCAACACAAGCATACTGCTCTGTGTACAGACACCTGAAACCCCAGTTGAAATAAATTAAGATGACCCTCTGCGTGGAGGGACTGATGTCAGTGGGCACAGTTGGTCTAATGTTGTTGCATGGGTGACATTCATAGACGTTTTTTTTTGTTTTCTGTATTCCGTGTTTTAATTAACTGAGAAGGGAGGTGTCTGTGTTTTTCCATTTACAGTGTTTGTTAAGGTAATTAAAATTGTAACTGGCATTTCGAAATACTTCTTTAAGCCATTCTGTAATTAGAATTTTGCCTTCCTAAAATTTATTAGCAGCCTTTTTTGCTGTTGACAGAATTAGTCATCTTGGCAGGAAAATTGTATTTTGTCTTATTACTGTCTTGTACAGTTTCCTGATAGCCGGTATTGGGACTGTGAGATTTTTTAAGCAACTGTTTAATATTTGCCAGTTGTTTACATCAATTAGTCTCAGGTAATTAGTTGCAGCTTCAATGGTCTAGACTAATTAGATGCTTTCCTCCAGTGTAATTGCATCTGGTGTACTAAAGGAAATGTGAGTTAGCTGCCACCATGTTGGGTAAACAAATCATGATTACTGTCAAGTTCAGTGGAGACAAATCCCTTGACTGTGGTCACCATCTGTAGTGTAAAGTACAATAAACCATTTTTGGTGTAGATTTTCTCAAAACTGTAGTAGTTGGAATTGTCATCTATAAAGCCTTTTCTGTATTTCATATTTGACGCCAAATTAATTTTAAAAATAAATTCATGGGCGATGGGTAACTCGACATTAGAGGAGGCAGTGTGGCCTGATTGATAAGTGCCCGCTTTCTTTACTCGAGGTCGTGGGTTCGAGTCCCACCAGGTCACACTGCTAAACCCTTGAGCCAGGTTTTTAGCTCCTCAGCTCGCTTTTAACCACATATTAATAAAGCATAAAAATATTTCCAGGTGATCAGTGCAATGGGCCGACATGCGAGGCCTGCGCACGTCTGGTACAACGTGTATCAGACCGCCTGCAATTATTTTCTTTATATAACTCGACATTATTCAGTCGGTGCCCATGAAGAGAGAGACCTTGCTTTTTACCAGGGATGAATTGATAACAGATAGCAGTTCATCAGCTGGGAGGGAGTGTGCGCTAGGAGTCCTATGTGAATGGCTGAAATAGTGAAATATTGCATTTCTGTAATAAGACCCCTGTTGTGCACTTGACTACTTAGTGAAGTTGCATATTCTCTAGTACTTCACCTTTGACATTCAGAAGAAAATAGTCCATTTTGAGAATTGAGTAAATCGGTGGCGTGATAAGTGTTCATAAATCTACACTTTCTGCTGCAGAAGGTGGGTTGTGTACAATGACATGGTACGTTCACATAGAGACTAAGACACTTGTGTAAAGCTGTGCCTATATCCGAACTCGGGCGCTCCTGCTTATTTATGAAACATTTGAGTGATGCCTGCCAATGAGTCCCTCCATTGGTTACTGCAGATTTTGACCTAGTTAATCAATACATTAAAAACACTACATAAGCATCAAAATGCCAAAAAATCACTTGAGAGATCCCCAAATATTTTTGACTTATGGTTGCGTAGGACTCGTGTACTGTGGAGCATAGCTGCAATGTATTGTAGTATAGTGGCACTCAACAATTTTTGCTGATTTGGGGCTCGTTATTATCTATAAGCCCAGCTTTACGATATAGTGGCATGTGACTAATGTTTTCTGTTTCCTGTAATATCTGTGGAGTATAAATAAGTATGTTTCATCATCGTCATCATCATCACCATCATCATCACCATTGAGTCAGCTTCCAATAGTCTGTAACACAGGATGTACAAAACCTGGAAATATGAATAGTGTACTGGGCCAAAGGGTTCAAAAACCTTGCACAAAGTCTATTGAAACTGAATCCAAAGTCAATTTTCCATCTTTTACAACTAGCGGAAGTGCAGCTGGCTACTTGAAAAACGAGCAAAAATACACTGAATCAACAGTTTTCATCCAAAGCCACCATTTGCATGTAATAACTACGAACTAAGAGACAGCGCATTCAGGCTGCCAAAACTCCAGATTGCAGAAATCAGATTTTTACAAAATTGATTCGAAGTTTCTGAACTTCTGAAGCCAAGTACCTGAATTTCCTGCTTAATTTCAACTTCCCGCTTGCAAGCAGTAAAGGTTTAAGAAAAGCTACTGCTGGGCAAAAAGTTGGTAAAAGAGTCAACATCTGGCAATCTGTCACTTGGAACAGATTCAAAAATCAAACAAATGCCATCCATACCCTTTACATGCAGCAGAGAACTTAAAATGCTCATCCAACCGAGCAAGCGCTAATTTTTAATGATATCGGGGAAGGAAAATTAACCATGGCTCAAAAAATATTGAGTCATGCAGTTTAGCGCCATCTTTTGTAGGGACAGCGCAGTCATGCGTAAGAATATCCAAATAAATAGTCTGAAGTCATTTTGTCTGTTTGGTGAACCTTGAGCCTTGTGGCCACGAGTACTGAACCAACTTAGTATTACTTTACAAGGGGACCTAAAATAATGACATCTCCATGAACCCAGTAGTTTAGTTCTTTTGTATCACTTGTTTTAATTGGTAGGATGCGTCCTTGAAGTCTAAAAAGACGAAAAAGGACAAGAAGAAACATAAGGAGAAGAAGAAGAAGAAAAAGAAGCATAAGTCGAGCTCTAGTGAATCAGTAAGTGTTTAGTGTTTTAGGTAATTGAAGGAGTCATGTTTACTTGATATTTAAATGGAAGGATTTTATCACTGTTTTTAAAGAGGCATGGAATGCAAAAGCTTGTCAAAAATATCCTTTAAACAATTCTTGGGGAAGGTTACGATCTCGTAACGTCTACTACAGAGTTATTCACTTTTCCCTGTGAGGATATTTCTAGAAAAAATCACAAAAATTGCTGAAATACACGAAAAGGAAAAACTCTGTAGTCACCACAAAGTTTCTAATCTCCCTCCCATGTATGATAAATGCCGATGTGCGCTCGCAGTCATTCGACAAATAGCTGACTGACAAGGTGGATATTAACGGCAGATGATCACGTGTGACTGGACTTCGAATCTGAGGTTGACAGCACAGAATGAGACAAGCCAGTGAAGCAAGCAATTTTCCAAAAAATAATTCCAAGTGAATTTTAGAATATATTTGAATACTAAGATATCTTTATAACTATTTTTAATAGTTAGGACTTACATCAATTGCCTGTTAATCGGGCTGGCTGCTGCTTGAGGTTGCCATTGTTTTGTTTACATCAAAGGCCAAAGGTCACATTTTCCATAGAAAGAAAATTTACTAGGTCTATGTCTTGCCGTATCAAACAACGAAACATGCTTTGTCCTGTGGGAGAAAAACGATGAAGTGACGACCAGTTGACAGATTGGGTTTTTGAAATTTGAAACTAAACGAAAAATGCTTGGACATCAATAGAAATTCAAAATCTTTATGAAAAAAAAACAAAAAATACCTGGCGAGCAGTTTGAATAGTGTTTTAGTGGCAGAGAAATACTCTGAATTATGTAATTTAGTATGTTTTTCGGGTTCCAAACCTCTTCAATGTTGTATTAAGCACTGTTCATTTCTAGCAAAGCCCTTTTCTTCTTTAACACTGATAAAAGATCAACACATTCACTTGTGCTGGTAACTCGGGTGAGGCACCTACATTGAATAACCTGACAGTACTGTGGGGAATCCTGCACCCATCTGGTGTACTGACCTTTGTGCTGTGACCACATGTAGAGTAATTGAATAAGTGCCTGGTAAGCTTCTTATATCTTACTGTGTTAGTCTGCTGGTAGCATTGTTGTGGACAGTGCTGACTTAATCCTTTGGTGTGAGTACAGTGTCACTGTGTTGCAGTTGTTGGAAGTGAATGGTCACTACCAGTAGCTGTGGACAGTAAGCCAGGATTTAGGTATCCTCACCTCGGGTTGATATCTACGGTAAACCGGTTTGTTAGACCTCACATATGTGCTGTGCTCTACGTCTTCTAAATCTGGTGGATTTTGAGAACAATGTGCTGAAAATTGACTCGTGTTACGTTTTATTGCAGGATTCTGACAATGAACCAGTCTGGGTTGATAGTAGCGGTGCTGTTCAAAGTGAACCTAGTTCCTCTGTCAAAGGGCCTACTTTGGAAGTAAGTGCTGTTTTAATTGATTTCACATAATTTTTATGCAGATAATGAATGATTTTACTAGTACACATGAGATTTTCCTCGTTGTGCTAAAAATTTTGCCAAATTAAGATGCAAAATAGCAGACAAGTGAAATTTTATTTTCTCATTTTTCCATTAAAAGACGTGTTGCACCATATTTATGCTTTTCTGTGTTCATGTACCATAAGTGCCACCACGCCATATTTTGAAAAAAGTGTGGACATTGTCAACATTGTTTGAAGCCCTTGAAAATGAAAAAGGGAAATTTTGGCAAACATTGGTGAGATTATACTACATTTGAGGCACCACAAAGTTCTATAGCTTCACTGCTCTTGTATTGGTTATCTATTAATTGAGAATTTCCAAGTACTTGCCACCAAGAAAAACCTCCGGTCTGTGCTCACCTAATTTTGTATGTCAACTGGTTTACTTAAGACTGCAATGTTTTTTTGCTGCAACGCGTTCATACCACCGGTTACATTTAATAACGTTCCCAGCTTCACTTTCCTATCAACACAACAGTGTCCCATTTTACTGATTCGGTCGCAGGTAATGTGTAGCTCTTTGACTTAGAATAGCCATTGCAACTCCTCATACTAGCTGGATTTAATAGGGCTGTTCTGGAATACCCACCAGAACTTGAATCCCGCTGTATTTTCCCACAATGCCTTAAACATGCGTCAGGCACATTTGGTTCCTCTTTTCGGGCTATTGGAGTTGTCATGTAATTTGTTGCGTGATTGGTTTTCTTGGTTGCATTACTCTATTCGTCCTTCCAATGCCAACGAAGTATTACTGCTGTGCTGTGGCCTGCAACTGCAATGTGAGAATGTTTGACTGGAGAAATACCTGTGGATTTGGGATGTGAAATTCTTTGCCTTCCAGTCATCAATGACAGACACGAAAATGTGCCTCATTTTCAAAACGAGGTCACTGGCTTTCTCGCTTTAGTTTCCTCTTTTTTGGCCTCTTTTTATCATTATTTTGTCTTTATTCATTCATCAAAATTTTACAACCTACACAATGTTTCTATCATACAAGCCTATTTGTTGAACGATACATCACCTGGAAAATTTTCATCTTTTTTGTCATTGGTCATTCCAAGCCTCGTTCCTTAGACAGGTGCTCCATCTGTGTGCAGTGTGGCTGGAAGACTAGTGACATTCCAATTACCCTTTGCTCATCTCTGTTTCACGTCAAGCACATTGATGCATTGGAGGTCAGTCTTCATTTGTGTTGACACTGTGTTGACACATGAAAGAAAAATAATGCCTTTGAGAGCATGTGATCGAATTGGAAGGATGTAAATACATGTACAGACTCCAAAGGTTCCCAGCTACACTTGAGTAGTGCTTAGATTGTGGTTTAACCAAGGTGAATGAAGCGTTATTTGCTGAAAATCACCTGGCATACGTGGCATATTAGGATGTGCTATCTAGAGGTTACTATCACCGTTATGTCATGTTTTGCAGGTTCTTCAATATCCGTCTCTGTCTTGTTGAGACTCTTGAAGACAACAAGATATTTGACCACTTGCAGTCGGAAAATATAAAACTCTAGAAATGTTACTGACCACTTATATTAAAAAAACTTTCTTGTTGTGCCTTTGCAGCGGGACTCATGGATGACAGACACGCCCGACATCTTTGGTGGTGTTACCAGGCAACAGCTGCGTGACAAGAAGAGGGAGGAAGAGGATGCGAAGAAGCCTCTGGATCAGAACCTGCTGGATCAGGTAGTTAGAGATGTATAGTTTGCATTGTTATCAATAGAGGTCGCTGTAGACTGTCCCCCTCTCTGTGTGTGTAATATGATATTCAGTGTCACTGAGCTCTTTGAAGTTGTCATCATTTTTGTCAGTTAATGGACTATCTGCTTAGTCATTGAGTAATTTAGTATCCTAGTTCCTTAGTAGCTTCAGATCTCTTATCTTGTGTCAGGCATTTTGAAGTAGGATTCTTTTGGTCTCTTGAACTCAGAACTAATTTATGAACACCGTCAGTTTGTTACCAGCTAGATTTTTGTGCTTGTTGCATGATATTGTGAAGTTTACTCAACAATGTGAGACAGGATGATGAAAGGAGATATTTATCTGGTGTATAGCTTTTGTGCAACGTGGGATCGTGTGCCATGAAAGCAAGACACTAAATACACTTGCTGCTTGAAATCTTTTCCTATGGAACTGAAATAGTGTTTCTACCTGCAGCTTACTCCCAAGAATTTTGCATTCTAACCTTGCTGACCCAGTGTTTCATTATGAACCATTTTGCTTGTAAAAGACCTTGCCCGTGAAATACTTACCTTTTACTCGCATGAATTTGGCAATGCGTGGTCTTTTGTGTTCTTGTTTTTCTCGCAAGAAAATTGCTTTACGGAACATGGTCCTGGTGCAGATGTGAAATGTGACACGAATATTTTTGTTATTTCGTCTTCTTTCTTCAGCCTGGTCAGCATGAACTGGAGTTGAATCCATATTGGAAGGACGGTGGCGTTGGACTGCCAGAGGAAGAGAAGGCACAGCCGCCAACAGAGAGCTACTCTCTTGATTGGCTTAGAAAGGCTTATAGGCGGTGTCAGGAGATGGCTGAAGAACAGGGCAAGGGGTTAGAGGAGGTGGCAGCTGAGAGGTGGGGGGTGAGTTCTATGTGACAGATGGATAAGGCAGGGTGCAGTGAACTTTCCTGCAATTTATCACTGGATTATGGTGGGCATGTGAATAACTTATTTATTCTAATTTGGCAACAAAAACAAACATTTAGAATTTTCATTCTGTCATTACCATGGCGTTTAGTGCACAGAAGTTGGGATTTTTTATGCGCCCACATATTTATATGTGGACGCATTATGCGTCTGGCATCCGGTGCTCTATATATGTTCCATTCATGAATGGGAGGGCATGAGCGAACTTTCAGACTGATCCGTCTACCTGTGTGCCCCCTAGTGACAATTTTAGTTTTTTACGCTTACCTTTGTATCTTCAAAAGTCCTGAATGGATTTTCATGAAATTCAGTATGTATGCACCTGTGAATGAAATGACGCTATCCTCCCGTTTTCGGATGGATTGGACGTAGTTTGCACCACCTAGTGGCCATTTTTACTGTTTTCGAGTCTGTTTTTTGCGTCCGTCTTACTATGAAGAGGATGGTTGACGATGATTTTCTGATGATTTCGACTACAGTTTTTTTTTTGCGCCTATGGCTGTACCTCCTAAACCGTTCGCTGGATCTTTACGAAATTGAGTAAGTATATTTATATGATGTTAACAATGGACGGCGACAACTTTTGGACAGATCTGACTACTGGTGTGCCCCCTAGTGGCAATTTTATTTTTTTTACGTTTACCTTTGTATCTTCAAAAGTCCTTAATGGATTTTCATGAAATTTAATATGTAGGCACCTATTAGTGAGGTGATGCTATCCTCCCGTTTTGGGGTGGATTCGACGTAGTTTGCGCCACCTAATGGCCATTTTTACTGTTTTTGAGTCTGTTTTTTGTGTCCACCCCTCCATCAACCAAACCGCTCAAAGGATGATTGTGAAAATTGGCATGTATGTGCTTACTATAAAGAGCACGGTTGACGATGATTTTCCAATGATTTCGACTACTGTGGCACCTCCTAGTGGCAGTTTCGTTTTTGATGCTCCCATGGCTGTATCTCCTGAACCGTTCGCAGGATCTTTACTTAATTTAGCAAGTGTATTTATATGATGTTTACTACGGATGACGACTACTTTCGGACAGATCTGACTACTGCTGTGCCCCCTAGTTGCAATTTTAATTTTTTTACGTTTAACTCAGTATCTTCAAAGGTTCTCAACAGATTTTCATAAAATTTTAAATATAGGCATCTATTGGTGTAATGACGCTATCTTACTGTTTTTGGATGGAATCGAAGTATTTTGCATCACCTAGTGCCACTTTGGCTGTTTTCAAATCTTGTTTTTGGTGTCCACCCTTGTATCAACCAAATCATTTGAAAATTGGCATATATGTGCTCAGTGTGAAGATGACCTTTGATGATGGTGACTAACTACTGTGGCACCTCCTAGTGGTAATTTTGTTTCGCGCCCATAGTTGTATCTCCTAAACCCACTGCAGGATCTTTACTAAATTTAGTAAGTGTATTTATATGAAGATAACAACAGTTGACGACGACTTTCAGGCGGATCCAACGGACACTGTGCCCACTAGTGGCAATTTCATTTTATTCTGTTTTCCTTTGTTTCTCGGAAGTTCCTTGACAGATTTTTATGAAATATGGCATGTTCCTGTTTTTGAATGGATTATATGTTTTTGCGCCATCTAGTGGCCATTTTTATGATACAAATAAATAACCCTAAAAGCACACCATTTGCAATGCATTTGTTGGCACATTTCAACGCTCCGCGTTGCTCTTGTTTATTTTAGCTATATCAGCTATTGAATACAATGTTGGCTATTATTTTTCTGCGAAGCTGAAGAGGGCCCGAGAATTTGATGACTCTGATGGCCGTGTTACTGTGCACGGGGCTCGAGCAATCTGAAAACAAAAGCCATTTTACATTATTTGTAATATCCAGAAATGATTTGATTTCAGTCATTACAAAAATTGAAAAGCCTGATCGCAGATGCTGAGGACAAAGAAAGCCAGCAGAAGGGAAGATTTAGGAGGGAGAAACCTGGTGACTATTACGATAGATCAGGAGCACGCCCTCATGGACATTCTTCACCTCATTACAAATCAAAAAATGTACGTGAACGTTCGCGGTCACCTAAATATAGGTCAAGATCTGAACGAGAACATTCTAGTGGCTCTAGGTCACGGCGTGATAAATCTAGATCGCCAGTTTACAGGTCAAAGTCTGAAAGAAAAAGATCACGTTCACCAAAGTCAAGGTCAAGAAAAAGTAGGTCAAGGTCTCGGTCAAGGTCACCCAAAATGAGGCGTGACGCTGATGGTAAATATTCTCACAGCTATGACCGATACAAGGACTCGCTCAAAGATGCTAGCGGTAGTAAGTTAAAATCACTGAGTGGGAAGTTTTTAAAGCCAGGTGAATCGGTTTCATCCTCGACAGATTCCGGTAGGAGTAGCGTGCCGGGCTGGAAGAAGAAAGGCTTTCTGAAGCCTGGTGAAGGTAGTAGTGAGTCTTCTAGTGTCAAGGAGAAGGATCGTAGCCATAGCGATACTCCGAGCTGGAAAAAGAAAGAGCAGCAGGAGTATCAGAAGCCAGCGGAACAACACAGGAAATCATCCTCGGGTAAGTACTGGGTGTGATAGAAACGATTAGCTTTTATGTAACACCTCTGGTCTCAAGTTTCTTGGCACGTCTGTAGAAGAACTAGGATTGCTAAGATGCCATCGATAACAGTAATAGATGTTATTCCAACAAGTTTGGTTGTAATAAACTTGACTTCCTTTTTTCAATCACTGTGTGTCTCAATATGTTTGTACAGGCTACATATAATTCTTGCTGAACTGATGTAGAACCTTGGTTGGTGTTTGTATTACCGGGGCCTAGGGACTAATCTCCAGCCTGTCAACTCCCAAATTATTTTTGACATTTTCTGTTCGATTTTAGTGTGAACTCAATATTAATGTCTGCACTCTCGTACATGACTTGTGTCTATTGTTATGTTGCAATTGATGGACCCAGCTTTAAAATTATAAGATCATGTTAGAATTCAAAATCTAGAGTTTGTACAGACCTGGTTAAAACTCATCTACATAAGCTATTATGTACTCAAGTATGCAATTATCAACTCTTCCTCAAGTTCGTACTTAAGTTCAGAGTTGAGAGGTCAGAGATTAGATCAGGAACCCAGGTTGATTCCAGTATTTGAACAGCATTGATCGTGACATAATTCGCTTTCAGACTCTAGCAGTTCAAGCAGTGATTCATCGTCTGAAGTGGAAGGGGATCCCGGCGGTGATCCAAGACCTGCCCAAGACGAGGTGACCATTTTGTCTGAACAGCAGATGAACGAGATAGGAGCGAAAATAATTCGAGCGGAAATCATGGGTGATGAGGTTAGTAAAGCATGTAGTCAAAGCCATAGCTTATGCATTCATGACACGCTAACTTTGTATACCCTGTTGTTACATTCGGTATGTTTCCTGGCCGGGAAAGTTTGTAGCTTAAACGGAGAGTTGAACAGGAGATTTGCGGGTTATGGTTAGGACATGACAATGTCAAGGAAGAATTTCTGATTATGGAAGTCGCTCATTGAACTGCCCTGTGGCTGTCTTAAAGCTCACATCATGAAAATTGACATGATCCTGTGCAGCTGGGTACATACTGATTTGGTGTAGACAGAGCTCCAGTGTTGTTGGTAGCAGATATGTTCCAACAGCTCAACTGAAGATTGCTGGATAACAAAATGGCGGATATGAAACTCGTTTCGTTTTATAAGAATCTTAAGGCCGTTGGTCCAGTTATTCTGTAACTTACTTCACACCTTCGCTCCCTACTTGATCTCCCGGGTGTAAACGTTCACTTGGTAGACATTTAAAGTTTGGAAGTCAACACAAACTTTGAAACAGATTTTTGGGGGATTATTGTCCGACTTTGATCTTCGCAGTGGCCCTGGTTGCCAAACACAATCTGAGGTCGATTTGGCGACCTGCACTGTTATGTAACAATTGTCTCCTGGGTGGCGTCCACCAGAATTTTCAATGTGATGGAGTTTAGTGTTTAAAATGTGGACTTGGGTTACTTAAGCCAGTGTTGTACTTGTATATCACATCCTCAGGAATTGGCTGCAAAACTCAAAGCACAGTTGGAAAAAGCGAGAGAAGCTAAGAAAACGCAGCCCGTCGCGAAGGCGAAGCCCCCTGAGAAGTTGTCGGCTGAGGATGAAGAAGAGGAAGTGTTGCTAACAAGGACGACCAAGACAGGCATGGTACTTCCTGTTGGGGAGCGACAACATCCCGCAGTAGGTGGCAAGAGGCGCAAGAAAATGAAGGTTAGATGTTAACGATATTGTATGGCCGTATTAACGTTATTGTATGGCTGTATTAGTGATGGGAGTGCTGACGTTTGTTTTAGCAAGGCTTGTACACGTGGCTGTGGTTTTAGCTTTGATGTTCACATGGAGATGTGATTATGAAATACATGTTGTGGAACTGGGACAGTGGCTTTTGGCAAAGCAACTCCGTGACCACAGTGGCACTGTTAGTCAGCATCCTGAAGTTGGAATGAATTGTGATTTTCTGAGTCTTGGGGACAACATGCTTGGAACTAATGAGTTATGAGTTGTGTTTGCTACTTGTTGGAGGCGCTGTGAGCATTTGTTATTATTGATTTGTTCTTGTGCTGCCAAAGGTTGCCACCCACGGTAAAGATGGTAAGCGTGAACGTTACTTTGACGATGATGACCAGCATGATCTGAAGAGTATGGTGGAGCGAGAGAAGATGGGGACCGCTGAAGACCAGAATATGATGTTTGCGCGTCTAGCTGGCCGGGTAAGTCTCTCGGGCTTTTTCCATTTCTTGATATGGGCTTGGTGAAATCCTGAAAGAGTTTAGTTAGCATTTATGTGTCCGAGAATTCCCTGTGTGTTACCACACGAGTTGGATGTTTGCAGTAATGATCATTACTATGACTTTTTAGGGTTAGTGTGGTTTCCTGTGTTGGGATATTTATTTGCCAACTTTTCATGCTTTAAATGCCCTTACTTGTGAATAATTCCGCTTCTTGAAACACTAGGTTATTATTTACCAACTGACTTGACCTTATGGCCACTTTTCACTACTTTTGATGGTCTTCACTATGGTCTTCCTGTTACATTACAAAAGCACTGCTTTCCAGTTGGGTGCAGTGAGCCACGAATTGGACAGTGGTAAAGATGATGAAGCAATCTAGTCTATCAATCTACACTGCAATGATTTTTCTCAAGTGCAAGATAATGTCTTGGGGTCTGAGAATTTTTTCTTATGAGCACAGCCCTAGAAATCGCGTTCACATTATGTCCAGGTTGTCATTCACTCCCTTGCATACATTCATTAGTAAGACCGAGCTCAGAGGAGTGGTAGACACTTTAGTGCAATGCTAGATTGTCAGCTAGTGAAACCAGGATTTGAACCCAAGTCTCCCAAACAGGAGTCCGGAGGTCAAACCACTGAGTCTGACTGTCTTATGAATACATTGGTGGTTCAGTACTGCCCGTGTTTCCCAACAGCTGCTTGTTGACTGACCTGCAGGTTTGTGAGAGATTCCGAACACACGGCGACACCTTTTGGAGACGTTTGGGCCGCCAGAGCTCACCGTTTATTTTTTCTTGTCTGTTGAGAAGATGGGTGTCGGCCGCGTTCCTGACTTTTTAGATATTGGTGCTACAGCTTTTGGTTTTTCTTGTAGTCTGTTGAGAAGACAGATGATGAGTTCCAGATAGACGATGTGTTCATGAACAGAGCTAACAAGAAACAGTCAAGTTCTGTTGAAGAGGAGAGGGAACGAGCTCTAGCCATTACAGGTGGGTTGAATGGAGTCATTGGGAAGTATTGGAATGGTATTTGGGTGGTTTGAATAACACACAGAGCTCAGTGACCCTACAGCTTTGGTGATGACCAGTTTACTATTTGCTGTCATTGATGTTGCACTCATTTCACTTCATGGATTTAATGTGACTCGTGTGTCAACACTTGAGGTCTGATTTTTTTTTATCCTGGTGATGTCTAATGAATAGAAGTAACGCCAATATGAACATTTTCATTTTGTGTGTGACGATTGTCCCTTTTTGATTTTGTCACGGGCCAAAAACTGATGTAATGTGACATGTGATAGGGTTGATAAGGACAGTGTTGCTTTAAGTAGTTAGGAAGGAGTGACACATAGGGACCACTGACTTTGTTCATGTTTGAGTGTATAGAGACGTATTGGAATTGAGTTGCTTACGCCTACAAACAAAACGTGTTCAAGCTAATTTACCTGGTTTGTAATGTGCGCTCCCATCTCTGTCTCAAGTTCTAATGTGGTTTAAAAATATCCAGTTCAAAATAGTTACCGGTGCACGGGGTTCCCGCGGTGCCCAGATGCACAGAGCCACAAGTTCCTAGCCAATTGTACACAAGTTGATATGGTTACACAAAGTTGGTTACAACGAATGTTTTAGAAACATCCTGAGAAAGTTGGTTGTAGTGTGCTTTTAACAAACTCCTGTTCACAACACGCTCCTGTTTGTGGGTCACCCACCTGCGTTTCTACAAAAGTGCCCTGGTGAATAGCACAACATGTGTGACAAGTGTTTTTGAAGCCTACTTTACGACTGCTTTGTCGTATGAAAATTGTAGCGGAAAAATACTGGACTTGTAACATTCTGATAATGACAATAAATGTGCTTGTGATGATGATTAAAAGTGACGATCCTGCATTTTTCAGAACACAAAAAGAAAGCTGCTGCATTAGAAAACTGCAGGTTTTGCTTTGAGAATGTCCCGAAACATTTGATTATAGCTATTGGTGTAAAGGTAAGTCACATGCTGAGAGATTTGTTGATGTTGTACTTTTTTGATTCGCTAAATTACCATTTTTTCTTAAAATGTTTGGAGTCGTTATAATATTCTGTTTTTATTGTTGCTCGAGTAGGAAGATTTGGAGTTTGAAGTGTGTTAGATGAATTCTTACGTTCCTCATTTTCGTAACCGCTACAAAATTTAAATTGTCAAAAAATAGACGCTGCAAGACTGCCCTTAAAGTATTGTTGATTGCCCCTTGCCTGACCATCACTGTTGTGTGGTGGGTAGGCTAGTAGGTGAAATTTTTCATTTTTTTTGGTGGTGGGGGCACTCGTACTTGTGGTATGAGGGGAAGCGAACTTAGTTGTAATGCATTTCATGCTGTACTACCTCTGACTACATTTTAGTTTTGAAAGTCTCATAATTCTTTAAGGTTTTTACCTGTTAATAATATATTTAATTTGTCTTCAGACCTCCTGAAGCTCTCATTGTGCTTTTATGGATGTTACAGCAGTTTGCAATGACCAGGATTTTAATCCTGATCAGCAAGCGAAGTTGTGCAAGCATAGTTGTGTTTTTGTTCAATTTGCTCTACTATTTTGAAGGGAAGTAAATCTATAAGTGTTTCCTTATAGGTGTATCTGTGCTTGCCTAACCACAAGTCACTGACTGAGGGACACTGTCTTATTGTACCTATGCAACACGTGCCATCGGGAACAGCAGTGGATGAAGACGTGTGGGAGGAAATGCAGGTAAAAATATCTGCTTATTGAACGAACTCTGTGAATTTTCTTCCATGATTTGACTTAACAGCCTCGCCAACCAATCACTTCAGTGGTAGCCATGTTGCTAGTTCTCCCCGGCCGAAGTCGAAGAGCATACTAGGTAATTGTAGGCGTCATTCCACCCGTGCGTCCATGCAAAGAATAACACTCATCTGCTTGTAATCTTCGTGCATTTCAAAGGGGATATCGTGTTGATATATATGCCATTTTGCAACTCAACCATACTTTCCTGAGGTTTGGACCTTTCTTGATTTTCGCTTACATGTACATTTCTCAGGGGATTTGAACCAAACTTTCAAAACTGCATGTCTATGAACTATAAGCAAAACATCATTTTCCAAACTGATTGTATTTTTTTGAATTTTATCCTGTTCTTGATTTTCACGAGCTCATGACTATATGAAAAAATTCAGGCTTTGTACAACTTTTCTAGCAGTTCATTGGAATACAAAAGGAATATCATCGGCATGTCAGGATTTGATCATAGTATTTGCCCCATTGTGCCTGGTCTCGATTCTCACACTTGCATACATATTGAGAAATGCTAACACCTACAGAACCTTTGGTTAGAATATTGTTTTGAGATTGTTTTGTCTGTAACAGTGATGTCTCTGGCTTACTCATGAAACACTCACCGTTCATGTAGGTGATTTCACATGGTCTCTCGTTATCTTGTCAAACTCTCGTCGGAGGTGTGAAACTAAAAATACACATTAAACAAGCTTGTACCTCTTAACGGACAAGGGTGGGTGCAGTGGTTTTCAGATACTGTTGAAAGCTGTACTATTTTACCCCGAGGCCATGTTTATTTTCAGGTTTTGTTTGTTTTAATTTGTACATTTTATTCTTGACTGGTAGTGTGTTGGAAATTGTTGTACTTTAATTAATGTGCATGCTATATTTGCATTTAGTTTGTGGTAAGTCAAAAGAATGTGTTGTGACACATCAACTATCACCGCAGGTGTACCGCAAGATCCTTGTCAAGATGTTCTCTGATCGTGACGAGGACTGTTTATTTATGGAGACCGTGATGAGACTAAAGTATCACCCTCACATGTGTATAGAGTGTGTACCCATGCCCCGGGAAGTGGGCGATATGGCACCCATCTACTTCAAGGTAAGCACTGAAAAGATAGACGATGGGTCGTTAATAGGATTATATGTCTTGCGCAGATAAAAATTGTTATTTGCAACTAATTTCTTATAAATGCTTTCCAGTTCATTTTTATTTGGTGTATCGTAGTGCAGAAACCAGTTACGCATGTCAAGTTGCATAAAATTCAAATCCATCTTTGGTGTGTGTGGGCTAATCATGTTTAAATTGATGTTCTGTAGATGCTGCTTGGGCAGCTTTTCAACTACACTTTCTTTTGTTGAACTTGCTTATTGGAATTGTTGTTTAACACCACTGTGTTTTCTCACCTAGAAAGCCATCATGGAGTCAGAGACGGAATGGGCTCAGAACAAAAAGTTGGTTGATCTCAGTGGACGGGATGTTAGAAAAGCTGTAAGTATCTATAGCTGGACATTATCAAAAAATTGGCAGTAAAGTATAACTAAATATAATAGGATATAAAATCCTGGCATATTGCGGAGCTATAATTATCAAATTCGTTATACAGTTACTAGGTTTTTGTGAGGGTTGTTTATCTGTGATTTAATCTATGTGGCACTTGACTGTTATCATGTCTTGTTTCTGTTTCAGGTTCCTAAAGGATTTCCATATTTCTCGGTAGACTTTGGCAATCAGAGTGGCTTTGCTCATGTCATTGAAGATGAGCAGGTGTTCCCCAGTTATTTTGGAAAGGTTGGTGCTTTTGATCTATTGCCACCCTGAGTTTTCATGCTTCCATATATTGATATATGGTTGCATATTTCCCTCATCTCTGTCCGACGTCCACAGGTTTGACCTTTGTCTGGTCAGCGACCTCTGCTGTATCTCCTAAACCCCTTGTAGGATCAATGCGAAATTTGGCAAATTCATTCCTGTCGTCAAAATGGATGACAGCGCCTTTCAGAGGGATCCTACTACCGCCGTGCCCCCTAGTAGGAATTTTAGTATTTGTGTTTGCATCGGTATCTTTGAGGTTCCTTCACAGATTTTTGTGAAATTTGGCTAACAGGTATCTATTGAAAAGATGATAACCCCTTTTTGTTTTTGCAGGAACACGATATATTTTGTGGAATTTTTACTGTTGTCGTGTTTTTGGCGTGCACTTTGGTTGGTGCAAAACACTTCAAAGAAAGAAAGCTAGCAGATGTTTTTGAATTGAGAAGAGCATAGCTGATGCAATTTTCAGATGGCTCCAACAACATTGGCACCTGCTAGTGCTGCTGTACCTCTTAAACTCTTTGCAGTATTTTTGTGAAATTTGGCTACTGTAGTATATTCCCATGAACATGGCCAGCAAATGAAAACGTTCAGACTGAGCCAATTACTGTTGTTCCCCCAAGTGGCATTTTTTTTCCTTACCAGTTCCCGTGTATCTTCGGAGTTCCTTCACGAATTTGCATGAACTTTTGGGAAGTAGGTTTCCATTAAGGAGACAAGGATGTCTTCCCATTTTCTGGCATATTCAATTGATTGCGTATGCCACCTTGTGGCCATTTTTATCAATTTCTAGTCTGGTTTTTGACATCCACTCCTCTGCCGTCCAAACTTCTCTTAGGATCATTAAGGAAGTTGGCAAAAACGATGATTCTGAAACTGATCCTTCTTCTGTGGCACCCCTGATTGGCATTTTGTTTGTTTTACTCCTCCTTAAGTGTGCTCTGTATGCGATGCACACGGTGAATGCTTATCAATGGTTCACGTTGGTCTTTTATTTAGTTTGAATTAGCGTATATTAGTAACAGATACTGACAGGAAAAAACTGCGATTACAAAGTGTCTAATTATGGAAGAACAATCAGGTTATTAATGATACCAACTCTAATTGTGCACGCTATCTTCCAAGTTTTATTCCTATCTCATTATACTTTTATCCAGAAGCTCTTATTCTCTCCATATACAGACTTGTTGCAGATTATCTAGATCTCAACTTCTTATTTAGAACAAGCAGGATAGGCTACTGGCTTGTTTTGGTGTGAAACGTTACTCAGATTATGGGTGAACATTTTACGTTGGAATGTAGGGAAAAAGCCAACAAGAATACAGACGCAGTTCATTGATAAATTGGTGGTATCACTGCAAAAGGCCACTGAGAAAGTAGGTGTAGTTGAACTGTATTAATGTAGCGCAACGTGGTAAGGCTTATTGTGACAATTTCTTTTGTAAGGAAATTATTGGTGGAATGCTTGATGTGGACACCAGACTGTGGAGAAAGCCGCAAAAGGAAAGCTTCGACGACCAGCGTCAGAAAGTTTTACAGTTCGCCGAGTGGTGGAAGCCATATGATTGGACGCAGAAGCTGAAGCAGGACAAGGACAGTGACTGAGACAGTATTTAGAACTACTGGTTCTAGCTATGTACTGTCTTTCAGTGACTGAGACAGTATTTAGAACTACTGATTCTAGCTATGTATTGTCTTTCAGTGACTGAGACAGTATTTAGAACTACTGATTCTAGCTATGTATTGTCTTTCAATTAAGAAGCTGCCTTCTGTCAATGAAGCAAACATTTTATTAAGATCAACTTGTTCCCGAGACCAGTTTTGCAACAATGAGTGGTCTGTTTCTGAAAGTTGATAATAGCAGGATGTTTCGATTTATTCATTTCTACTTTACATATGAGGTATGAAAAGTAGAGCATCTGCTGACGTGATTCATCACTTGGTGCTTAGTTTCTTCTTCAAACTTTTTGTGTACTTTACGGTGTAGTGTATCCTAAGCATTCTGCACCATCTGAGAACAGGGCGAAGAGTTTTCGAAGTTGTATACGTCATAAGAGTTTGTCCATTTTAATGAATGAGTCGAGCAGACTTTTACAGGGCTCGTGTTTTTAGCTCAGATATTTTGTGGAATGGGCTCAACCATGAGGCCTGTGCACGTCTGATGCACCACAAATGACAGACCGTTTGCACTCTTTTTTTTTAAGAATGCTTTGTTATGTTTGCTTAGGATAAAGTGAGTGTTGTATGACCATTTCGGGCATTAGTTTTATGGCAAAAGTCTAACGAGTTTGCTGTAATTTTTTAGACTCCCTGATTACATTTGGCATGTTGCCTTTATTTCTCATGGAATACTTCAAATACTTGCACCAAATGAGGCAAGTATTTTAACTGGATGTCTGTCCTTGAACTGTCCTTCGTTGCTTGAGATGTAAAGCATCAATTAATTTACTTTCTGTAGCTGTTGTCTGAGATCTGAACTGAGTTGCATTAATTTGCAACTGTGTAGGCACTAGACGAAAAGGTGCGGAAGGCATTGTGTCCTTTTATTTCAGAGTGAAAAAAATAATTTCTGTGATGACACTACAATGCAATTTGGTACAAATTGTGCTGAGGTGCATGATAAGGCAGTCTACTGAGGCGCTCTTTTTACGAGCTTTGTTGAGACTATCTCAGGTCTAGAGAAGTGGTCTGATTTGACAGTCTAACTCTGCTCAAAAATGCTGAGTCCAATTCTTGCAGAACACTTGTAAAATTCACTTGCTATCTTCGCACATCTTCAACAATTCTTGCGTATCCAACCAGCGAGGTCCATTAACTAGTCACGCATCACATTGCTGTAAACATTCCTCACCAATAAGCTCTCAGCCTGTGGGCCATGGCTATAGTGTGCTACATACTTCCCAAACTTGGACCAAGAATTTGCTTGGACATGTAATAATCAACAGAAAATCACAGGGAATGTCCTTCAGGGTCAATTGAATTTGATTTTGGCATTTTTCACGCGAAAAAAAACATCATAGCATATCATAGATCAAGGCATCGTCGTTCTATGCATTCTTCGTTTCTGTTGATGGATGAGCATGTACCAATGCCCATTCCAGTGTTGTTCCATCACAGGTTGTACAAAGAACCTTGATATTCAATAGCTCTAGCATTGCTCTAGATTTCCACTCTATGGGAAATATATATTCCAACCTTACACTTCTGCATGGGAAGTACCCAATGATGTGTTCAAATTTATGCACCAGCCCTCTTGCCCTTAACACTTAACATGTAAGATGCCAGGTCTGGTGTTGTTGGCCCAACTTGAGCTGCCGACTTTTCAGTCATCGATGAGTTCCCCAGTGTGCTTGTCATAACATGATCAGACTGTTTAATGGTCTAAGCTACTACCAGTCTCATGCTGTAGATTAGATAGGACTAGGAATTTCTTACACAAGAACGACAATAAATTATAGCAGGAACCTCAGTCAATCGTCAGTTTCGGTTCTAGTTTCATGGAGTTGTCAAGTCTGTTTCAAAATGATTACAGTTTACTTAAATGACAACTGCCAAACCGTCTTGCATACAAACCTTTCACGAATGGTAGAAGTGGTTTTACGATTGTCTCATCTCCCATCTTCATATATTTCTCCACAGCCATGTCCCACGTATCACACTTTAGCAATGTTAAAATCTGCCACTTCAGAGTGCTCATTTTCTTCACTGCATTAATAGCTGCGATGCATTCTTGTGGTGGTAGCTCTCATGATTGAACTTGACCCAGGTGAAGATACTGTTCCTCTTCGTTTAACCCACAGCATTTTGAAAGAGTAGCTGTAAACATAAAATTAAGATTAAATAGACCTATGTATGTAATACAAAACTGTCTATATGTTGTGGGGTGTCTATGGCACTTCTATTGCTTTCAGCTACGTCACAGATGATTTTGTCTAAATAAGAGCGCATTCAGGAGTTATCACAAAATATCCTTACAATGCCTGCAACATGACTTGGACTTGCCTCCCTCATTGAGAGCACACTTCTTCATTTAGTCTTAAAAATGGGCTGTCTGTTCCTCAATGGCCGTTACAGGACTTATAAACTACATACTGTTGTCAGTGATAGCATTTGCTAAATCGTAATGTGGCAAACTTTCGAAAACGAGACTTTTCCCATAGCCTGTGAGCAAAATTGACAGCACACCGGAGTCCATAAGAAGCTAATAATCTTCCCATATTCTAAAAACTGACATAAATACATCTTATTGGCGTAAAGGCATTTCTTCAACTTCTTGCCTTTCTCGTTATTATGGAGCTTTGCTTTGATATTCTCTTTAATGGTAGTCTATGGCATCTTAAATTTCTTTGGTACCAATTTTTGCCAAAGAACAACAGTATATGAACAGTAAAAATACAAAACAGCAGAAATTAGGTTACACTTGTCCTTAAAGGTTCAGGTGCATTTCTAATCTGTGAATCGTAACAATTTTTTTAGTTGTTGTAGCCCAAACTGATGCCTGCACCAAATTAATATTTGAGGAATGCCTGGTTCCACTGAAACATGTTGATGGAGCGAGATTTGGGGGTAGATGAAAAAATGGGTTGATGGTTAACAATGGAGAGGTGGAGTTGTGGGGATGAAACCGGGTTAATTAGGTGACCAAAATCGACATATTGGTCTGTCCATATGAGGTTTTTGGTTTTGGCATCCAAGTTGAAGCCTAAAGCCAGAGACATATGTACAGAGGCGTCAAGGTTACCTGCAACAGGTGGCATATGGTGATCCAATGCTGTTGATGTGTCTGTAGCTATTGAAGATGTAGGCAGTGAGGTAGACGTGACGGTTGGCGTTAGCATAGGCTGGTGAACGGCTGGAGGAGTCGCCGTGTTATTGATGGCGAGCTGGGGGGAGGCCTCCAAGGGCCGATTTGGATCATTGGAGAGTAATTCCTTTAGTGCATCTCGAAGTGGTGGACTGTCCCGTAGTTGTGTGAGGAGGTCCGAAGTTAGAGATGAAGTGGACGACGGCAGGTGTACGGGTGGCTCTTGGCGAGATGGTTGACGAGATTGGTATGGCGAAGCAGTTTTACGGGTTGATTGTCGTCGTGGCATGCTGAAAAGGAAGAGTAAGGGGAGGAGAAATGGAACACTGAAACAACAGGCCAGCACCGTAATGGCTGGAGCCAAGCGGTAAGAAGAACTTGGAGAGTTGAATTACGATGGATTACACTGAACATTAAGAATTAAAAATTAAGTAAGAGATATCTGAATGGTCGAACCCATCGTAAAATGGGGACCCATGAATAAATTGGCAAAGTAAACGGAACTGAAAGAGAAAGTAGACACCAAAAGTGCAGGACTTGGAAATGAGTAATATAAGCTTGTATAGTTTGATCTGGCACGCCCGCATAAAATGGGAATAATGAATAAAACGAAAGGGAATTGTAAACTGAAGTAAGCACCCAAGGTGCTACCAGATAGAGTAGTCTCAGTGAGGACCACTGATGAAGTGAAAACTGAAGTAAACACCCAAGGTGTTACCAGATACAGTAGTCTTAAGTGAGGACAACTGGTGAAGTGAAAACTGAAGTAAACACCCAAAGTGTTACCAGGTAGACTGGTCCGAATGGCCGGACCAAGCCGTATGAAGAGTAAACTGAAGTAGGCACCCAAGGTGCTACCAGATAGAGTAGTCTGTGTAGGTGGACCTCTGCATTGACGTAATAAACTGAAGTAAACACCCAGTGGGTTACCAGACAGTCGTACCTGAAAGTAGTAATGCAAAATATGATTAATGAAAGAAGAAGATGTGAAAAGTGACCGAGGAATGGGGCAGTGAGATAATAACATGTATACGGAAAATATACCGGGAATTAAATGGGAGTATGATATAAGGGACAATTACGAAAGGAGACCCAGGCGGCGGAGGTGATGGCCGAAAGCGAAGCGGACGCTAAGAGCTTGCTTGCGGATGCCTGAAGGGTTCAGGTGAATGAGGTCGGTATAAAATAATTTAATACTTACTGAACATTTTCTGAAGAAACACCCCACTATCTGGACACTGGGCACCAGAAATGTAACACTAAATAAACGCCTATGAGCGTTCATCGGGTGAGCTTATCTTTGGAAATGCCTGGTAACTAATTGTATTCAATTCATACAACCAGGCGTATTGCACTATACCAAGACATATCTTACTGATGCATTTTTGCAATAATAGGCATTGTTTCTACGAAATCACATTAGTCTGAAATTTTTGGACTATTGTGATATAAGTCACCTAGCCTAAGCTGTATTAGTTGCTATTTTTGCTACCATTAAGTGGGACTCGTGCAGGGAATCTTATTTATTCCAAATACCTGAAAACTTGGACTAGAGCTGCTCTATTTTGAGCTTAAGCTTTGTGATAATTTCGTCCTTCAAGTCGCAATCAGGGCAAGACTCCGAAGAAAGAAGGTTTGTGAAATAACCAGGGGGTGTAGAGGGGTCAAGTCTGGAGAGAACGCAAGTGAAGTGGATGTGGAGCAAGGGGTTGCAAAACTGGAAGAAGGGGAAGATGATGGAGAGCAAGCTGCAAGAGAGGTAGGAGGAACAGTCACAGAATGGGGTACAGGGTATGGGTAGGGTGTGAATGGGGAGCATTGCGAACAGTTAAGCCAGGCGAAAGAAGAGGCATGAGGAAAGTCACGAACAAAAGAGTCGCCCGATGTCGAAGGCATGGCAGAAGGAGCAGAAAAGTTCAAAGAGATGCTAGAGTGTTTTTCTTGAGTTTAGAAAACATCTGAGCTGCACTTGTTTGAGCTTCTGCAGCCTTGGCTTCCTTCTTTTTTGCTTCTGCAAACAAGGATGGGACAATTACCTGCAAGTAAAAATCTGAGCTGGCTGACATGATGGATTAGCCTCTCCTCCATGCTCCTTTGGGCCATCTTCACATACTCTCACCACCACTTTACCTTCAGAACTCAGGCAAAATGTAATATGAAAGGCAAGCAAGGGGTATTACTACATAGAAACAAAAATATTTGAATTCGGTTAAATAAAAACTTCCATTGGAAGATACCGCGATTATAAATACCAGTTAATTCATTTGAAGTTTTCTTTCTTTTTTCTGCTGCTCAACTCGAGGCACTGAAAATTAAAAAGAATTTTTACTCATTGCAATCTGAAAATACAACGTAGTTTTCAATTATTGTAACTGCCACGGATTGCTGCGATTTACTCTCAGGCAGTTTGTTCCCTTTTGGCGATTTTGCTTAAGGGAAGATACTGCTCCTCTAAGCTTAACTCACAGGATTTTTGAAAGAGTAGCTGTAAACATGAAATTAGATTAAGTAGACATATGTAATGCAAAACTTTCTAAAAGTGTGGTGGGGTGTCAATGTCGCTTCTATATATTCCAACCTTACACCTCTGCATGGGAAGTACCCAATGATGTGTTCAAATTTATGTACCAGCCCTCTTGCCCTTAACACTAACATGTAAGATGTCAGGTCTGGTGTTGTTGGCCCAACTTGAGCTGCAGACTTTTCAGTAATCGATGGCATTGCACACAATGAATTCCCCAGTGTGCTAGTCATCAACATGATCTGGCTGTTTAGTGGTCAGAGCTACAACAAGTCTCATGCTGTAGATTAGATAGGACTGTAGCAGTTTCTTGCACAACAACGACAATTAATAAATCATAGCAGGAACCTCAATCGATAGTCAGTTTTGGTTCTAATTTCATTGAATTGCCAAGTCTCTTTCAAAATGATTACAGTATAAATGACAACTGCCGAACAATCTTGCTTACAAACCTTGCACTAATTGTAGAAGTGGTCTCACNAAATAATTTAATACTTACTGAACATTTTCTGAAGAAACACCCCACTATCTGGACACTGGGCACCAGAAATGTAACACTAAATAAACGCCCATGAGCGTTTCATCGGGTGAGCTTATCTTTGGAAATGCCTGGTAACTAATTATATTCAATTCATACAACCAGGCGTATTGCACTATACCAAGACGTATCTTACTGATGCATTTTTGCAATAATAGGCATTGTTTCTACGAAATGACATTAGTCTGAAATTTTTGGACTATTGTGATATAAGTCACCTAGCCTAAGCTGTATTAGTTGCTATTTTTGCCACTATTAAGTGGGACTCGTGCAGGGAATCTTATTTATTCCAAATACCTGAAAACTTGGACTTGAGCTGCTCTATTTTGAGCTTAAGCTTTGTGATAATTTCGTCCTTCAAGTTGCAATCAGGGCAAGACTCCGAAGAAAGAAGGTTTGTGAAATAACCAGGGGGTTTAGAGGGGTCAAGTCTGAAGAGAACGCAAGTGGAGTGGATATGGAGCAAGGGGTTGCAAAACTGGAAGAAGGGGAAGATGATGGAGAGCAAGCTGCAAGAGAGGTAGGAGGGACAGTCACAGAAGGGGGTACAGGGTATGGGTAGGGTGTGAATGGGGAGCATTGCGAACGGTTTAGCCAGGGGAAAGAAGAGGCATGAGGAAAGTCACGAACAAAAGAGTCGCCTGATGTCGAAGGCATGGCAGAAGGAGCAGAAAAGTTCAACGAGATGCTAGGTGACTGAGTGTTTTTCTTGAGTTTAGAAAACATCTGAGCTGCACTTGTTTGAGCTTCTGCAGCCTCGGCTTCCTTCTTTTTTGCTTCTGCAAATAAGGATGGGACAATTACCTGCAAGTAAAAATCTGAGCTGGCTGACATGATGGATTAGCCTCCCCTCCACGCTTGCCTTTGGGCCATCTTCACATACTCTCACCACCACTTTACCTTCAGAACTCGGGCAAAATGTAATATGAAAAGCAAGCAAGGGGTATTACTACACAAAAACAAAACATATTCGAACTCGGTTAAATAAAAACTTCCATTGGAAGATACCAGGATTATAAATACCAGTTAATTCAGTTGAAGTTTTCTTTCTTTTTTCTGCTGCTCAACTCGAGGCACTGAAAATTGAAAAGAATTCTTACTCATTGCAATCTGAAAATAAATACAACGTAGTTTGCAATTATTGTAACTGCCACGGATTGCTGCGATTTACTATCAGGCAGTTAGTTCCCTTTTGGCGATTTTGCTTAAGGGAAGATACTGCTCCTCTAAGCTTAACTCACAGGATTTTTGAAAGAGTAGCTGTAAACATAAAATTAGATTAAGTAGACATATGTAATGCAAAACTTTCTAAAAGTGTGGTGTGGTGTCAATGGCGCTTCTATATATTCCAACCTTACACTTCTGCATGGGAAGTACCCAATGATGTGTTCAAATTTATGTGCCAGCCCTCTTGCCCTTAACACTAACATGCAAGATGTCAGGTCTGGTGTTGTTGGCCCAACTTGGGCTGCAGACTTTTCAGTCACCGATGGCATTGCACACAATGAATTCCCCAGTGTGCTTGTCATCAACATGATCCGGCTGTTTAGTGGTCAGAGCTACAACAAGTCTCATGCTGTAGATCAGATAGGACTGTAGCAGTTTCTTGCACAACAACGACAATTAATAAATCATAGCAGGAACCTCAATCGATGGTCAGTTTTGGTTCTAATTTCATTGAATTGCCAAGTCTCTTTCAAAATGATTACAGTATAAATGACAACTGCCGAACAATCTTGCTTACAAACCTTGCTCTAATTGTAAAAGTGGTCTCACGATTATTTCGTCCCACAGCTTCTTATGTGTCTACAGCCATGTTCCACGTATCGCACTTGAGTAAAGTTAAAATCTGCGATTTCAGAGTTCGCATTTTCTTCATTGCTTTAATAGCTGCGATGCACTCTTGTGGTGTTTGTTCTCATGGTGTAACTTGGCACAGGTGAAGATATTGTTCGTCTTCGTTTAACCCACAGCATTTTGAAAGAGTAACTGTAAACATAATTAAGATTATTAAGTAGATCTATGTACGAAAAATACAAAACTTTCTGAATATGTGGTGGGGTGTCTATGACGCTTCTTTTGCTTTCAGCTACGTCACAGATGATTTTCTCTAAATAAGAGCGCGTCCAGGAGTTAATCACAAAATGTTCTTACAATGCCTGGAGACAAGAAATCGGGTGAAAGTGCCTCACATAGAATATGATACTACAAATAGGTAGAGGTTCCTACCACAAAACAGTAACCAAACCATACCGCTCTTTACCAACTGCTGAGGATGGCATTTTAGCTCTCAAATGGGTAAAGGTATTAATTAGGCACCAACATGGATAAGAAATCTTTCCACTACAATGTAAATAGCAAAAGCACAACATTGAAAAGTAGTCATAAAATTGTACAATACATTTGGCTAAACCAAGTGAGGTGGACCTTTCAAGTTTTTAACTAACCCAGATTTATCTTTCCATTCTGGTTGACTCATAACATCAGTCAGTAACAGTTTGAATTGTGAACTATTTAAGTGGAAGTCATAGTTTGTGAGAGATATCAGATTTTAAATATCTTGCACTGTGTGGCGTTATTATGATACTTTTTCTTCAGTTCTTCAATGACTGCAGTGTCAAAGCAAAATCGCTTTCAAAATCTAAAATTTCAGGACAGCTATGCAACTTGACACAAAACATTGAGTGTCTAATGAAAATGCAGAAGACGAGTACTAATGTTCCCAAACTTGACTTACTATGCACATCGTTTTTGTTGTCGCCAACGAAGTCCAGAATTTGGCTAATTTCTCTGTGATGCCAGGAATGCAAAACTTTGACTGCAAGGAAAGACGACTAAACAGTATTAATGTGTAAAGATACGTTATGGTTCTTTCTTTACAGTTGTTTAAACTGAAGCTGTCAAGTCTCAGAATCATTTCAGACAAAATCTGTGCAATATTGGTACTGCCGTGGACGCATTATTGAGTTTGACAACATTTTTCGTAACTGTTCAGTTAGATCATAATTCGTGTTTGCCCATCTTGAATAACCTACGTTTACCATGCACATAGTTGGCATTTACCAACCCCGTCAGCAGTGTCTACATCTACGATATTTTTATGCATTGTACTTGAGGTCTCTGCTGTCTGAAAATAAGTTGTTTCAATTGAAGTTTAATTATACTTACACATTTCAGGCGAAATTTGTTCACCCTAAACTTTAACATTAGTATCACAGTGACCACTGAATTGTTGTGTTTATTAGAGTTACATGATCAGATGAATTAAGCCTATTGTCATTTTGCGCCCACATAATTATATGTGGGTGCATATTGCCCTCATCTCTGTCTAGGCATCCGGCGTCAACGTCCGCGGCTGTATCGTAAACCCCTCGCAGGATCGTATTGAAATTTGACAGGTGTGTTCCTATGGGGTTGACGACAGGGCAACGAGTTTCGGACCGACCCGAATACTGCTGTGCCCCCTAGTGGCAATTTTAGTTTTTTATGTTTACCTCTGTGTCTTCAAAGGTCCTCAACCGATTTTCATGAAATTTGGCACATGAGGTGACAATATACTCTTTTTCGGATGGATTCGAAGTATTTTGCGCCATGTAGTGGCAGTTTTGAGTATTTTCGATTCCGTTTTTGGCATCCGCCCCTCTGTTAACCAAACCACTCTAAGGATGATTGCGAAAACTTGGCATGTATGCTCTTACGATGAAGAGGACAGTTGATGGTGATTTTCTGATGTCTTTGACTACTGTGGCACGTTTTAGTGGCAGTTTAATTTGTTTTTGCGCCCATGGCTGTATCTCCTTAACGCTCTGCAGGATCTTTATTAAATGCTGCAAATGTGTTTATATGAAGTTGACAACAGACGACGACAACTTGTAGACAGATCGGACTACAGGTGTGCCCCCTAGTGGCAATTTATTTTTTTTACATTTACCTCTATATCATCAAAGGTCCTCAACCAATTTTCTTGAAAGTTGGCCCATAGGCATCTACTACTGAGGTGATGCTAACCTCCAGTTTTTGGATGGATTTGAAGTATTTTGTGTCACCTAATGGCCATTTTTACTGTTTTTGAGTCTGTTTTTTGGCGTCCGTCCCTCCATCAACCAAACCACGCTAAGGATGATTGTGAAAATTGGCATGTATGTTCTTACTTTAAAGAAGACAATTGACGATGTTTTTCCGATGACTTCGACTACTGTGGTACCTTCTAGTGGCAGTTTTGTTTTTGTATTAAATTTAGCACGTGTATTTATATGAAGTTAACAGTGGAAGACTACTTTCAGACGGATCCGACTAAAACTGCCCCCTATAAACAATTTCATTTTTTCTGTTTTTCTCTGTTTCTCCAATGAAGTTCCTCGATGAATTTTCATGAAATTTGTTCAGTAGCTTTCTTTTAAAGAACGGAGACATTTTCCGGTTTTCAGTTGGATTTGATGTATTTTGCTCCATCTAGTTGCCATTTTTACTCTTTTCTAGTCTATCTTTGGCGTCCACCCTCTTCAACCAAACCATTCTTAGGATGATTGTGAAAATTGGCTTATGTATTTTTAATGTGAAGAAGACGGTTGACGATTTCCCGCCTTCAATTACTGTGGCGCCTCCTAGTGGCATATTTTCCCCCGCTTTTAGCTGTATCTCCTAAGCCCTCTGCAGAATGTTTATTCAATTTATCAAGTGTATTTATATGACGTTGACAACGGAAGACGACAACTTTCAGACGGATCCGATGAATGCGTTGTCGCCTACTGGCAATTTCATTTTTTCCGTTTCACTAAAGTTTCTTTACGGATTTTCGTGAAATATGGTAGATGACTTTCTGTTAGAAACCAGTGACATTTTCCAGTTTTTTGATGGATTCGAATTATTTTGCTCTATCTAGTGGCCATTTTTCTGCTACAAATATACACCCTAGAAGCACACTGTTCGCAGTGCATATGTGGGCGCATTTTAACGCTCCGTGTTGATCTTGTAGAAAATAACAATGTACAACAATTCGAATTACGCCAAATAATTCGACTTGTGCAAATTCAACCTTGAAACAAATACTTGAAAAACCAAAAGGGTCGAAAACGAAAGATACAGAACAACACTGACCATGTCCAAACTGGATGCCAGTCATCAGACACGTAGTAGCACAAACTCTAATAACTTTCAAATGTAAACAAGCACTAAGTGAATCAACTAGGCTCCAGTAACAATTACGTTGTAAGCTTTCTTCTCAACTAAAAACTAGGCAAGTGCTGAATGTATCCAGATAGGACAAAAAAGGCTTTTAGCCAACTTCTCCACGAAGGGTCAGATGTTTCTTTCAAGGAGAATGTACCCTCTTGTTTCCCCTTTTGATGTTTTTAACAGACTACTAAAAGAAGCCTCAGGTGTTTCTTTCAAAGAGAATTAACCTTCTTGCGTCTTCTCTTGATGTTTTTAGCAGTCTTCTCCCCGAAAGCTCAGATGTATCTTGGAGAATTTAGTATACCTCTTGTGTCCTCTTTTGATGTTTTTGACAAACTTCTCCACGAAAGCTCAGATGTATCTTTGTTGGAGGATTTACCTTCTTGCCTCCTCTATTGATGTTTTTAGCAGTCTTCTCCACGAAAGCTGAGATATGTCTTTCTTGGTGAATTTACCTTCCTTCGTCCTCTTTTGATGTTTTTAGCTGTCTTCTCCACGAAAGCTCAGATGTATCTTTCTTGGTGAATTTACCTTCTTTCGTCCTCTTTTGATGTTTTTAGCAGTTTTTTTCCACGAAAGCTGAGATATATTTTTCTTGGTGAATTTGCCTTCTTTCGTCCTCTTTTGATGTTTGTGACAAACTTCTCCACGAAAGCTCAAGACAGATGTATCTTTGCTGGAGAATTTACCTTCTTGCGTCCTCTATTGATGTTTTTAGCAGTCTTCTCCACGAAAGCTGAGGTATGTCTTTCTTGGTGAATTTACCATCTTTCGTCCTCTTTTGATGTTTTTAGCAGTCTTTCTCCACGAAAGCTCAGATGTATCTTTCTTGGTGAATTAACCGTCTTTCGTCCTCTATAGATGTTTTTAGCAGTCTTCTCCACGAAAGCTGAGATATGTCTTTCTTGGTGAATTTGCCTTCTTTCGTCCTCTTTTGATGTTTTTAGCAGTCTCCACGAAAGCTCAGATGTATCTTTCTTGGTGAATTTACCTTCTTTCGTCCTCTTTTGATGTTTTCAGCAGTCTTCTCCACGAAAGCTGAGATGTATCTTTCTTGAGAATTTACCCTCTTGTGTCCTCTTTTGTTGTTTTTAACAAAGTTCTCCTCGAAAGCTTTGATGTATCTTTCTTTGAGGATTTACAGTCTTGCATTTTCTTTTGATATTTTTAGCAGTCTTCTCCATGAGAGCTCACAGATATCTTTCAAGGAGAATTTACCCTCTTGTGTCCTCTTTTGATATTTTTAGCAGAGGAGATCACGCAGCAGTGAACAACGAGAAGGCTGCGCCACCTCCATGGCCACTTCGCCCAGGTATTGGGGCGCCATTGGGGTTCGTCCAATGGCGAGGTGCGGTGAACCAGACTCCAGTAGGAATCGACTCAGCGGAACCTGCTGTAGCCCCTTGTTTTGGAACTTTAGAAACCGCTTTACATGTCCGGCAAAGCCAAAGTGGCAGTTTCTAAAGTACCCAGACCACTGGAGTACATCCTCGGGCGCACCTCGAAAACATTGGAAATGCATATTCAAGTCTGCACCACAGTGGCACTTCAGGTGGTCAAAGACAAAGTCCTGGCCTTCCTGGAAGTGTGGGTTGTCGGGGAAACCACGAAGGTGGATTACCACGACTTTGTTTTTGAGGCTGGGGGAACTGGCCCTGACCTTAGCAAAGAGCCGCACCATTTCCTCCAAAGCCTCTTTTTGGCTTCTAGACCTACCTCACCTAAACCAGCCACAAAGGGCTATTTAGTAGCAGGGGGAGTCGTTCCAGAACACAGGGATTAGTTGTCTCTACCCTTTTGGGGTGGATACCCACCACAGCCTTCCAGCCATGTGGAAAACAGGAAGCCGTATTTCCAGTTTTCCACATCGCAGAAAACTGCCGACTACGCCAATAGAAGGAGTCCAGGGCCAATGTGGTCCCGGATAAACCGGCAGAGAGTTGACGGATACGAAGGACTCGTCAAAGCCCAAATTGGACAAGCCCTAGTTAGATGCCTAGGCAGAATTAAGGTAGTCGTCCAACCAACGAAGGTAAGAAATGCTCAAAATCAAACAACTATCTGGATTACGGCACAATACCTGTAGGAGGTGAAGAAATGATGATTGATGAGAATTGATTGAGAAATTGAATGAAAGATACTGAATTGATGAGAAAGTATGGACGGTGGCAGAGTGTTACAACAACACAAATAAATCCCGTGGTACAAATAGACTATTAGGGGAAGACCAGGAAAGGTCACTGACCCAGCATCAAAACATTGTAATGAGGACAAAGCAATGTAGCTTACATAAAATAATGTAATGCTAATAAATAATATTTGATGCATATTTTAGGTAGATTACATCATCTGTGAAAGCTTACCTTACTTTTTATATCCGAATATCATTTTTGAAGATGAGCAGCAATCTTCAGGCAGATTGCTAAATAAATCTCGGCATCATTTTGGAGTGTCGTTCTGGACACTCTAAACAAACGCACCGTTATTTTGTACCCATCAGCAGTAGCATTGTAATGTTCCAGTGTTGCCCTTAGAATGTCTTGTTCTCTTGATTCGATTTTCCTCTTGTAATATCTCACCGTGCTTAGGGTAAAATAATGAAAAAAGTGATAATTAAAACTTGGCACTTTATTTGTTCAAGATCAGACGATACAAGCATGTGGAACAATACGGGTAAATATAGGTCACAAACCAGGCAGCTTACTCTTGACCGTTCTGGCTTCGCTCTAGGCAATCTGGCATAGCGCGAAACGGTTCAGATTTTTAGTGCCCCTAGTATTTATGTGTGCGAATCTTATTTTCTGTATTCCAAACTGGTGTGTTATAGACTTGTCCGAAATGGACTGGGGTAGCGATGCCAAATGAAGGTCACGGCCCCAAGGCAGCAATCTTAACCTCCATCTTTAAGGTGGTCCAGTCCTTGTTGTGGTTTCAGTATTCGGTGTTCTAAGTTAACCTCGATGGGTTTTGTATATACACTTCTGTACTATCTGGAATAATGAAGTGACACTGAAAATTGCATTAACTCCATTTAGCATACTCTGCTACACCACATCTCGTCAAGGCCTCAAGGGCATGGACCACCATAAGACAAAGTAATTGAACCGTGAGATGAACATTCTGCTCGTAAGAATTCACTATGGCGTAAAGCACCACGTAGCAATACACAATGCTAAACGCTTCAAACCTTGTTGTACCCTATAATTATGGGACTAAAAGACAAGGAATGTGTGTGCAAGAGAAGAGCATTTGAGCACACCTGTTACTGTTGTCATTTTGGTAGGTGCATATCACCTCTCTACTCTTACACCTTTTCTTGAAGGTTTGTGCACCGCTAGTTTGCTCCTGCTTCTAAGTTGAATGTTGTTCAGACGGCCTTATCAGATTTATTGCTTAAGGACATGCTTGGTTTCCAAATTTTGTCATGTTAACACCAACCTCGCTTAGTTGCTGAAGGCTTGTGGGAGTTTCCTCCGTCAGTGCTCAGGCCATGAGTTCACGAGGGCCCTTAAATTTAACTCATCACATTCTTCAAACTGCCGACAGTGGTCTCATTACGATTTGTTAATTGAACGCACATCTCAGAAATGGTTTGCTTGAGCTAAAAAGAGTTGCAGAATGAACATTCATTTTAAAGGGATTCCGACACTTGTAGCAACACTGACCTGCTTTATTATGTGCAATGGAAGGAATCATTTTCTTAGAGGTGCAAATATTCACGGTTATCTATTAATTAATGTTTTGCATGTCGTTGAGAATTGATCACCTCTCATTACCGTATTTGTTATAAGTGATGTCTCTGTCTCTAGTCCTGTTTGTAACTTTTCAACGTGCTTTGTTCAAATGCCAGTTTTGTTTTTATATTGACTTTGGTGCGTGGCAGTTTTGTTTTTACAACCAACCTGCTCCATTCAACGCCTTCATTGACTGAATATTTTAATTTATGAATACATATGCTGATTGAAAAATGTTTAGCGTGTTTATTAAAATGTGCCTATGAAATAAACTGTTATAATAAAAATACGTATTGTTTCTTCATTAGCTGTTTTAAAAACGTCTTATTTTTTGTATAGATAATGTAGAGTACCATACAGGCTTGCATTGCATCTTAACTAGTTCTTCCAGGAATACAAACTGTCGGTTCATTCTCTACCTCAGTGTGAAATTTTAAAAAACAGTGTCCCTGGACGAAAGTATTATTGAACTCCGTTTCTGCGTATTTGTGACCTGAAATCACACTTTTTACTGTCTCTGGACTCAGTGAGGTCTGTACATTTAGCAATATAATATCTGTCGAATTGGTAACGTTCAGCGTTCCAGAAAAGTAACAAAGTTGTCGTGTTAAATACTAATTGTGATAACTGTTCTAATGCCAATTATGTCCATACGGGCAAGTGAAGAGCTTCGAACTCAGCTGCTTTTAGTGCCATGCGTGGAAATACGTCCACAGTTGAATGAACTTACTGCCTGTTCAAAATGGATCATATGCAGATTGCCAGGCTTAGCTGAGAAGTAGGTCTTAAAGCCTGTAGTAAATGGCAACACCTGTAAATTTGGTTCCTGTAGTATGTTAAGAGCATCGAATAACACCCGCACGCAATGGTGTCCTGTTCAGATCCCTATTTAATACAACTGTTATCGGACTTCCGTATTTTTGCCTGGGATCTCGCGGTGATGCAACATGACGCGAAAAGGCAGCTTCACTTATCATTTGACGGCCTACATTTGGGTGAATGAGTACGCGTTTTCTTATTTTGATAAGGCTTTGCTAGGACTACATGGTCAGCCAAATACATCTAATATAATAAAATTCCGTTGAAGTTAGGCTTGAAGTCTAATGGAAATACAGACAATAAAAACATATTTGCATGCACAAGTAACATACGTCAGAGTACTTATCGTAATATTTCTAGATGTCTGGAAAATTAATCAAAATGGTTAGACCTTATACAGTGAAGTGTAGTCTAGAATTTCCAAATTTCTGTATTATTATATTCTTTTTTTTTTAGAAAATGATGTGCTGAAAAGATATTTTTGGAACTGTTTTAATAAAGCTGGTTTGCACTAAAATTATTTTTTACTTGTTTGTTTGCGAAAATGCTTCGAGCATTGTTACCACAATTTTCATGTTTTTGGTCTGAGTTTTTAAAAAACTTGATGAAGTTAAGAATAAAACCCGAATAACACGAAACATTGGACGAACTGACATAACTCCACGTTTGATCAATCTTGTGTTTTCGCAATGACTATCTCGGCACACAAAATAGGTTATTTAAATGAGAATGGTGTCCAGCGTAATGCATTTTGATTGTTTGAAATGACTTATACAGCGGGTATAAATCTTCTACTGTTCAAGCAATTTTATTACATTTTTCTATACTAATAAAATATTGGAACATTGAGTTTCTCTTTAATTAATGACATGATTAATTACTGAGTCAAACGAAAATAAATAGGAACTTGAACCTTAAATTAGAGGCTTTGCATGAAAAGATCCCGATTTGTTTTTGATAATATTAAAAATTCAGTGCAGAGTTTGCTCTCGGTTGGTAATGAAAACAACAGCATAAGAAGGGGAAATCTTGGTTTTCACAGGTCCAACAACACGCAGTAGATTTAGGGAACCTGAGAAACCCTATTTGAGACTGTTTCTTGCAATCGGGCATAGGAGATCAGGAGATGCTCTGAAAGGAAAGGAACAATTATATTTTGGGACATTCATTATGTTTTATAGTCATACAATTGTCATTTTTGATGCAGAAAAAAACATCGACAAACGTCGTTTGATCACATCTGGGCCCGGTCTCCAATCTTTGTACTCGAAATGGAACTCGAAATTAGGTTTGGCATTTTCTACTCTACTTTTGGGCGAACTCAAGATAAGTGTCTATTATTCTATGCTCGAGTACACAATAACTTTCGTAGATAATTTATTGCCCATAGTTCACAGTTTGTAAACCCAATGTTAAAGCAATAAGGTCGAGTTTGAACTCGAAATTTCGAGTTTTTACTCGAGTTTGTAGCACGAATGTAAGGGTCTTCAAGGGCAAACTTGAACTAGAAACTCCTATGCATAAACTATAATGTATTCGAGCACAGTCTGATACCCAATTATCTTAAGTTCGCACAAAAGGAGCAGAGAAATTGCCAAAAATAGTTTCGAGTTCGTTTCGAGTACAAAGATTAGAGACCGGGCCCTGGAAGGCGTTGCATGCCCGTAGCCAGTTTTGTGTGGGGGTGGTTCGAATTTCCAGAAAGGTGGGGCTTCGATATTTTGCAAACGTCAACACTAAAGAGTTTTCAGTTAGACCCTTGACGTAATTTAATTAGGGGAAGGGGAAATCTGTGTACACAACAATGACTTTGAGTTCTATGTTCCTGAGATGAGACGGACACGAAGATGCCCTGACGGTTATCTCCCGCCAAACTTTCAAATCAGGCGTGCTTATACAATTACACCTCTTACATACTCGGACGGAAATTTTTAGTCTGAAAATGACTTGACGAAATATCTTGTATTTTTGCGTGTTGCATCGCTGGAAATTCGAACGGTCCACTATTTTGAAGGTTCACTATTTCGAAGGTTCACTACTCTGAAAATATCTAAAATTTCAGTCTCGGGTGTAATTTGTATATTTTGCTTGCAAAAGTAAACGATTCTTCGGTTATTAGGTGCATTGAGTTGTGTACCTATACCGAAAACAACGTCCGGGTACAATCGATTTAATGCGCGTACGAAATTGCCCGCATGCCATGAATACGAAAAATGAATACGTACTTGTATTTTTAAAAAGATCCAAACCCGGATTTGGCCTATTGACAGATACTGAAAACGACTTTCCTGTCCATTTCTCTGAAATAAAATAATACTCTGTAACCTCGGCAACCCTCTATGATTGCATAAAATTTTGAAAATTCCTTTCAACGTTTGCTAAACGGGCAGGCGTGATCTACGCTTTTAACGAAGTACACGGCAACTGTGTAAAGAGACCGCCCACCAAGGACCATAAGGCTCAAACTGAAACATGGGGTGTATGAATTGTTAATTGATTCCTTCCTTAACCAAGAGGATACAAAACCCTGTTTTGATTAGTTCAACCAAGCCTCGTTCTCTCACCTGGTGATGTATTATTTGCGTGAATCTTGAAAGCTAAAGCAGGAATCAACTGAGAATTCATACTCACTGACTCACGAATTGGTCATTGTCGTCCTTGGTGGGTGGTCTTTTCCCACAGTTGTCGTGTAACTCGCTAAAAGCTTGCCTCTATAGCATACTTTGAAAGAAGTTTTCCAATTTTCCTCAAAAGTCGTTTTTAGTATCTGTTAATAGGCCAAAGCCGGGTTTGGTATATTTTTAATTTGGAAGATTGACGCCAGTGATGCATTGGCAGGTGACAGAACGAGGAAATCGTTAAAACAGAGTTTGTTATACTTTTATAAGAATATGAAGTAGGAATATTGATGAATTATCAACCACGATAGATTCAACAAATCCATGTCAAGGTCGTATCATTTCACAGCGCGACTGAGCCAGTTTAGGGCCGCTGCGCTTCAACCTGTCGAAATTAAATGTAGCTAGTAGGCTCTCCTGTCCCAGCCATTTTTCACGAAGTCAGAGAGTCTCATTCAATTTAAAACCGCCGTTGGTCGTCGCAGACTGGACTCGTGTCCTAGATGTTGTACCTATTTGAGGAGTCGTTCGTTAGATCCAAGAATCGCGATTGGCAGCGTTTAGAACTGAGCACATTTGTAAACAATGCAAGCAATGTTTTAAAACTATTCAACTATTGCACACCCTTTAAAATACATGGCCACAAATACAATACTTTATTCGAACGTGTCAGTTCCGACTAATCAGCAGACAATCAGAGTAGTGAACTGTCATAGTTCTGTTTTCGGAATTCAAGTAGTGAACTTTCAAAGGTAATTAACCTTCGCAATCGTGACACTTAACCTTGGAAATCTTTTCCATCAAATTTGTTGCTCGTATGAAGTTTGCGAGGCTGTGTACCATTGACACTGACAAGAGAATTAATACTTTCTTCATTGACCAAAGTTTTTATTAGATGTGACTTACACAAGGCACACACGTGTACACGCAGCATATCAGTCCACCAATCCACAGTCAAAGTGGACACTGGATGAACAACAATCATTTGACGATCACCTTCAATTCGAAATTTGAAAACACCTGAACTTTACCACACTATGCTAGCAAGTGTACCAAAATAGCAGATAACAAACCTATTTTCTGCTGTTTTGTTTCTTGGTCGATTTTAAGGCATTCACACCACACTACTTTTTGGAGCTCTTTCGCTGCTGTATAGCTTAGCACGTTTTGATATTTACTTCGAGACTCCCTTGTAACCCTATGATGTAGTAACCACACGCGTTCAATGCGATGAATGACGTAAAGCCTACTGAAATGGTCAGCACGATCCTGTCATCCACGCACATACCACTCGGGCGATGTTGGCGGGTACAGCCCGATGGTTACGTGAGGCGCTTTGAATCAGAAGCAAATTCAAAAATACTTCTTAGTTAATTATCATTGTACTTAGTAGTACCAGTATTAGTTGCTGTTGTTGTCCATCTATATCATGTTTTTATAGGCTGGGGCTAGATCTTTTCCGCGGAGGGTTCGACCTCCCCCCTGGCGACGTGCCTGCATTACCAGTTAAACCAATGCTATCGCTACGTTAATTCGCCCTCATGCGGTGACGACTGAGTGCATGTGATCCCAAACTGCTTGTCAGCACGTTTAGCGTGCACGCGCTAGAGCCCACGCAAATTACCTGTATTCAAAATCAGTGAACATTTTAGTCTATGAAAACACTTTTTGTACAGTAGCGTGATGGAGAGAACTGTGACAACTTGAAGCATGTCTGTATCACCTGATGGTTTACATTTTACTGTTGTTTAAAAACAAATATGACGTCAGAATCCTTTTGACATCAACAGGTTGAAAAGTTCGGTGACGTGCTGGAGGCACAGTGTACACTAGCCAGCCACCTAGCTGTATGAAAACTATCGTCAAAATACAGCTAGGTACCACTGTTTGTTAGTTTCAATAGACCCCGAAATTGCACACAGCCAGGGTAGTTCTGCTATTCACATCGCCGTGAAACTTATATCAAGATGTAGCTCAAGACCGGACGGGGTGCATGCAAAATCTGTGAGTCAAGTGACACTCAGCTTGCCTGTAACTCACTACTGACGTCATCAAAGGACCCAAATGCCAACCAATAAGCGAATTTAATGCTTTTGGTAAAAAATTAAAATGGCGGAGTGACAAGCGAAAAGTAAAAAGTCCATTTTTCGAGCGAATAAGTTCTTTGAAGACCTTGATTTCTGTGTAGTTCTATTCGACGTATTATTTCTACAGATAAATGTGTTCACGCTATCCCAATTTCGACGTGTGCATGGTTGATGTTCAATTCGAGTGTGGTGTTCATGGCACTTGATTCTACACTTTCACTGTGCGGACGTCCATCCCTGTTTAAGGGTTGGTTTGCCGACAAAAATATCATAAGCTTACCGAAATTGTTGATTACAGAATTCAAGCATTTATGAACATGTTGTGAAGGATTTAAGGTTTTTCACTCCATATATGTCGATTTGGATGCAACTACATTCATTCTTCGCACCGATGATATCGAACTTTCTAAGGACTGTAGTTGAATACTTGTCATTATGCAAGCATATGCATACATTTCGTAATTCATGGATGAATGTCTGTTTATGCTAATGTAGAGACACGTGTGACTGTCGAGAAAAAGTTACGCCAGAACAGACCTATAATTTATAAGGTACACACACGTCGCCGGGGTGGTCAGTTCTACACTTACCGTCGTCATGTTTCAAGTCGTCGTTGCCCTGTGTTCACTAGTCGTCGTCAGTGCGCAAGTTCATAGCAAGGGAAGATGTGTTGACATCCCTCCGATGCCTTCATTCAACGTGACCCGGGTAAATAAATTTGAGGATCACAAATGCGACGTTGAACTCACTTAAAAGTATTTTTGCTCATGAGTTTTTAATTCTAAACTTTCCGCAGAGAAAAGCACGTAAGCACTGAGACCTTCCTGAAATGTCAATTTGCAGATCCATTTTTGACAGTTATAAACGCCGGGTTTTTCTATATTTTACTTCATTAACAACTCCTCAAGGAATACAGCAATAAAATGTAGTTCTCATTTCTTCATAACTGAATTTGTAATGAATGATCTTACAGTATCTCAAGGAATACATCAATACAAGGAAATTCTCATTTCTTCTCAACTGAATTTGTAATGAATGGTCTTACAGTATCTCAAGGAATACAGCAATACAAGGAAGCTCTCATTTCTTCTTAACTGAATTTGTAATGAATGCTCTTACAGTATCTCGGTGACTGGTATGAAATCCAGCATTTCTTTGCCAATTTCGAAGTGGGATTAAAGTGCACCCATGGCAGGTATACTACGGCGCCAGATGACCATTTTAACGTGCATTTGACAGGAATCGAAATCAGGTAAATAACAGTACAGTTAAGGTTAAAATTTCTTTCCACTTAATTGTTAAATCAAGAAATACTTAATACGAGCGTCTCTTCGTTATGATACTGGGCGTCTTGGACTTTCCTCGGCCAGCTCGCGCACAAAGTTCTCTCGTCCGAGTTTTCTCTCTAGCGGACGCAGATTCCCCCTCCCGCACTACATTTTGCTCCTCACGGACATATTTCTTCGCTCGCGCTCATACCAACACTTTCCCCTTGAAAGTTGTTCTACACTGAGACGAGCTCTATCTGAATTAGATGTTTCATGGAAATTGAGCAGTTGTCGCTAGCCACACTCACCAAAATCGTGTTACTTATGAATAATTCGACAGCTATCATCGAGAATGGTAATTTGCGATGTCTAACACCATCACATTCAATAGTACCTTATAGCGAACATACCAACTGAGTACCTGTAAGTGTGCTTGTTGATAGCTGAATCAAGTAAAGACGCAATTGCCACTCTGTCGAGGAATCAGTTACCTGAACGCCAGTTAAGATCTTTTCCCGGCCGAGTGTGGGATGTGTTTGGATAACTTTATTTATTCCGTGTTTTTGGCAAAAAACAGTCGTCCACATAAGCACACGCTGTCACTGCCCTTTGTAACTGCACTCAGGAGTGTTAAGGATCAACCACAATGCATTTTTGAAGTAACCCTTATAAACGGTGTGCGAGCGACTTCTTTCTCTTGGTTGTGTTGAAAGCGGGCAGACCCATGCCACCCAACCCTAAATTTGCATTTGACTAGTGATTCAGCCTGTGAATTTCATTCCAGCACTGGCAAAAAATTCCAACTCAATGGCGACGCCTACATACCGGATCCCACGGTGCCTTCAAAGGTAGCCTTGCGTTGGTCAGGTGAGCCAAAACAGTTTCTTGCTAAACAATTTAAATAACCCGATGTTATGATTAAAGCGGCTATAAACCCTATTTTAGAGTCAAAAATAACTTTCAGCATATGTACATTTGCACTTGGGCTGTTTAAAAGGAAATTAATTTCAATAAAATGCCTGGATATCCCCCTACTGCCACACTGCCTCGGTACTTAAAATTAACCTTCTGTCACAAACTAACAACAAACTGTCAGATCTTTTTCAAGTTCAGGAATCTTTTCAAGTCTGAGCAAGGAACGATTTTATGAGCATAATTTAGAGGTCAAATACGCAATAAGTATTTTGTTTGACCGACAGAGGGCGCAAGTTCGTTGGACAATTTAACTAAATAGTTACTTAAAACTGCGTTTCTTCAGTATTTAGCTTTCAAAACAGGAAAACGAATTTGAATTTAGCCTCTAATTCTCATGAAATAGGTCTCCGGCAACAAGTCAGGATCGGATAAGAGTCATGTTAACACCCCAAAACGCTTCTAGATGGTTTGTTCTCAAATGGGACGTAAGCCAAAACAACTTGTAATAGAAGCAAATTACGCACCAAATGAAATCTCTTGAGTTGCCCTATGACATATCATAAGCCTTGTTTTGGTGTTTCCTTATTATTAATGAGGAGGAGGCAGTGTGGTCTAGTGGGATAAGTGTCGGTTCCTTTACTCAAGGTCGTGGGTTCGAGTCCCAGTGGGGTAGACCCTTCAGTCGGGTCTCCGGCTCCTCAGCTCTGTTTTATCTACATATTGATTTTGCATAAAAATGGTTGAATGTGATCGGTGCTTCCTGCGCACGTCTAATACAAGGTGTGTCAGACCGCCTGTAGTTATTTTTGTAGATTACAAAGGGACATTACCGGCAAGAAAAGTAATTTGCAGACATGAGCTGTACCCTACCAGGACTCTAGTCGAACCCACTCACTCTGTACTGAGTTAATCCATCGCGTTAATTAGCTTGCAATGGCAAAGACACCGAGCTTGACTTGAGCCAATGTCAGATAAATGCAACGGCGAGGATTTGCGATTAGTAATAAGATTACGTTGTGTTTTTGTTGTTTTGTGTCTCTCATGAAGCCCAATAACTTCAAGAAATCTATCCCATTCCACAAGAATCCCGGTAGCAAAACGACAATGTCTCTTTAACAAATCAACATAGACAGCTATGCAACGGCGAAATCCTCTCTAAGTCTGTGCAAACCCTGTATTCCAGAGTCACAACCGTACACCAACTACTGGTCGGTGGATACCGATTACGACACATATTCAGTCGTTTACTCTTGTTCAAACCTCCCAAATGAACCCTTTAAAATGGAGATTGCTTGGATCTCGTCTCGCACCCCTACGCTGGACGAGTCTATTGTGAACAGGTTGAGACAAAATCTGGAACACATGGGAGTGAAGACTAGCAACTTTGTAATAACTGACCAGAGCGATTGTTGAGCTCCAGTTTCGATAAGCTCATGAATTAATGTCGTGGAACATCTTTAGATTGCAGTTATTATGAAATAAACTGATTAGAAGGACAAGTGTTTTATACATTGACACGTTTTCCCACAAAAAACAGCCGTCACAGCAGCTCTCATGATTTCAAGTCATAAATTAACTCTTCACTGTTTTAACCTGCTGGTTTGAAAATAACAGACAGAAAATTATTCAGAATTTAATAACATTTTACTTAAAGGTATCGGCCCAGGATATAATCTCCAAATTCAGACACGATTGAAAACTTAACCAATCACGGCGATACGCTAAGTGAGCCACTGGTCAATTTTTGAGTCCGAAGTTTGAGTACAGAGATTAGGCCTCGGGCCCATGATCACATCATATTTTGCAATATTATTGTAAAAACTCGACGATGTCAGCAAGCCGTTCTGTAGCTGAGTACACAGTGATTGTGTTAAGGAGGCCTGGAACGTGAAAAACAGACTAAATTGCATTATTCAAAGTAGTTCTCTGCCACTGAAACAGAATTCAGTCTGTTCACCAGGTACATTTTTATTGTTCGTTCGTAAAGATTATATTTTTATGAATAATACTTTTATTAACCCGTAAAGCATCTCATTACTAAATACGGATGGGGTTGTGTGGCCCCAGCTACATATCTACAACTTACTAAAGAACAATAAGATAAACATATAGAACAAATAAGTATCTAGAAAACAACTAATAAAATAATGATTGGGTGGATAATTAGTAGAGATTATTACAAAAATGGAGGGAAAGGGGGAGGGGAGGACTTTCATACACTCCTTCACAATCACATTTACTCGGTTTAATTAATTTAATATATGTTTACATTTGCATTGGTGTATGTTATGAAAAAGTCAGTTTTCTTATAATACAACATAGGAGTGGTAATAAAAGTAACACCGTATAGTGTTTGAATCATTTCAAAGAGATGTCTGCAAAACCCTCCACTGTTCTGAAGTTTTATCCGAGGCGTTCAACACAATAAGATTCACTGCGACAAAAAGTATACATTTGAACTTATTAAGTCATGGTTGAGACCATAAACCCTCATTTGACAATGTTTAAATACTTTTTCATCCACATTATCAAGCCTGCTACCACTAGTACTAGGTCCCAATTAATTATAGGAAGGGACATTCAAATAAGATAATACTGATATGAACCACAAACAAGAACGTTAAACCTGATATAGACAACAACAACACAGTAACGGCAATTCTGAATTAAAGCGCAACAATTAAATTGCAGTTCTCACCATCGACAGTGTTGTCATGGACTATGATGACGTTTCAGTTGTAAACCAACCTAGTCAAGTTCTCAGTTTTAAAACCGGACTCGTGAGGGTACCCTAGCCTTGGTACAAAGCTGTATACTAAATATACAGCGTTGCACCGATGTGGGTAAAAAAGTGGTAAGATAAAATCTGACACAAAATCAATGTCATGTTGGCGTTTATTACTGAGCATTCTGTTTCAAAATGAATTATTCTCACCTAACCAATACTTATATAAAACTGAAACAAAGTCTGTCTCATTAGATGCAATTTGTAATGCCTTTCTGGAGTGTTCGTGAGTGCAAATGATTTGAGAAGCCGGCAGAAACTGTTGTGAAACAACTCGATTTCCATCCCACGGCCAGGTGCTAGGGGACTCTTTATTTACATTTACATTACTCAAATAATGATTGTCAACGTACAACTTCTGCCCTGACGGTGCTGTGGCCAAAGCGGAACCTGAATTCGCGGCCCCCGTAGAGTAAGAGTAGATTTGCAGTTTCGTGGTAATTCACCAACATAATCACATGCACATTACTTTGGCTCACTAGTAGAGTATTTTCTTGACTGGAAGTTTAGTTTCCACTGAACCGTGGCTGGTTTATGTTCGTGATGTCTGATCAGCCTTTCCGAGCCACTAGCCCGCTCGGGCTAACGAGTCAATCCGGCCGGCCGCGACGGGCCTATCGGGCTCCAAGTCACTGGCCAGGATAACAAGCGTTTTGTGTTTAGAACTCAAAAAATCACAAGACTAAACAACACAGATCTAGGTTCTCATGTCTGTATCTCACGAAAAATAATTCGAAATTATCTCCGAACAGACACCAAACTCCTGCTACGGACGTGTTGGCCTGCCGAACTTTGTAGGCTACGGTGTGTCCAAATACCAATAAATCCGTAAGAGCAAAATAAAACAACACGTTTTTATAAGAACTCGGTGTATTTTTAAGGGTTTTACATAGAATTTTGATGATGTATTGGTGTTAAACAATGTCTTCAAGCGATAAGCTGACACCAGTAACCCGTGTTGTGAACTGCTGAACAGACTGCGTGTGAAACCGATGACGTCACTGGATAATTTCACTACCTCCGTCTGCCGTCAGGTGTCAGGTAACGCAACCGTACGTGTCGTTATGGAGTAGAACTACTCGATCTAAATTGATTCAAATTAGGTTGTTTTTTGGGTGGCATGCTCCTTTAAAGGGTGGCGCTTCCTCTAGAACATAACGCAAGAAATTGTTGGCGTTTCGAACCTGTTGTCTACAATGTGTGGTAGAATAAGCAAGCCAAGTTTTGCTTTGCGACATCAATGGTATCAAAGCATCAACTGCGACAGTTTAATGTATTATCTTTGTATGGGAGGCTAACTTACAGTATTAATATTGATCCTGGCTGGAGTGAGGCAGGCCTTGTAAAGTACAAGATTGTAACCGACAACATAGGCTAATTATGGATACCGAAATTTAGCATAGGTGGTTCTGAAGAAGAAAAAGGACTTAGTGACAATTTTTGAAAATGTTGGAAATTCCATAATTGCAACCTTTTGACAAATCAGTCATATGTTTGAAAAGATACTTGTGAGAGGAGAGAGAGGGAGGGTTAGGCCAATAAGCCGGAGATCCTTATACTTAAAAGCCACTTTTGGCCAAATTTCCCTATTTAAGTCTTAAGTCACTTTCATGAGGCAGATCCTAGCATTGCCTGTGACTTGAGTTGGTGAGAAAAATGGAATTTTATCACCGTACGGAATATCTTGAGACCGATGTTATTAAGGCCTATAATGTTTTTCATTTTTAGCCAGCTCAACAGAGCAAAATGCAAGCTTTTAAATCAGGAAAAGTCGAAATCTCAAGACGCTGTAATTTTGCTTAAGCTGAGAAATGTTTAATTCTGAGTTATCAATGCTTCAATGAACGATGCCTATTTCAAAATGTGATGAACGTGAAAAGCGATGACTATTCTCCTGTGGATTTTTAAGTCACAGGAATTTGTATTTTGTGGAATGCATTTCAAAGTAAACGTACATGTGTCTGCGCTGAAGACATTCTCTTGGAACTCGATCTTTTTGTAAGGTTTGCTGGCAACACACCAAGAACAGGTCACTTTATAGCGGGGAGGGAATGTGTGCAGATTTGCAAAACATTGTGACAAGTTTTTGCAATTTGGTACGCTGTTAGGTCTAAGCAAAGGAAATTCAAAAAACACCGCAAACAAAGTGTGCTGACCCCCTGGTGATCGTTACTCGCAAAATCCAATATGGCCGTCGCCGAAAATGGAAATTGGCATATGTCGGCTATTATTATCACTAAAACAAAATCTAATATCATCTTTTCAATATTTTGGGTGGTGAGAAGTTCATTTCTGGTGTTAGTTTTATGTTTTGAGGTCAATTTCAATGCAAAATTCAAAACAAATAACGCAAATTTATGCTTGTCCTCGTAGAAGTTACTTTGTTTAATTAATGGTAATATCGATGTGATTCACCGCACAGAATTCTAAAATTACCATTTTCCAAAACCAGATTTGCACAAAATAGGACTTGTCTAGCTGACTGTGACAGTACTTCTAGACTGAGACTATAGAAACATAGCTACTTTATTAGCAACTGAATGAGCAGAATTGTCTACCAAATACTACTGGCTGCTAGTTTGAATCACGTATGAATACTTACAACGTAATTCGATATTGAGAGAGATGAAATGTCAGGTTTAAGAGTCGTTGCTGGTGCAGGCACCTTCACATTTGCACACTGTGGAACACCGGCCGAGTCCAGCTCGATGGCACTTAAAATTACCTTTGCAGGCAACAACACAGCTACAATGGAGAAGTAGGCTACACTCCTGTCTTACATCTTCCAGATCTATCCAATATGGCACCCATTTTGTAGCTCTAGCATTTCATTCCCAACCTCATAGACATGGGTTTGTATCTGGGTTTTTTGGCAAGAGACTGTTTCCAAACAAAAGCTGCTCAGTGAGCAGGGAACGCTTAGCATGTTGAAATAAAACATGCTGTGTTGATGACAGTGATTCCTGAGTCTTGAGGCCACGGGTGAACAGAAGCTTTCCTGCTTCATTCACAGAGTGCGTCTCACAGTTTTTAATGTATTTTAGTACTGTCCAGTGTTCAAAGTGTCGTAAAAGAAGCGAGTCAAGCGTGAAGGTAGTTGGGTCATAAGTGATGACAATAAAAGTATTTGTGACCTCGGGGAAAGCAGCTCAAGCATTCCATGGACTTCGTTTTTTAATCACGAAAGTTGCTGAGACGACATCACAACCTGTCAGTACATGGGAGAATGGAAGGGCTTCACATTTCTGTGGCCCAAGGTTTTGAGAAATTTTGTAGATAGGAATATCCTTATAGTTTTCCAGATGCAAATCCAAACCACAACTCTGAGAGGCCTTGATTGTGAAAAACGCTGACTGCTATAACCACCACAACACTGACAACTGTCTTAAGGTAAGCCTTGGTGTCATCCTGAACAGCTGCATGTTGCAAATGCATCATCATCCTCGTGTCAGCTTCTGTCTGTAGGCATGGAGACAATACTGAAACGTCTGTTGATTTGTTGCTGAGTACTAGGTTGGCATTTGTTGTAAAAAGTTGGTACTGTGAATCAGATATGCTGCTCAGAAGGTCCTGGATGTCGAACTGGAAGAGCTCGTCGTTGTTTGAACAAGTTTTGAGGAACGTCTGCCACTGAGTTACCCTGGGCATTGCTGTCTTAAGCAAAACACGTGTTTGTCACATTTCAGTCTCACCACGCTTCACACGAGTCTATGACTTCAGACTATCCTCTCTTAATGTGTCCCAGACTGCGTTCACTCTTGTTGTGCTCTCTGTCATCTGGCTTTGCACTTATGGCAGCAGTTGCATCTGTGTTTACTCCCCAAACACTTTTGCACGCTGGGGTTTTATAATATGTATTTTGGCGGCCACATCGAGAACCACAGAAGCTTCCTTGACTGCTAGAGATCGGCCAGGAACGGGCATACCAGGCAGACATGAAAGTATATCACATATGATTTCTAACCGACGCTTACCTATACCGAATAATGATGGGGGTTCACGCTGATTTTCAGCTTGAAAAATCTACGATATCTATTCCAGGACGTGCTTGGAGTGACATAAAGTTCTTGGTGATGAGAGCCGTATTCGCTTTGACAGATCCCAGCTTGTCATTATCCTTCCTCAAATCAGTGGGTGGTCTGTTGGCGAAAGTAAACAAATTGGTCCTTGGGATGATGTCAGACAACGGGTTGCTAACAGTTTTCTGTGAATTTGGTTTGACCAATGTTCGGAGCTTCCCTAAGCCAGTTGATGACCTCAGGATCCATGATCTCACCAGTGTCCAAAATAATGAGATCTGAGCAAGTCTCCTTGAATGGACTGACAACTCGACCCTCCTTCACAAGGTCCCATAGAGCTTTGACGTCCTTCAGAAACTTTGTTTGTTCAGCAATAGAAGACTCAGGATGCTCCAGATTGTCATTGCTTCTTGACGTAAAGAAGCATGCATCCTCAAACTCATCAATTAACCTCAACACTTCTGACTTTGAGAGCTCAGTCTTTCCTTGTCTTCGTGCAGAGTACCTTTGCACCACTGTCCTTCTTCAAGAACTTGATACTGTGCTCTTGGCTCTGGTCAAAGAAAACTTCCTGTCACTACGTTGAATAACAAATTTCCCTTCCATGAAAGCTTCTTGCACCGACGGGTGGGTGTGTAGAAGTTGTGCCATGGCTCTTAACAAAAAAGGCATCCAGCGTGCGTAATTCGTATGTCCAAATGCAAAAAAACATGGACACAATTCTTCACATGCTTTCAAAGTCAATGGCCAATTGCCCAGTCTCTGACCTCGAATGGAGCGACAGTTAATTAGCAGGTAGTCTCTTACAATTTTCCAGTAACAAACTGTTGGAGCATTGCTGACTCATTTTTTCTTCATATCAAAGCTTTCGGGAGGTATAAAGCTTTCGTGACAGTACTCATCATATGCCTGTTTGTGTAACTCATTAAGTCAGGCAAGATTGAGTTGGTATGCATATCTGGTACGCTGACATACTTTCCACCCAGAGGAGATGGTACAACACCAGGAGTGAAGACACTGGCTAAGGAGAACATGTGGCCCCATTCAGATCTGTCCAACAGCTAACCTTCACTTTCTTGAGATACCATTTCGATGTGGAGCATGCCCATGAAGCATAGGCCTACCATTGTCACCGACCTCATCAGGGTACCCCCTTGACATTTTTTCTTCTGAGCATTATATACATCTTGATTAAAACCAACTAAAATAATATAACCAATAGATACAAGGGTGGAGCTGCCCGGGACCAAGTGTTTGACATTTTCTATCCGGAGACAATGGGCGGGGCCAAGCGTTTGGTATTTTCGGTTCATAGAAAGTGTGAAAAGATTTTTAAAAGTGGCCTCAAAGCATAAAACTAACATCAGAAATAACTCCCCGCACCAAAAATACTGAGAAAAGGGATTTACAACATGCTCGGGTGATGATAATAGCCGAGATATGCCAATTTCCATTTTCGGCGGCGGCCACATTGGATTTTGTGCGTAGCGGCCACCAGCGAGTTAGCACAGTTTGTTTGCGGTGTTTTTTAGAAAAGTTTTACCTATTCCTAACATTGTACATATTTGCAGAAACGTGTCGCAAAGTGCGCGATTTATATGAATTCCCTCTTCACTAGTAGGTCTGTTTGAAGTAATGATTCAATCCCTTTATTCAATGCATCAAAGAGCCTCGGCATAGAGGTTCTGGTTTTAACTAAGAAGCTTGAAACGCTGAATCCTGAATGTCTCAAAATATGGGCGTGTTTGATCTGGAATAAAAGTAAGATTTTAACTGTTCAATATAAAAATAAGGGCTGAGACACTTCTAACAATCACATTGTAAAATAAATTAGTTGTAAAATGTAATTAATCAAAATGAATGCGATTAACGCGCCCTTTGTATGAAATCTCTCGACGTTACGGTATTTCCCGTATGGCAGAGCTCCGTACTTGCGTTATTGCTTTTGAGATAACTCAAACCCCTTAATAAACAACGGCATAGTGCTAATCTGTTTAATGCGGATATGCTAGGATTTCTTCTTACCGGTATGTCATATGGGCTCGAGTTTATGACGGTTTTGTCCACCATCTTGAATATTTAATTTGGTTGAATGAATACATCAATTCACGTGCGTTCCCAAGTAAATGGACGAGAGTGTAAGGCCTGTTAAAACAGATATTTTTGAAAGATATCAACTGTACGTCCGCACAGTGAAGTGTGGAATCAAGTGCCATACAAATCACACTCGAATTGCACGTAAAACGTTAACCCACAGGCGTCGAAATTGCGATCGCTTAAACAAATATATCTGAAAGACATAATACAGCAAATATAATTGCACTGAAGCCAAGCCCTTCTAAAGAACTTATTCAGGCGAAGATTTTACTTTTTACTTTTCGCATGTCACTCTGCGATTTCCAGTTTTTACCTACTAGAGAACTCATGAACTAAAGCACTCAATTGACTGACATTTGGGTTGGGTCAGTACCTGAAGTCATTTGGTCGAAAACTAGGAATTGAAGATGGCAGACGATTTGTTACAGGACGGTAAAAAGAGGCGAAATTTAACCTGTAAGACCGTTTGCGGTTTTCGAAATATGTCAGGAAATTTGACTTAGTTAGCACTAAGACACTGAACAAGAATTCTCCTACAATGCTTTTGGTTTATATCCATTTCACCAAATGGTGAAAAGCCCTCCGGTGGACCTTCAGTTCTTTTTAAGAGCTGAATATTGTGTAACGGCTGGTTTAGAAAAACAAATGGTGGAGACAGGATTTCTGCGGATGACGTCACGCACTATTTTTAATTTTATAATTTTTGCGTTTATTTTTTCATTACAAGTACAGAAATTGTAGTCTGGCGGCTACCTGTATGAAGACTCGTCAAAATACAGCTAGGTACCACTGTGTGTTCAGCGCCGACAGACCTCGAAATTGCACACAACCCGGGTAGTTTGCTCTTCACCTCACCGTGAACCTTATATCAACATGCAGAGCTAAAGACCGGCGGGAGTGCACGCAAAATCTGGGAGTCTAATGACAATGAACTTGCCCGTTACAACCGTTTAAGTGAAAAAACAATGCAACAAACGTCATTTTCTTACGTAACTCTGTGCCTTTCGTAACAAAGAAAAGTGTGTCGTAGTTTTGAAAGATGTACGCTGGTGACGCGCATCTCTCGGGAGATGATGGCAGCTTCGCAGCAGCAAATATTTGTTCTGAAATTCGGTTTGCTGGTACTGAAATCCTAAACATTTTAAGAAAAGAAACCAGTTCCGATAATTTGTTGTAACATGTTCGCAACCTCGTAGAAGAACAGTCGAATGAGGAATTGGCGAAAAAAGATACTGGCCAACAGGTGAGGCAATTCATGTGCACATTTCCCGTCCTGTTGGACAATAATGGAACTAGCTTCTTCATGGGATGTCTCGATCTCATCAGTGATTGCCTACTTGTGTTCCTAACGTACTGGCAGCCTTTCTCGAAGTCTGATAACATTGCCTGCCCCATGCTTATTGTGTCATGTACGTTAACTGTTGAAGTAGCAATCCTGTCACTGCTAATGATCACCACTGCATCTTTGGGGTGGACATTGGGTTCCAATAGATCGATGCTGGCACCTACTTTTGACAGATACGTGCAAAATCCTGGGCATGTGCGTCAAGACGTGCCTTACTTTCTTCCGTGTGATAAGTTTTAGTACAGGATCTAATGTTACCGCTCTCCATCTCTCCAAGATCTGTTTCAATCTTGTAGGACAAATGGCAGCTTATGCTCAAAGCTTAAGATTCTCTTCTTTGAGGGCAATTCCCTACTATTCCCTCACTTCTGTATTCCTGCCTCAGCAACGTGGTCCCTATAAACTGATCGCTCAGAGCCTCATTCCTGCATTCACCCAAGTCATCAAACTAATTTTGTTTTTTCTATGGTCTGTAGGAGCGCAGGGCTACAGGCAATATCTTTTTGGAATTTAAGGTCTCAAACTGCAGATCACACACTACACAAAAATTTTCTTACTTCATCAAAAAGGAGATTCTGCAAATTCATCATGCAACAACTTGCAAACTGATTTCATAGAAACACGGGTAAAGACGTTAAAATAGTTTAATTTGGGTGCCTGGTACTTCAGCTATAAGCAGAAGTAGAATTTTGAATACTGGCGGCCGTAATTTGCATATATTATGCATATATTAAGCAAATTCACGATGTATCCACTAGTAAACGATGTCCATTAAATTCACTGACCATGGAAGCATAGGTGAAAACATTAAAGTAACCTGTCTGCAGTGCTTGGTAAGGGCGCTTTAAGCAACAAATAATTTTAAATAATGGTGGCCTTAACTTGCATTATTTATGCAAATTCATCATGCAACAACATGCAAACTGATTTCATTGAACTAATTGACCATAGAAACATAAGTGCAAATATCGTAATTCACCTGAGATGATTGGTACCATAGCTATTAGAACAAGTAAAATTTTGAATAATGGCGGCCTCAATTTGCATAAATTATGACGATGTATACACCCAAAAACTTTCACTATTAAATTCGTTGACCACGGAAACATGGTTGAAAGTATCAAAATAACCTGCCAGCAATGCTTGGTAAGGAAATTATAAGTAAATTAGAATTTTGCATAATTGCGGTCCTAATTTGCATAGATTATGCAAATTGACAATGTATTCACCTAAAAATATTAAATTTTGTGACCATGGAAACATGGGTAAGAACGTCAAAATTATCTGGCTGCAGTGCGTGGTAAGGAAATTATAAGCAAAAATAGAATTTTGCATAATGGCGACCTTAATTTGCATATTTAAAAAAATGCTCAAGGGTTGCGAATGGTCACCCCCTAAATCATGATTGACTATGCTTTGGCTACATGAAACAGCAAAGAAAAAAATTTTATCAGGCATAACCAGGTTAAGTAAAAAACAGCATTTGACTCTCGGATTACAATGTTTAATGCGCCGAAAGCCGACGCAAAAGAGCGATCCACAGCTTAAACAGCAGAATAACGGTAAAAAGCTAATTTTTTCAGCACCGGTAAATAACTTAGTTTCGTTAAGGAAGTGTGTAGTTTTTAACGACACTAATTTTGTGTTACTTTATCGGCACTTTAAGTAAAAAATAAAAAGCGGGTGAATAAGTTCTTTAAAGAGTTCTGTGCAAATAAATGTGTCTTCGCAGAGGAAATCACGTAAACACCGAGACTTTCCTGAAGTTTCAATTTGCAGATCCATTTTGGCAGTTCTAAGCGCAGTGTTTTCAATATTATTATTCATTAACTACTCCTCTGGGAATACCGCAACACAAGAAATTCTTATCTCTTCTTAATTGAATTCGTAATGAATGTTCTTGCAGTTTCTCGGTGACTGGTACGAAATCCAGCGCTTCTATGCCTATTTCGAAGAGGGATTAAAGTGCATCCGAGGCAGGTACACTGTGGCGCTAGATGACCACTTTGACTTGCTTATCACAGGAACCGATATCAGGTATATAGCAGTTTAGTTTAAGCTACGATTCCTTTCCACTCAATTGTTAAATATATTGTAGGAGCTTCTCAAATTGGATGTGAAAACTTTCTCGTTACGATATAGGGCGTCTTCCCTTTCCTCGGTCAGCTCTTGCACAAAGTTCTCTAGTCCAAGTTTCCTCTCTCACGGACGGAGATTCACCCTCTCACACCACATTTTACGCATCACTGACTTTTTTCTTCGCTCGCGCACATACCAACATCACCTTTCTCACGAAACCTGTTCTATGCCGAGACGGGCTCTGATGCGCTGTAAAATGTTAAAAACCGTTACATTTAACGTTGCTAGGCATCTCCAAATCTAACAAATAGTTACATTTTACGTAATTGTTCCCATTTACGTCGAATGCACATCCGAGAAATGTAAGATTGTTACATTTTACGAAAGTGACTCCATATTTCATGAGTTTTCATGGTATTTGTCACACGGAGAAAATGGTTCACACACTAAGGTCTTCTTTCTCGGATTGTCAGTTTGCGATGTCTAACACAACAAAGTCAATAGCTACAACGTTACCTTATAACGAACATAACAACTGACTAGATATAAGTGTGTCTGTTGATAGCCGAATCAAGAAAAGACGCCCTTGCCACCCTGTCAAGAGATCGGTTCATACTCCTGCACGCCAATTAAAGGTATTTTCTCGGCCGAGTGTGGGATGTGTTTGGATAACTTTAGTTATTCCATGTTCTTAGACAATGAAAAAAAAACTTTCGTCCACGTAAGCACACGCTCTCACTGCCCTTTGTAACTGTTTGTGTAACCGCAGGATCCCAAGTGTCAACCACAATGCATTTTTTCTTTTGCTTGTGACGGAAGAGGGCAGACCCATGCCACCGTACCCTAAATTCGCATTTGACTAGTGATAGAGCATGTGAATTTCCTTCCAGCACTGGAGACAAATTCCAACTCAATGGCGACGTCTACATACCGGATCCCTCAACGCCTGCAAAGGTGGCCATGCGTTTTTCAGGTGAACCAAAGCCTTTCATTGTTAATAATTTTGAATAACCCGATGTTATGGTTAAAGCGGCATAAAACTATATGCATGGTGTCAAAAACAACTTTCAGCACTTGCTCTTCCAAAATACTGGATTGTATAAAATAAAATGAAATTAGTTGCAAGAAAATGCCTAGAAATCCCCCATTGCAACACTGCTTCGGTTGTTAAAGTTAACCTTCCTTGATAAACTAACAATAACAACAAAGTTTCAGATCTTTTCAAGTTCAGGAATCATTTCAAGTGTCAGCAAGGAACGATTTTATGAGCACAATTAAGTGGTCAAATACTCATTAAGTATTTTGACAGACAGAGGGCGCAGGTTCGTTGCATCATTTAACTAATTACTTAAAACTGCGTTTCTTCTGTATTTAGTTGTCAAAACATTAAAACGAATTTAAATTTAGCGTCTAATTCTCATAAAGTAGGTCTCCGGCAACAATTGTGGTAATGTTTTTAAACCCCCAAAGGCGTAAGCCAAATCAAATTACAACATTAGCAAACTACGTACCAAATGAAAGCTCTTGACTTGCCCCATGACATATCATCAGCCTTGTTTTGGTGTTTCTTTTTTCACCTACAGTACAAAGGAGGAGGCAGTGCGGTGTAGTGGGATAAAGTCGGTTCCTTTACTCATAATGTGGGTTGGAGTCCCAGTGGGGTAGGCACTTGAGTCGGGACTCCAGCTCCTCAGCTCTGTCTTATCTTTCTATGAATAAAGCATATAAATGATTCCAGGTTATCGGATCAGCCTGCGCACAGCTGGTACAAGGTGCACTAGACCGCATACAATTACTTTTTGAAACTGCAAAGGGACATTACCGAGAAGAAAATTTATTTTCAGAAATGAGCTGTACCCGACCTGAATTCAAACCCACTAACTCTGGACTAAGTTATTAGCACGCGTTCATTAGCCTGTTATGACAATGAAACCGAACTTGATTTCAGCGAATAACTGATAGATGAATTACAAAAGCACGACGAATTTTTGTTGATTTATATCTCTGGTCAAACCCAACAATTTCAAGAAGCGTATTCGATTCAACAAGTATCCCGGCAATAACGTCCCTTTAAACATTAAATCAACAAACAGTTGTGCAACGGCGAAAACCCACTTAAACTGTATGCAAAACCCTTTGTATTCCAGAGTTACAGCCTTACCACTACTACTGGGTGTTGGACACCGATTACGATAGCTATTCAGTCGTTTACTCATGTTTAAACCTTCGGGATTCCTATAAACTAGAGTTTGCCTGGATCTCTTCTCGCACCTCTTCGCTGGACGAGTCCATTGTGAACAGATTGAAACAACGTCTGGAAAACGCTGGAGTGAAGACGAGCAACTTTATAATAACTGACCAGAGCAATTGTTGAACTCCAATTTCGATAAGCTCGTGAATTAATGTCGTGGAACATCTTTGGTTTGCAGTTATTATGCAATAAAGCTGACAAGAAGGGCAAATGTTGTACACATTGACACGTCTTTCCACAAAATCAGCCATCACAACAATTATCATTCTAATTTCATATTATGAAACAGCACTTCACTGCTTTAACCCACTTGTTTGAAAATACACAAACAAAAATATTTCTATTCAGAATTTAGCAAGCTTAAGTATAGGCCCAGGATAAAATCTCCAGATTCAAACTCGATTGGAAAGTTAACTATTCAGGGCGATGCTCGAAGCGAAGCACTGGCCAATTTTTGAGTCCGAAGTTTGAGAACAGTGATTAGGCCCCTGGCCTATGTTCACATCATTTTTTGCAAGTGTAAAATCTAGATGACGTCAATAAGCTGTTCGGAAACTGTGTTTAAGAGGCCTGGAACGCGAAAAACAGACCAAGTTGCATTATTCAAAGTATTTCTATGCCACTGAAACAAAATTCAACCTATTCAATTTGAAAAAAAAAAACGATCCGTCACCTGCTCATCACTTCATCGATTGTTTCCCGTAGCACCTTTCCTTTATATGAAAAGTGTGGCCTTCGGCCTTCGATGTAAATAAAACAATGGCGACTTCAAGCAGCAGCCAGTCCGAGTAAGAGGCAATTGGTGTACGTCTGAACTGTGGAAAATTAGTTATAAAGGTATCGTAGTATTCAAATATACTCTACGTGTAAAGTGCTCTTGGAATTCTTTTTTGAAAATCGCTTGCTTCACTGGCTTGCCATGATAATCTACCGTTGAAATCCATCTTGTCAGTCAGCATGTCGAATTACTGTGAGCGCATGTGCGCATTAATCACAAGTGAGAGGAAGAAACTCTGTGGTGACTACAAAGTTTTTCTTTATCGTGTATTTCAAAAATCATGAGTTTTGTGATATTTTTCTGGAAATGTCCTCGCAGGAGAAAGTGAATAACTCTGTTATAGACGTTACGGGATAGTCAAGAATTGTTTAAAAGATGTTGTTGACAATCATCCCTTTAAATGAAACTGTTAGAAGTTTTCAAAGTACACTCACAGTTATCATTACACTCGTCGCGTTGGCATTCGTCTTACACGTTCGGTCGGATTATTTATGCCGTCTCTTGTGCGGAAAATGTGAGGCGAATCCAGCAAGTTTATCTCTGAGCCAGTCTTTCAAGTTCTCAAACTGAAGTATGGCATCCATCTATTTGCATACCTTGACCTCACATCCGCTCCACTAGGTGATTAGTGCAAGACGTATTGCAAGTAACCAAATTTTGGTGAAAAAACAGGAGCCCCAGTTTCAAACTCTCGCAGACTCAAGTATGTGAACGTTAAATGTCCAGGTTATTCGCAACTTTACAGTAGTGTGTCCTTGCTCAAGGACATAACGCGCTATGCTTGCCTTATAGAAGAGAGACGGAACGTATAGACATTGATTGTTTGCAAGAATCGAACTTTGGTGAAAAAATGATTATACATACTGTCTTTTAAATGCTATCGAACTCCACAGGTCCAGGTAGGTACCGGCATTTCACACACCTTTTGTAAAAATTGTGATACAATTACTGTGATTACTGGTGAAGTAAATATTATTTAGAAAAGTACTTGTCAATACTAAGCTCTTTCGGACTCGTGTATGTGTACATTAAAAGCACGTCTTTATTAACATTCTCCTCAACGTTTGTCCCCCAGCATTTTGGCTGATACCGTCTGCCGAATCCAGTGTTTGCCCCAAGGTGGTAAATGTAAGAATTGTTGACAGAAACCAAACGTCGGTGAAAAATGCGACCTGTATTAGATGTCTTGCTCTGTTCATAACTTCAGAATACACTTACTCCAAGCACAGCACTCAAAGATAAAGTGACAACTTCGATCTGAGGTAGCTCCGTGCATCCGTGGGGGTTGTTAACTTTCCGTTTGTACCCGTGAGGTTTTATTCCATGGAATATAGGGCTCAGGGTAGAATTTTTAGTCAGTACAAACGAAATAAATTTAGAATTATTATTACCTGAAACTTCTTGCGAAAAATCCGCATTTTTTGACTATTTCGCAGTCTAATGGCGCCAAGCGTTTAAAAACGAAGGGTTGTCTGCTTGCGATTTGGTAGTCGTAGCGTAAAACCGTCTTGTCGTGTTACAATAATTCCGAAAGTTTACATTTTCATTAAAATATCCACATGATGAAGCACCACCTGATGCAATACCGCAATCCTGTACCTAGGATAAACAATAACACAAACACTTTTTAACAATAGACAAATAGGAAACATTTCACCTTCTTTACTGTCACTAAAACATTTCGCAACTCCAGCGTTTACAATCGTATTGTAAAAGAGCCATATCATTAGATTGTCCTTCACGAGTACTTGACGTGTATGATCATACTAGAAGCAAAAAATAAATGCTTTATTTCATAAACAATTATTTTGTATAAATGACTGGTTGTAAATATTTTTTTTAAACCAAGACCGTTGCCAAAATGCGAAAAATGACAAAAAAGTAACAATGAAACCATTCATTTACTAATTAGCTGACTAATTAACAACTTGTAAAGCCAATAATAGAACTAAAGGAAATGAACCAGCGAGGTGGATATTTTACAAATGAATAATTAAAAAAAACGAAACAAAAATAGTTTTAACGATTCAAATTATTGCTACCGCTTAAAGACAAAGATGTTGTAAAATGGAACTTCACAATTTCTGTGAGGAATTAATTCAGGCATTCATCCTCAATTATGTATCTTTATACACTGAAGTGCTTAGAACGTGAAAACCAGACTAAATTGCATTTTATTTTTCTCCCACACGGCAGATCAAGTCTCCTTATTTGGTATAGCAAAACATAGACGTAGCGCATTCCACTAATATGGAAAACATAACATGTGACCTTTCATGTAAAGCAAATGTCGATTTTAAGCCGCAGCCAGTCTGACCTCTTTGAGCGCATTAGGTAAGGAGAATTTAAAAATGCGTTGTGATGAAAGAGCTTTTACTTGGCCTGTTTTCAAAAATATTAAATCTGATGGTTTTCTAGAAATTCTTGCAGTCATTAAAGTGAATAACTCTCATGTTAGCATCCCCAGAAGTAAATTCGCGTCCATCTGTTTAAAAAATAATTTTACGAGTTTTCGCGTTCCATACCTCTTTAATTGGACCTTTGGTGCCGCACAACTACATTATTGAGTACAAAATCAGGATGCAATGACATTTAGAAAATCGAGTAACCTACGTGTCCGAAATTTGAAGATAAAAATTTACCGATAGATTGAAAATGGGCAACCGTATATTTATGGTGTGTGTGTTTTAAAGATTTTATCCCAAAGAGAAAAAGGTCTTGAAAACCTCTGGTATCTATGCCATTTCCCATGCAAACTGGTCGCACATCAACGTTCTGCCTTGATCTAATTTCTTGATATTTCCTTCCGTTTTTCACACCGCTATCCTATCGCCCGTGCTTCTTGGTTGGATGCACCTGGGATGGCAGTGTCATCAGGTTTGTCGTATAAAGACATGCTTGGTCGCTAATGGTTTATGTGTTAGTATTTCATTCTATATAGTGTAGCTGACGGTCGGGTTAGTTGTCGACTCAGTTGGGTTCTGTTAAATATAGATTTTTTTTTCTTTGTGTGTGCTTGTGCTTGTGTGGATGCATTTATTTGCTATACTTCGGCGTTTTATCTGGAGACTTTCAGTGGCAGGTTGGTTGAAACAGTCCTAGATAGGGACTCAACTAAGCTCCTTAAATCTTTTGTGTATTTGGTTTATTCTTTACTCACAGATGAATTATTTTATCTTTATTGTGAGCTCTTCTCTGACTAATTACATTTTCTAATAATATAACTAAAAACTGAGCCCTTAATTCAATCAAATTAATGAGGGACTTAGTCCTTAAACTAGAGGCGTTGAATGAGAAGATCCCCACTTATTTTCAATATTGAGAATTCAACTTAGAGTCACTCTCGATTTGTATAAAAGCCAAAAATTGTCTTAGTAATTATACTCAAATTGCATAAGAAAAGACAATCGGTATTTTCACGAGCCCACAAATACGAAGTAGAATTAGGGAACTTAACTGAATCCCTATCTATTCATGCAACTGGGCACTGGATAACCGTAGTTCGTTTCATAGTTAGTAGGTATTCAAGGCAGCTGATGTCATTCTGTATGCTAAAACGTGTACAACTGTACATGCATGATGGCGCAAAAAATGTCACGTAAAGAAAGGCAGAACATGATGCGTTTTGCATTGGTTTGTAAAGTGGATAAACAATTACAACGAAAAATGTTTGGTTGTCTTCGTACACCATCGCTCCCGTCAAGTATGCGGTTACGTAGAGATGTTCCATCAATCCCGCATACTTGCTGAGGCTTGTTAAGAGTGTCTCCATTGCTCAGCACTGCTTTCCACGAGGGCCCTGGGCAAATTTAATTCCCTTCACGCACTGGTATAACACTATGCAAAACATGATCTTGAGTTTTGCAAACTTCCTTTCTGATAGCTTTACTTCCTCCAAACCTCTGTCACAATGACGACTCAGATGAGAAGGCTTAAAATTTCAATATCAAAATGTTCGATGTGGCACTTCCTACCTTTGTTTATTGCATGTCATTTCAAGCACATTGTTCCTGCTCCGTTCAAGTATTCTAATTGTTCATTTGAGGTGGCGTTGGTGTAGACTGAGAATTCAGACTGAAGGGACTTCGAACACTGCAGAAACGCCTACGTTACACCTGGGGAATTGAAAGAACCTTAATCATTTTTCCAAAGGTGCGAGTATGCACAGTTATCTTTTACTTATCTTTTGTGTTTGATTTAAAAGCGATCGACTCTCATTATTTGTTTATATGTGGCATGCCTGTTTATCAGGCATTTGTTACAGGTTTTAACGGCATTTGTTTAATTGTAATAGACAAACTTGTCGAAGAAATCTGAAAAGTGGGCAGCAATTTTGCTTTTACAATAGTCAACTAGCGTGTTCATATCACAGTCATTTTTGACTGAATGTGTTGTGTACGCATTGGAACATCTTCAACGTGCTTTGTTCATGTGTAATAAACATAAATGTAAATAAAAAATACTTACTGCGTAATTGTTTAGTAGCTTATGGTCGTCTTGATCTCATTCTCTATTTAGTACAAGGTATCTGATTGGCATTGTCTCACAGTGTATCATAACCAATAATTCTATCAACACAATTCGTTGGTTGATTCTCCACTTGAGTGCGTTCACTATCTATGGAGCCGAGTTTTGCTTCAAATTTTGCACTGTTGAGGCCCAAAATCACGCTCTTGTGTTTTGCTTTCATTGGCCTCAGTGAATCCTGTATACTCTGCATAAATATCTGTTTTGTCGAATTGGCAAAGTCATTTATTATAACCTAAAGGTATTCAATGTCACAATTGCCGATCAAAATACACTGGATTGTACCTGTCAGATGTCTGCAAAACTAACAACGATCACGTGATATAATAGTACTGAATTCATCAATTGCTGACTTCTTAGTTCTTTTTACATTTATGTCCGGAAGGTTAGGTTTTGCGAATTGTTCATGTTGGGAACAAGAACTGCTCAACCATTAATTTTTCTCTGCGTAGCTCAACAATTTTAGTAAGTAGTTAAGGGCCAAGCTTGAGTTTCATAGGCGCGAGTTGGAACCTCGCGAAAATGCAAGATACACAAAACTTCGCGAGATATCGCGTTATATCACTAGCAAACACGTCGTCATACTAGCTTCCTTCGTGTCGTTATCATATCTACGTATTTACCTTAGCGCCTGACTTGACTGTAGACAAAATTGCCAAGATTTATTGATTAGTTCGGTGGCATCCTAAAGTGAACATTTGCTAATATCAACTATTGATGACGACTTTAAACAATGTTGATAAACTGGTCATCGATTCTTACGCTATTTCAATGTGTGCAATCATTGGCTTATATTATCTAGCCAGGTGATACCCAGCATGGAAAGTCGGTCTATCTGTCACCAGGTTTGCTACGGTCTTGCCTGTGTGCTTGTTTTTAACCACTGCCTGGTCGGGGCTAAGGTGAGAAGTAAGTATGACTATACAAATTTTAAATATCTAATACGTTAGTCACCAATTGTACTTTTCCTGTAGGGTAACACATGGCCAACTATTCTTCAAATCAATGGTTTGGATATTTCCATTTTAGTCACAACTAGAAACATTTCTTGTCGACACACGAGCCAAATCGCAGATTTCAAATCAGGTTGCAAGATGTGTCTCACAAGTTTCCATGTTACAATAGTAAAGAATTTTCATCTCTGAGCCGACCATTCAAGGACTTGGAAAAAAAAGTGCCAAAAGACCGTCAGTTTTGACAGAGTTGGTCAACTCTTTTAAAATGGAACTGCTTCATGTCAGACCATTAAGCTCTTTCAGGTGGCTTTTAGAAACTATTTCCATGACATTTATGGATTTTTTGACTGGGAAGGAAGTGTCCCTAATCAAGCGATGAAATTGTTATCGTTAGTCTTGCTGCTGTAGTTCTTAAAATTTTCTTGAACTACATTTAGGCGGCCAAGGGAACTCCTTCAGACACGACCGAGAAAAGAATGCTGCGGAAATTTTGAACAATTTCCTTCGAAAATGGTGCTAAGCTCTTGCCCTCTTACCACGTCCTAGACCCGCCAGTGTTCTGACGACTCAAAACGATGTTGAGGATGACATTCGATTTTCACTGGAAAGGGTTTCTTAAATACAAGGCTTGCTTTCTAGCTGTTCCTGGTTCAGTTTCGTTCGTCTTCGTAACATCCGTTGCATTTCGGATAAAATAAATTTATTATTGACTTCACTTGACAAAAAGTGAAATCCGATAGCTTGTAGCAATTACCCACAGTTAAGTTAGAGGGGCTACAACCCCGCGTTCATCTCAGTTTGTTTCTTGGTCAGTAATAAAGTAGTTTCTGAGCTTAAAAAAAAAACTGATTGTTCAACTATGTTGAAGACCTTGCTGGGCGCCAACAGTGACCCGCCGTGACAAACCGACTTGCAGAGTCAGGCTGGAACCAATAATACGAAGACTATTCTCGGCGCTAACAGTGACCCGCCGTGACAAACCAACTTGCAGAGTCTGGCTGGAACCAATAATATGAAGACTATTCTCGGCGCTAACAGTGACCCGCCGTGACAAACCAACTTGTAGAGTCTGGCCTGAACCCATAATAAACTGTCAGTTTTTCCAAGCTCAGAAGTCTCCTTTAAATTTGGCCAATTTGAGGCCAAATTCAAAACCGGAAGTGGTCTAAATCAAAATTTAACTTTGGTGATGGATGGCGTGTTTATATCCGTTTTAAGTGCCCTATGGCTGTCATCTCGTTTTATTGCATACTTAATTCGACTATGCATAGGATATTCCGTGGTAGGTATTGATTGTTAACTGCTATATCCATGACGTTTGCATTGTCTCGAACGAAATTTGATTGATTCGAGAGAACTCTCATTGTATAATACTTAACTTGAGGTTTTCAACGTTCTAGGTGTTTATTTTGATCTGCGCAGAGATCATGGAAAACGCGAAAAATCATTAACAGACGGAGTTTCGCCTTTCTTATCCTCGTATAACGCAGATGGTATTAGTTTACCTTTTCCTTACCGGAGACTCAGTCTCACCTTTGTTTCCTGTGTTTTAAAGGGCATGAAAGGGGTATGGCCTTGTTTGTCTCTGCTTAAAATGCAAATTATAAGCCTGGTCACTCATACACACGTAATGTACCTGAAACCTTTGCACACTGCGACAGGCAGTTACATTTCCTATCAAATGTTTCACGGCATTGGCTTAGTATAAGAACGACTGACAAATATTCATCCGTAGGCAGCCCTTCCAAAGTTTGCCAGCCGTTCCAAAGATGAGTTCATATCCGTCGCTTTCATTGGTATGATCAAACTGTCATTTATAAACTGTTTGGTACAACTCAATTATTGTCACAAAAACTTTGAGATCAGATTGCTATGAGGTGACCAACGAAATGATATTGTTAGCCCCAAGTCGGAAAAAATGGAGTTTACCACACCAGTGTAATGCTTGTATTTATTAAACACAATTTAAAGCTCTTTGTTGAAAGGTTTCAGAACAACTGTGGTTCACAACAACGATTGCAATCACAGACGCCCTGTTCGCCTTCAGGCTAGTCAGCGAGTTAAAGGCATCGAGTCTCCAGAGGTTAACACGCCGTAAGTGTGTTGTTTACTTTGTTAAAAACAGTAGCGGCCTCTTTAGGAATGATCGCAAACTCGATCTTACCTGGTTATATTTTTGATTTTTACACGGCCGCAGTTCAATCTCTTGGTTCATGAACGTAGTCGTTTTAACGACCACTTTCATCGCCAAATTCAAAAAAAAAATATGAATATCGCGGTCTAGTTTACGTCACTTGCAACGTATTGCTCATTTAGAAAACACAGCATCGCACTCCCAATAACGTATTACGTCTTTCTTATAACCGGGTATACGTCCTTTCATAAAAGGAGACCCAAATGCGTCAAAAAATCAAAAATAGGGGCTTTGAATAGCATGTAGTACATTTGTTTTGAGCAAAAGGAATGCATTACTTACAATCTCTAAAACTGCTTTTCATGCCCTTAGGTGACTAAAAACGGCCTTTTACTCTTGTAAAGTCTTCCTTGTAATATTCTTTACGGTTGTATGATCCTATTTCCGTTACTAACAAGAATATTCAAACCGTCAGTGACCCAATAAAACGCTTCAGACTTTATTTGGGATTGACCAACCTTAAGGTTACCTCAAACCTTATTCACAAAAATGGCCATTTTTACAATATTTCACATGTGTCTAGTAAAATACCTTATCTTCATTCTCGGGAAACTTTGTACCTTTCTTAAAAATAAAATTTTGTCTTAAAGGTTTTTACGTAAAAATAATAATGGTACGTTATTACAAAAGGTATTTTCAGAAAATATATACTTTTACTAGTTGGCAAAGCTTAGTTTTTTGATATACGAGTTAGAATAGAGGCCACTAAATAAGGTTGGGATAACATTAAAATTGCGGAAATGACACATGCATGGGTGGCGTGTAACGGAAATGGAATACTGTCTCAGTAATAAATATTTTGAGACCGATTTTATTGAAATAAAAGCCTAATTAGATTTTCGTTTCTAACCACCTAAACAAAGCGAAATGCAGTTTTAACTATAATTCAAAACAAAACAAAACGCAAGCTGGTCTTTAATTTACATTTGTCCAATGCCTTCTTGTATTGTACTTGTATGTCTTTTGACACGCATCCGGTTGAGACAACTCCTACGCTAACATTTGGGGTTTTGTTACCCCAATACCTCAGCGAGCACGACTGTTACTAACCCGTCTTAATTTATTCATAAATAAATGCTCATAATTATAAACGCAATGCTTATTTAATGTCCGACTCAAAATGTGTGTGTTTTTCTACGAAATCAGGGGCAAGTCATGTAGGTGGTTGATAGAGGCAGCTGACGCAGAACACGCCATCAGTTACCGTCTGACAAGCCTACTGATTGGATGCAGCCGACAGTGTCACGATGGATACGTCGAAACTAGAGACGGTATGAATAAGTGCCTTACTTTTTCCGCTTCAGTTGTTAAGTTTAAGTTCATCAAACAAACGGGAATGCAAACCAATTTAATAAGAAACTTGATGCATGGAGGAAATGGTCGTTACATTTGAACGACAGAACTTCACTTTTAATTAGAATAGAAAAATTGATACAATATATGAAGCTGTAATTTGAGATGTCTCCTTTGTCGTGATATTTTCGACTGGAGAAACCCAGGGATGAGACTCGCCCTGTAATGTAAATTAGAAAAAAACTTGGGAAATAGTATAATTAATGACATTGCAATGCCTACTCTTGAGCTTGGTAGACAGAGAATGATTCTAAAAGAGGTCTTCAAAATTTTAAACCACTTGTCACCCCCATTTCTGTGGGACCTTCTCACAATTCGCAGGACCCCATATAACTTAAGATCATCCAATAGGACAAACATCCTTCAATGCAGAACTACTCGGTATGGTCTACTATCTCTCAGAGCCTTTGGCTCTAATTTGTGGATTTCATTATCAGAGGAGGCGAGATCGTGTCTACATTTAAAAACTTTTATACAGCATGCAAATGTATGGACTGAGTCTCCCTGTAAGTGTAGTATCTATGATTTTATTAATCGGACATAGTGGTGCTAATTGCTTAAATTTGTTAACCTTGTATATAGTATTTTAAATTTTGTTTTTAATTACACTCTCTCACACACACACACACACATATATATATATATATATATATAGTTAATTTATTTATTTATTTTTATAACTTATGTATTTATTTGTCGTCGTACTAGCGTGTGGCTAACGTTTTCTCGTTGTTTGACAAACCGACTATAAATAAAATGACTTGACTTGACTTGACAGCGAGGTTAACAATTATTTGTTTGCGTTACGGCCATATTGGATAGTCGCCCCATAGCAGCTAGTTGCCGGCGATTTCGAAAAAGCACCTGAGTAATTTTTGAATAACAATGACTAAAGATCACAGTTTCACGCTTTCCTAGTGGCATCGTTTCCATGTAAGCGGGACCCATATACACAGCCTGGACTAGTCAACGTTTCCTTATAATGTCTGTTAAAATAGTCCAAGTTGGTCACGTGTCACTGTAGTCGCAAGGCAACTCTTATGAAAGAAAATATGTTAACAAAGTAAAATCTTCCTCTTACAGTCTACTTTAAGACCCCATGACAGAATAATGGTGCCACTGGCGGCAAAACAAATTCTCAAATGACCCCTTGTGGGCTCTTTTTCGACGCAAAGCCGTCTCTACAAAGTAACGTTTCCGGTACAGATATTTGAAAGTTTGAATTCATCGAAGGAAGTGAACTCTGTATCAATTCTAACCTTTCAGTCGACTACCCTAGTAACAGTGCTAGTTGGCTCAAGGAAAAATCGAAAACGAGGCCATTTAAATAGTTCTTACATAATTTATGCATTAACGTGCAGGCACGGAAGATGGACACGTGATACGAAGGATGTGTGGACCAAACTGGAATTCTGACACATTAACTACATCTGGACCTCAACTCACGGTGACGTTCAAGTCAGACGGCGAATCTCTGGGCAGGAAGTTTGCCTTGGAATTCTGGGCAACGCCTGTTACCCAGTCATGTGGTAATGGACAGTTACGGTGTTACGTTTGATATAAAAGCTATTTGTGGTATTACTTTCTTTCCAATTGCTTGATTCATCGTGTGTACCATTGTTACCTGTTACAAAACTTCAAATCTGTTTAGGGGTCACGACTAGTACCTGTTTTCTGACAGCATTTCTACCTTTTCGTCCTTTTTTCATTGATGTAGACCTAAACTAGTACATTGGTATCGATTCATCTCGGTTTGGCGTGTACTGACTTCCAGTGTTTAGGACGTGGACGCAGTTGCGCAGCAGCTACGACCACATTGAGTTTTTGATGATCCTAATTTTGCTCTCAAAACCAGTGTCCCAGCGTTTCCTCTCATTTCCAGATAAGGACACGGTGGTATATGGAGAGGTCGTGTACAGTTCCACAAACTATTGTCTCTTCGCAGTATTTGGGATAATCGTCATCTTTTTCATCATACTTTTCGTGGTAAATCTCTACAAACACGGACAGAATGTCATAGACATCAGAAGGACAATGCATTTGAGATTCAGACGACGAGGCTTCATTGTAAACTCAAAAGGCAATTGACAAAAGGTAGTACACAACTGAGGAAAAGGCTCAAGTGCAGGATATTAGTAACAGAGTGTTTAATGTAAAACGGTGTCGTTACGTGCATGGTTTGAGGCTTTGTGCCCATAATGCCGCACTCTGGATACCCTATGATCCACCCACTTAATTTGAATGGGCATCCTTCATTACTCAAGTAAAACAAAATTGAAGCAGTGTGTAATTTCCAATTTGTTAAGGTAATTCAGCAAGAGTAACGTAATGTTGGATCACCTTGAAAAGCAAATTTCTTTGGAAGGAAGATTTCAGAGCTGTCAGTGGTCCACCTCAAACTCAAATTTAGCTTCTGGTCTTACGTTTTGCATCATCTGCGCTAAGGCACTTGTTATACCATTTAGTAAAATGTCATTGCCTATAGGAGAGAGGTGGACTCCATCCGGATGAAAGAGTGACGCAGCACGAGGAGTTACATCATGGTAAGGGGTGGAAAGAGCATCCCGTATATGGGAGAGGACGGTCTTCTCTGCCAATTATTTGAGCCTAGCACGTTCTTCGTTCATGATCGCCATGCTGATGTGACCACAGTTTATCCTTGGTACTATTTGGGACCAGACAGTTGTGCTATCTGGAAATTTGTGGTGATGTCCGATCTGAGGGTGGTGCGGTGGTTGTGTAACTTGGTATGACCAATGACACGACTGCTGGCAGAACGCAGGATTATATATGACGGCTTGTCTTCCATGCAGTTCATGGTCCATGGTTCATGGGGATGACCTGTTTCGTTTTATTGCCACCTTGCCAAAATATGCCCTTGACCCCCACCGACTGGAGCTGGAGGTATGTACGATAAGGGCTGGTCATGGCATGCACATGTATGAATGCCCTTTTGACGACAGACGATCCTACAATCCACATGGTGAATGGGCCTGAAAGACCTAAAAGACATCTTAAAAGATGACACGTATGCATATACAAGTACAGGTACATGTTATATATTATTCGAGATAATGTACATGTTTGTACTTGTCCATGTGATCAATAAATGTTTAAAAAGTCACGATTAATTACCTGTGTTTCTCCACTTAGATGATTACACCATATCTGGGTGAGGGAGTGGGTTGCTTTGAGTGTCGCCACCAATTGCTTTCGATCGGGAGTGAGCATAGCTGATTACCAGGGACCGGGCTGAGCACTGGTGTGTTAGAGTGACACCAGGAGACCATAATCCTGTGTACGCCACGTCCCTTCTGTTTAACGTGCATACTTCTAGTTAAGCCACTGCCGAGGTGGGTGATCGTTCCCAAAACTCCCACAAAACGTTAGTCATTGCCAGCAGTAGATTTTGAGGGGTGGGGGGCCGGTGGGGGGCCGGGGGGGAGCCAATGGAGCCATGCTCTCTCCTCTAAAATTCTCCCAAAGTCCATTGGGAAGTTCGGGAGTGCCATTGTCTGACGGAAAAATCCTGGCTAATACTCTGCCATGCCCCTCCAACACAAAATCCTGGATCTGCCCCTGTATGCGGCTGCTGATTTAGCACACTTCGCCATGCCATGAAGTTTTCTAACTTGCTTAAAAGTGTTAAGAGTTGGCGAGAATTAAGAATATTGGGCTGTCTCAAAACTCGCCCTCCATCACAACAATCAACTCAGTTATTTCGGTTTAGACCACTTACTGTTATGAAATCGGTCTTAAAAGTTTCTCCTTAGTCAAATTGGAGATCGTTACAGGCCTTGCACTGACATTTCGTTATTGTTTGAGATCAGGCTGCAAGGCTTGACTTGTCACGGCGTGTCATTTTATGCGTCAAGCATGGTCTCAAATAATGAAAGGCTTCATAGAAGAAAAACTTCTACTTCAGCACAGTTATGTGAACTCGCTCATGTTTCCTACCTGCCTCATCAGTCCAGAAAACGAGATGCTCCTAGAGCAATTATTGTTTAATTTGTGATGATGAGTGACCGAAACAACATTCTGGATACAGGGTCAAAGTTGAGAGAGAAGGGTTTTGCTGTCCTCACCGACCTGCCGCCATTTTTAGACCAATGTACTAACTGAAAAGGTTACATACTCGTGGACTTCTCGCACTCTCCTAAAATAGCTTGAATCTGCCATTCACTGAAGAGCAGACGAGACGATTACACTCTGCCGGGAACGAGACAATTTGTAATCTTGATAGGTCTTCGATTTGATTTGGTTACGTTGTTTTTTTGATTTCAAATTTGCCGAATTGAATTTCTTAATTGCAGACAGTAGGAAAATGCCAGCCGAGCTCACGGCGCCAGACTCGTTGGTCCTCCAAGTCAGCCGCTTGTTCTGTGTTCCGATCGAGTCAAATTTGCCCGTAAAATGGGTCGTGGGGGTCAAGGGGTTTTCGAACAATGCGTCGAAGTAAAAACTCTTTCATTCCTACGCAGTTTTCAAATTTTCTACCCCTAATGATATATGTGGGCGCGTGTGGTCAAAGAACTCAAGCTGGCTGCGGCTTGAAATCGAGATTTTATTTACATGAAAGGTCAAATGTTGTATATTCCTTGCAAGGGAAATGTGCAACGTCTATGTCTTGCCATATCAAAAAGGAGACTTTATCTGCCATGCGGGAGAAAAATCGACGAAGGGACGAGCAGCTGACATCGTTTTTTTGAAATTTGAAACTAAAGGATCTATAACAGCCACAGAAATTCGAAACATTTATAAACAAACCGTTAAAATAACTGGTGAACAATTTGACTTCTGTTTCAGTAGTTGAATGCTACTTTGAATAATGCGATCTAGTCTTTATTACGTTCCAAGCATTTTAATGTATAAAGATACATACTTGTGGATGAATGCCTCACAGCAACTGTGAAGGGCCATATTATGAAATCTTAGTCTTTATACGGAGGCAATAAATTGAATCATTATATATAAAAACTATTTACCTTTTGGTTTTTAAAATAAGTCATTTAAAAAATGTCTACCTCTCTAGTTCATTTCCTTCTACAACACCCTAAATTAACTGACATTACAAGTTGATTAGTTGAATAGTTTGTAGATAGATTATTCAGCTACTTAGTACACGAAGGGTTTCATTGTTACCTTCTTTGTCATTTTCGCAATTTGGTAACACCGTTAGTTTTAAAAAATATTTTGAACCTGTGATACATGCAAAATAATTATTAATGAAGTAAATCACTTATTTTTTTATTCTAGTATGATCACACACCGTCAAGAACTCATGAAGGACTTTCTAATGATATGACTCTTTTACAATTCCACTGAAAAACGATTTTCAAAAAGAATTTCAAGTGCACTTTAGAGTATACTTGATACCTTTATAACTAACTTTAAACAGTTAGGACTTAAACCAATTGCCTCTTAAATGAACTGGCTGCTGCTTGAAGACGCCATTGTTTTGTTTACATCAAAGGTCATAGGTCACATTTTTCATGTAAGGGTAAGATGCCATAACATATAAAGAGACAGGATTTGCCATTTGGGAGAAAAATCGAAGCAGCTGACGTTTTTATTTGAAATTTGAAACTAAAAGAAAGATGCTTTGACATCAACAGAAATTCATAATCTTTTCGAAAAAACTGTAAAAGTACCTGGTGAACAGGTTTAATTCTGATTCAGAGGCAGAGAAGTACTTTGAATAATGCGATTCAAAATGAGAGCTGTTGTGCCGACTGTTTTTCCATGTGTAAAACATTTTCCTTTCTTATCAGTTTATTTTATAACTACTGCAAACCAAAGATGTTCCATGGCATTCATTCATGAACATAGCGAAATTGGAGCTCAACAATCGATCTGGTCAGTTACTGCAAAGTTGCTCGTCTTCACTCCAGCGCGTTCCAGATTTTGTCTCAATCTGTTCACAATGGACTCGTCGAGAGTAGGTGTACGAGACGCGATCCAGGCAGTCTCCACTTTAAAAGGTTTCGTGTGGTGGTTTGAACAAGAGTAAACGACTGAATATTTGTCGTAATCGGTGTCCACCACCCTGTAATTTGCGTACGGTTGTAACTCTGGAATACAAGGGTTTTGCACAGAGTTAGAGGATTTGCCACTACATAGCTGTCTGCGTTGATTTTTTATGGGGACACTATCGCGTTGAATGAGATCAACTTCTTCAGGTTGCTGGGTTTGACAAGAAATATAAAACAACAAAAATACGGTGTGTTTATGTAACACAAATCGCAAACTCTCGTTGTTGCATCCATCAGACATTCGCTGAGATCAAGTTCGGTGTCTTTGCCATTGCAAGCTAATTAACGCGATGGATTAATCCAGTCCGAAGTTAGTGGGTTCGAGTCCTGGCAGGGTACATCTCATTATGCAAATTACTTTTCTTCTCGTTAATTTCCCTTTATAATCTAAAAATAATTGCTGGAAGTCTTGTGCAACGTGTGTAGCCCGCACTGATCACCCGAAACCATTTTTATGCTTTATTAATACATTGACAAAACCGGGCTGAGGAGCTGGAGACCCGACTAAAGGGTCTACCCCACTGGGACTCGAACCCATGTCCTTCAGTAAAGGAACCGACGCTTATCCCACTAGGCCACACTGCTTCCTCCTATTAGTGTAGACGAAATAAGGAAACACCAAAATAAGGCTTATGATATGTCGTAGGGCAACTCAAGAGATTTCATTTGGTGCGTAATTTGGATATTTTAGAATTTGTTTTGGCTTACGCCCCATTTGAGCACAAATCGTTGAGAAGCGTTTTGTGTTTAAAACATTACCACACTTATCCGATGCTGAATTGTTGCCGGTGACCTATTTCATAGACATTAGAGGCTAAATTTAAATTCGTTTTCCTGTTTTGACAGCTAAATACTGAAGAAATACAGTTTTAAGTAAGTATTAAGTTAAACAGTGCAACGAACCCGCGCCTTCCGTTTGTCAAAAATAAACTTACTACATATTTGACCACTTATGCTCATAAAATCGTTCCTTTCTCACACTTGAAAAGATTTCTGAACTTGAAAAGGATCTGACAGTTTGCTGTAGTTAGTTTGTGACAGAAGGTTAATTTTAAGTACCGAAGCAGTGTGGCAGTAGGGGGGTATCCAGGCATTTCATTGGAACTAATTTCATTTTAAACATTCCATTACTTTGGAAGAGCAAATGTACATATGTTGAAAGTTGTTTTTGAGACCAAAATATATTTTATAGCCGCTTTAATCACAATATTTGGTTATTCAAAATGTTTAGCTATAAAAGGCTTTGGCTCACCTGACCAACGCATGGCTACCTTTGAAGGCACCGTGGGATCTGGTGTGTAGGCGTCGCCAGTTAGTTGGAATATTTCGCCAGTGCTGGAAGGGAATTCACAGGCTGAATTACTAGTCAAATGAGAAGTTAGTGTAGGGTGTAATGGGTCTGCCCTCGTCCGGGAAAACCAAAAGAAAAAAAGTGGCCCGCACATAGATTACAAGGGTTACTTTAAAAATGCATTGTAGTTGACCCTTGCGATCTTGCAGTGATAGAAACAGTTACAAATGGCAGTGAGAGAGTGTGATTATGTGGACAATTTTTTCAGTGGCCAAGAACAAGGAATAAATGAAATCATTCAAACACATCCCACACTCGGCCGGGAAAACTTAAAAATTAATTGACGTGCATGTATGATCCGATCCCTTGACAGGGTGGCAAGGGCATACTTACAGGCACTCAGTTGATTAAGTTAGCTATAAGGTCAACGTTGAAACGATTGAATTTGATGGCGTTAGACACCGAAAATTAACATTCTCGATTCTAACTGCCGAATTATTCAGAAGTAAGACGATTTTGGTGACTGTACCTGGTGACGACTGCTAAATTTTCACCAAACATCTAATTCAAATAGAGCCCGTCTCGGTATAAAGCAGCTTTCACGGGAATTTGGTGATGCTGATATATAAGCAAGAGAAGAAATATGTTAGGGAGGCGCAAATTGTAGTGGGGGAGGGAAACCTGCGTCGGTGAGAAAAACGAAAAAGTTTCCAAATCCAGTTTGACAAGCTCGTATCAAGCATTTCTTGATTTAACAATTAAGTGAAAAGAAATTGTAGCTTTAAATGAACTGCTGTGTACCTGATTTTGATTCCTATCATAAGCACGTTAACATGATGGTCACCTGGCGCCTCAGTGTACCTGCCACGGGTGCACTTCAATCCCACTTTCAAATTGGCAAAGAAATGCTGAATTTCAAACCAGTCACCAAGGTACTGTAAAAGCATTCATTGTAAATTCACTTAATAAGAAATGGGAATTTCATTGTATTGCTGTATTCCCTGAGGAGTAGTTAATGAATTATAAAATTGAAAACGGTGCGTTTAGAACTGTCAAAAATGGATCTGCAAATTGACATTTCAGGAAGGACTCGGTGTTTACGTGCGAAAGGCTTAGAATTACACTCACAAGCAAAAATAGTTTTAAGTCAGTTTAACGTCGTATTTGTGATCCTCAAACTTACTTACCCGTGTCACGTTGAATGAAGGCATCGGAGAGATGTCAGGACATCTTCCCTTGCTATGAACTTGCGCACTGACAACGACTAGCGAACACAGCGCAACGACGACTTGAAACATGACGACGGTGAATGTCGAACTGACTGGACCACCCGACGACGTGTGCGCACCTTAAAAATTACAGGTCTGTTCTCGCGTAAGGTTCTTTTCAACCGACAGACGTGCCTATTATATTAGCATTAACAAAGATTTATCTATGAGTTACAAAATGTATGCTGGTGTTATGACGATTATTCAATTATAAACCTTACAAAGTTGGATATCATCGATGCGAAGAATCAATGTGGTTGCATCCACATTGACGGAATCTGGTGTCAAAAACTTTAAACCCTTTACAACGTGGTCGCATATGCTTGCATTCGGTTACCAACAAATTCGGCAGGCTCATAATGTCATACACACCACCCTCGATCACCACTAGTACAGCAGCGACACCGAGTGGAGAATTCTCCGAATAGCCCCAATGAACATCAACCCGCACACGTCGAAATAAACTCATAAATTAAGCCCCTCAAAGAATTTATTCACTCGAAAATTCGGCTTCTTGTTTTTCGCTTGTCAGTCCATTATTACTTGGCGAAATAAATTTCGCAAAGTATGTTGCGCTGTCATTAAGTTCGCACGACACAGGTCGTAATTTTCGTCCGATCATCACGAAATTTACACATATCACGCAGTTTCGGAAGTGCTGAAAGCCTATTGTTTTTCGTCATAATCGAATCCAAGATGGCGGATATGGCGGCCATTTTGTTTCCATTTTAAGATTCAAATGCTCCTGGAGGTTCTAATTTTGTACGTACAGAGCTGAGAATTAGTATAATTTTTGAAAAGAGCGCGTGCTACATCTGTACCGGGTATGGTTAACTTCCGGTTAAAGATGGCTGAAATATCGGCAATCGCGCATGCGCACCTCGATTTTGGGGAAAAAAGTTTTCTCCTGTAGAGGGCGCATTATAGGGGTAATTCCTCCAAATTCTTGCAGGTGTTAGTTTCTTATGACGTTCGATTATTCAGATCTAAAAAACCGGAAGTTGCTTCCAAGATGGCGGATTTGGCCCATGTTGACCTATTTTCAGTCGTGCTGGAGTGCCATTTTAAACGGGAAGAGAGAATGACGTAAATTTTTGCATGTGGATTCTTTGAAGTATAGCCTTTCAAATGACATGTAACATTTATTTTCTCAGACTTATGTTTTCGAGTTATTTGACTTTGAATTTCTTAAAAACACGAAAAATTACATTTTTTTTCGAAAAATTTACGGAATTGTGTGATACTATCAATTTAGATAGAGTTTTGAATGGGATTTCAGAAGATATTTTTCATTTTCCGCTACAACGTCTACTTTTCGAATTATTCGAGATTTTCTGATAGCACTGTTCCTTTGTTGAGCGCTCTTACTGTATTGTTGTTTGTTAAGCTTCAATTGAACAAGACTGTAGCCTATTTCTTACTGATTTATGACATCTAAGTTCGTCATATGAATGTCATGATGTTTGTTCACCATCGCCCCCACCACCATCATCATATTCGTCATCAACTTCGTCACCATCTCCCTCGTTGTCTTTTCAGTTAATTTCGCCAAGTGTCGCTCAAGACTAGCCTATTTCTTACTGATTTCGGACTTCTGCGTTCGTCATGTGTATGTTATTATTACTTCTATTGCTCATCCTCGCCACCATCGTCGTCATATTCGTCATCTTCGTCATCATCTTTATCGTCATCTCGCTCCTCGGAGCACTTTCATTTTATTTTTTTTACCTAAAGCATTTTCTTCGTTCATTGGTTGGCCATTGGGTTCCTTTGATGACGTCAGTAGGTCAAAACTGAGAGTAGAAGAGGGCAGACGATTTGATTCGTTATTAATAGCGGAAGGTAAAAAGAGGTAAAAAGCAATCGGTAAGAACGTTTTCGGATTTTTAAACGTGTCAAACGAATTTGATGTAGTTAGTACTAACCCACTGAACAAGAATTTTCCTCCTATTCTTGTGATTTATATCCATTTCACCAAATGGTGAAATGAATATAAATCAAATGGTGAAATTCTCTTTTGGACCTTCAACTTTACTTAAGGGCTGATTATTGGCTGTGATATTTCAAGCATTTATTCTTGAATTTCTGTACTTGAAATCAAGAAATAAACGCAAAAACTGAACAATTGAAAATTGGGTGTGACGTCACCAGCGAAAGTCATTGCGTTGTTCTAAACTAGCCGCGAGCCGTGGTTTGTTTTATTTGGACAGATTATGAAGTAACAAACTAATACATCGGAGTCAATAACATTCTCTATATTGCCCGCTCTTGCCGTTATGCTGACCAACTTACAATCTTTGAAACTCCTAAATCCGGTAAGATAGTCAAAATTAAGACAAAACGTGAAGTCAAAAACTTGCATCAAATTTAATATCTCTTTCTCGAAACGGAATAGAGGCAAATTTAAGTTTTATCTTAAAATTTACAAAAATTTGTGATTTGTCTAAGCTAAGTCAGTTTTCTTAGAACGGTTCCCAATGCTATGGTGCTGCTTTGAGCTCTTTTTGTGTAGTAATGTAGAACGTCGTGACTCGATCCCGGATCTTGTTGCTGGCAAACGTGCACTGTGCCACCAGCACGTCACCGAACTTTTAAACCTGTTGATGTCATCTGGATTCCGACACAATCGCCATCTAGTGAGATGTAGCGAGGGTAATTATCTTGGCATCATGAAATAGGCGGAGTTTTGAGAAGACATTCATATGTGACACGGTTTGAGCTAAACCAGCTCAAGAACGAAGTCGGTTATCCTCTTATTTTGTAAAAGACGCGATGGGTGTCATAATAAGACATAAAAGAGGACAAAATTTGAAGTTCTCAGTCCAGAAACAACGTAAGAAAATTAGTTACCCAGGAAATATAATCAAAGCCGTTGTGATATTTAAAATAGCATCGCACAACGAAATTTATCTGTTTCCAAAAGGATTTTAATCATTAACACAATTAGATTTGATTTTCAGTAACTCCTGTAAAATTCAAATTTTTGCAGAATTGCTTTTGTTTAGGCGACTGTCACGAAAAAAAAATCGGTGACCCAAACATTTTATAAAAATTCAAATAGGCAAAGACCTAAATACAAAATATAAAAATTTAAAAAAAATGAACGATACATTATAACTGTGCAGACCTCATCAGCTGTTTTGTTGCTAGGCGCCGTGAAAATGCCCGATCCAGTGCAGATCTGTTGTCAAAGCCTACTTTCTATATCGGAGACAACAAACAAAGCCTTTGAAAAGGGACAGCTGTTTTTAGAGAAAGGTATGTAAGTTGTTTTGTTAATTTACTTATTCAGGTCTTTAGCGGTAGGTTGGCATAGGGGGCTGGGGTTGTAAAATTTGGTGCAACTGAATGTGTTGAAATAACAGGTAATAGTGTCCGGAAGAAAGGAAATGGTGAGGTAATTCTTAAACTTCATGAAGTTCTTTCACGTTTCATGAAACTGTTTTGCTATGCACCGTAAACCCCTAAAAATATGTTAAATTCTCTGAATTCTCAATAACTAAACAGTCTTAACTGGTGCCTTGAAATGTTGCCAGTCGCTTTAAATTCATATGACTCATTTTTGTGAAAATTGCATTTTTGATGTGAACATACAATGAGCTCGTGTTTGAACATATTATTCTTACTGCCAATACGCAAACAATGGTGTCTCAGGATTTCTAATTACTCTTAAACAACAGAAAGATTATCCATCATTTTTTAAGTGACCCAAGTTTTCATATCCTCTATTAAAAGAAAAATAAAAAATCTTAGAAAGGGTTCCCTCAGCCTTAGACCAGAAGTGTGCTCAACAGACCTATGAATCTGTAATTGGTGTTTATAATTGCTGAAACTATCAAAAATCAAATGGCTTGAAACTGGTAAAAAAGGTTTGAAGTTGTCTCAAATAACTTGCATATTTTGCGGACTGAACCCCCCCCCCCCAAACACTAAAACTGCACACATTTAAATCTTGTTTCAGCCGTATAATTTTAATTACAGGGGTTAATTAATAAACTCAACATTTCCAAGAACGCTCTTGCTGTTTTATTTTTGGGGCAGCCAAGGGGGGGGGGCCCTGCGCCCTCCCTAAATCCGCCTATGTCCTAGGGTTCTCGTTCGGATAAGGGTTGGCGAGTGCCCCGTACTTTTCAAATCCAGACCAGCGCCCTATCTTGGTGACCGGGTAAATTTGCATCCGAGACCTCGTCAACTATGACGAATCTCCGCCTCATGATAGCCGAGAAGACAACATGAGATACATATAGAGTTGGTGGCACTTCACTACCAACCCCACCTATGGAAGAACTCCCGGGAGTTAGCATCAGCGTCTATATGCTTGATCATATGGCTGAATATATACATACATACACGAATCCATATGCCGTGTGTTTCGTTCGGAGAGAGCCTGAAACATGAATTAATTACAATTAGGAAACTTACATGCATAGTATAACTAACTAAAATAGTCGCAAATACTAAAAAGATTGGTTAAGACCACTTAATTGTGGTCATGAATTTGTTCTCACAGTGTTCCTTAGTCAAATTAAATTGATTTCTGGGATTGAAAACGAAAAGTTCTTTGTTGCATCGATGACGTCATGTTTTCTAAGTTAACTTGTCACCGCAGCTTATTTTAGTGCTCCTAGAATAGTCACAAGTATTAAAGATCTGCGTTTTTTCCATGCCCAGAAACCACGTCTCGTCTAAGTGAAGGACAAGTCGAGATCAGTTTTCTAAATCAAACTTTAGTTAATGGAACGTGGGTTTATCGCCGAATTGTGTAATCATTTCCATGGGAAAACTTCCAGAGTGTAATGTTGCGTCATCGTGGTCCTTTATATGTTTCGAGTTAACAGCGCCCCACCTTTTTCTCCCTGTGAGACATTTGGTTGACACTCATGATGACCATGAAACTTCGAACAATCTTCGTCGCGTGTGTATTGACTGTCGTCAGTGCGCAAGTACCCAGTTGGGGGAAGTGTCCGGATATCAAGTTGAAGGCGACCTTCGACATTAAGAGGGTGCGTACTTCTTACTCGCATAGTGACTGTTAGGCCATTGTAAACTGGACGCGGGGTTGCAGTAAAATCCTGCTAAAGTAATAGGTTATCTTCATCAGCAAGGATCGAATTTCAACTTCTGACTTTTCAAAATGTTGACAGCAAATCCATAGAACTGTAATCCTTGGTAATCTCGAAATCTTATGAGCACGAAATTAATGCCCAAATCTACCCATTCAGATGATTGTCATTATCTCTCAAAAGTCTTGGTTTTTCACAAAGATCTCCGTTTTTCTACAAACGCGAATTTTTCCCATGAAACTTGCAAATTTTGTTTCTTCATTCTAGTAGCTAAAAAGAATGTCTAAAAATTTCTGTTAATGTTTTTTAGACCAATGCTCGGCTATCAAAATTCAACGCCTCAAGGAATGTTGACATTTTTATTTTTGACAGCGGAGATCTCGCAATAAAAGGCTTTGAAAGAAAATCCCAAACAAGCTTTTGTATCATTCGAAAAAATCATGTTAGTGGAAATTAAAACGATCTCGGTGAAAAATCGTGATTTTTAGAAAAAACGCAATCTTAAGATTATGAACACCCAGGAATTATTTTGATGCGCATACGTTTCTGTGATCGCCAAGGATTTAAAAATACGCAGTTATTTGGACCTATTATTAATAAAAATATCTTCAAGAAAGTTGATCCTAGTGGCAACGAAGGTAGCCTATAAATGGCAATACAAATCATGTTTCGGTGTCAAAAACAAGTTTTCCACATTGATGTTTGCACTTCCAAAATAACGTCATCGCTTTCTTAAAAACTTTGCTAGAATTGAATTTGGTTACAATAAGACGGAATCATGTGGGAACCTTACGGCTTCGCCTGCTGAAATTAATCTGCTATGCAGGGTAACTGGCATAGACGAACATGATCTGGAAAAAGTATTGGTTTGGGTAAATGAAACGGTTATGCCCAGTCGTGCAAGCGTTTTGTGCTTTATGTTAGATTTATTTGCTTCTGACCAACCAAAACAACTTACACCAGTGACTCAGAAGGGCGAGGAACTGCCGACAGAGGGCAGCGGTG
>NMRA01000100.1:254423-268984 GCA_002633005.1 Phoronis australis
CCAGTGAGCCAGACTTATAGCGACTCTTTCGTTTTCGGGCAGTCACCAGATGGCGGGACCGTCTCAAAAACTTAAGTTATTTCCAAAAACTTAGGAAGTTTTTCTGCCAAAAACCTAACTTCACTTTTGTTAGGGCGCGAGTCGGCTCATCTGTTACTAACAAATAACATGTCACGGAAATCGATATTTCCTGAGTCCACTCAAAACTAGTTTGACAAAAATACGATTTTCAAGAAAGGGAACGGTAGAACAAATGAGGCTGACACTTCTCGAAAACAAAAGAGGTCGCTTGGCACTGCCCCTTTGATGCTGATATTACAGGATAATGTAATTTGCTTTTCGTCAGTAAGTACCGCGTGTAGAGATGATTTGCCGGGCACGGTCTCAGTAAGGCTTACGAAGTAAGCTAGCGTCTGGCGGAAAAATTACTCACTCTCATTGCGTTTACTTTCAGTATCTCGGTGACTGGTATGACGTTCAGCATTTCTTTGCCATCTTCCAAAGCGGCCAAGATTGTGTGAAAGCCACATATTCTCTTAAAGAAAACGGACACATCAACGTTTATAACAGAGGAGTGGTGACAAAGTATTCAAATTTGTTCTCTTTAAGGTCAGACTATCAGATTTTTGATACCGAGGAAACGCAGTACCATTGCGGCCTTCCATACTGGTTTGAAATAAATCTTATTTTCGTTTAAAGGAATTATAAAGAAGGGTTCGGACGGCTGAAGTGAAGTAAGTAATTGCTCTATGATGGAGGAATCTGCAAGTTGTTTATACGAAGTAAGCTTGTCCAAATTTTTTGTCCGGATACAGATACTGGTTTTGAAGGACACAAAAGGTGACACTACTTTGTCATCATTTGTGCTCAACGAACGGGGAAACAGAATTTCGTCAGCACGTTATTGCAAAGAGCCGTGAGCATGAATTTTTTTCTGAAAAGCGAACATTATAATTGACAAAAACTTGATAATATTCATATTCAGATATAACGACCGCCATCAGGAGGTACGTAAAGTAACTGTGTGCAAATTCAACTCCAGATTACGGGCGTCTTAGCTAAGAATTGATAAAAGATTGGTCAAATTTTCAAAAGAGGAGTGCATCTAATATGATGAGTCCGGTCCAAGCAAAAAGGATTAAATCGTGTTGTTTCAGGGTAGGATACAGAATTTTGATTTAGGGGGAAGGGCAGAGTATTAGCTAGGATTTTTCCCCTCAGAAATTGGCACCACCGAACTGCCAAATGGAATCTGGGAGAATTTTAAGGGGGCCATGCCTCCCTTAAATCCGCCACTGTGTTTGTTGTAATCGCAGGCTGTTTATCTCAGTCGTAGACTGAGATCTTCATCGGGACCTCTGTAATCTGTGTTTCGTTCTTTAGGACGGGCCAAATGAAGAACGCCACCGGTGATGGATATGTCCCTGATCCAAATTTCCCGTCCAAACTCGGAGTGCGCTTTTTTGGTTTGTATTTACATGCAGGTGATATTGTGTGCCAGACCTTTATACAAGCTCCAACGTCTAACAGAGGCCAGTAAAACAGTCGATCATAAAGACTGTGATTGATTTAATATATTATTTTTTATTGGCTACGTAACGTTTTGCGAAACTTTGCCTAATGATCAAATCAGAAGACTCTACAACCCATCACCGTGCCTGACTATCAGCAAGCCATCGAAGAGAAACTAAAATTGTCAATTTGACACAGGAGATTGTGGCGACTGGAGAGGACAACTGAGAAACCTTAAGAAGGTACTGGTTTGTCAACTGGACAAAAAGTGATGACGTTTCTTCCTTTTGTCCTTAACAACAGAATTATTTCTGTTAAGAATTACATTTCGCCTCTGTTTAGCTGTCAATGTTGAATTCCCTACCAAAACGCTTTGGGGGCATTGCCACGCTCATACCATTGAGAATTGTTGCCGAATGACGTAGCAACTCAAATTAGCTGAGTGAGTCTTTGATTTTTCGATGTTCTTGTTGGTAATGGAAATAGAATCCTAGCAATGCCAGAATAACCTCCTAGTAACATTCAGACTAAGTTTGCATTTCTGCCACTAGGTGTCACTTTACATTTTTAAATTTCATGTTTACAATTAGTCTACAACAGAAAAACATGTAATGTCAGTGTATTATTGTTCAATAGAATGACACCGATGGGACCATATTACTTGTTTTACAAAAAAGAGAGCACAAACTGTTGTTTTTACAAATATAAGTTCTCTAAGCTCTATGGTGGTTATTACGCAACTTCAAACTCAAATTTCTCAAAAATGTGCAACTTTAAATGTGGGAACTTTTTAGATTTTGAAAAAACTCTAGTAAATGAATTAAAAAACACCAAAATAAAATTGCCCCCCTAAAGTACTCACAAAAAACATTTTCTAGAAGCCCTACAAATTCTGGCCCCCCGCCTACTATTAAGAAGCTGATTTTATGACAGTAAAAGGTCTCACTCGATTTCCGTTTTTAGACAGCTGAACAGAGCAAAATGCAGCTATTAATCAAATGATGGAGAGTTGCTTTAATTTCTGAGAAATTAGCAACCGAAAAGCAAAAACTTTCGCATTGAATAGAATGGACACTGAGTCACGCACATTATTTTCAGATCTACAACCGTACGCTCCATATTGGGTAGTCGACACAGATTACGACAGCTATTCCCTCGTCTATGCGTGCACCAACATCCTTGGCCTGGCCAAGACCGAGTTTGTGTGGATTCTTTCGCGTAAACCAACACTAGATGACGAAACTGTCCAGAAATTATATCGCATACTGACGGACAGCGGCGTGGATCCCAGTCACTTTAAAGTTACCAAACAACAGGGCTGTCCACCATTGTAAAGCTCGTCTTAGTTTTAGATATATACTACAAGTGTGGAACAATCTCTATGTCAGTGTCAGCTCATATACTGCGACCGAGGAAGAGCAATAGTACTAAGAGCTGGAATTTTATCATTTGTAAACGTATTATGAGGTCAGTGCTTAAAAATAATAAACATTTATGATTCTGATTCTGATTCTGATGATAATTTAACAGAGAACTAATTCAGCGCGTTGATTGAGCAAAGCTACGCGTTCTTTAAGCACCTGTCCATTTCAAAGCACAAAAGGTAATCGTTTAAAGAAGTATGGAACGGGGAAAGCTTATCAAAAAATACCTTTAAACAATCCGTGACGAAAGCATTAGTTACCTAGCAACGTATATTACATAGTTATTCACTTTCCCCTGTGAGGATATTTCCAGAAAAAAAATCAAAATTTTTGAAATATGCGCGAAGGAAAAACTATGTAGTCACCACAGTGCTCAGTTCCCAATCTCCCTCCCAAACAGATAAATGCGCGCATGCGCTCACAGTCATTCGACTAACAGCTGATTGACACGGTGGTTCTTAACGGCAGATTATCATGTCTGAGCGCACTGTGAACCTGAAGTTGACAGCAAGGTATGAGGCATGCCAGTGAAGAAAGCAATTTTCCAAAAATATTTCCAAGTGGACTTAAGAATATAGTTCAATACTACGATACCTGTAGAATTAATTTCAATCAGTTAATCGGACTGGCTGATTCTTGAAGTCGCCATTGTTTTGTCAAAAGTCACATTTTCCATATGCCGGTAAGGGACATGTGCTACGTTTATGTCTTGCCATACCAAATAAAGAGACGGGTTCTGCCTTTTGGGAGAAAAATCGATGAAGTGATGAGACGCTGACATATGGTTTTTTGAAATTTGAAAACACAACATGAAGAATCGTGCAGAAACGTCATAAATCAAGTGCAGTGGTGAAGGTTGTTAAGTCAATATAGTTTATTCAGATTTACAGAGTTTATGATTGGTAGCTGTCTGATGCGATAGTATTTTGACGTTTTGTTTTGAACATTTTTTCTTCAAGTTTCTTTCTATATTTGTGTTATTTCAACAGGATCTTCAACAGAACCAGTCCATTTTCGTAGTGTTTAGGTAGATTTAAATTACCATACCAAGTGTCATTGGGCAATACTTACATACAATTGTTTTGATCAATTAGTATTTAAAAAGAAAATATATGTTTATGATTATTGTAGAAATTGTTTTCATATTGTTGTTGATTTCCTGTTAGAGACTTTTATACTAACAACAAGTAATTCAGTCCGAAATACTTTGTCTTTGGTTCAGTGATGATTTAGTCTAATACACCCCAAAAGTAATTCGTAGGAAATGTTCAATAAGTTTGCAATGTTGATTTCCCTAAAAAAATATTGCATATCTTTTTGTACGTCCAATTTTGAGGTATGTATGATAAATGATTAATATTATTATTATTGAAATGTTGTTTGTTTTTGTTTTTGTTGTTGATTTCCTGTTTAATCACAACAGTGTGTCTTGAAGTGACGTTAAAGATAACATTTTGACCACGTTTTGAGAAAATCACAATATAGTACTTGTATTGTAACTGTCTCATTCTTTTTCAATGTCACAAATTTGGGTGACCGATCGCTTATTTTTACATTCTCGATCACAACAGAAAGGTGTCGAAAATTCAGAGATCCTGACAAAACTACGAAAAACAAGCGTTGGCTTATATTTCCACACGTCATTCATTCATAACGTCATGGTCAATTTATTGATATAGTGCCAAAATAACCACACTATGCCAAAATGACGTACAAACCACCTTCAGCTCATGCGTTGCCTCTGTTAACGTAACTTTCCATGGACGGTGCACCAGAGGGGGCTGTGGGGGCTATAGCCCCACTTTTTTTAGTGCTACGCCGCACATAGTCTATAGGCGGTGGACCACGGGGGGCTGAGGGGGCTTTAGCCCCCACATTTTTCATTGCTGACAAGAAAATGTTAGGCGTATGGATTTCTACTTTGCACTACTTTGTGATTTGCCCGTGTAATATCAACCAGTAATACAGTCCAGTTCATGTGAGAAAATTGTTTTAGAACAAATTTTGCGCGTCGATAAACTATTATACGCTTTTTATTAAGCTATTCTGCGCGTTCAATAAGGAAACGTCATCGCGCAGAAAGGTACTCGCTTACATAGTACCATTTGGCTCTTCGCTGTTACTGTTTTTTACCACTCATATGAATCTAGTATTACGGAAAACAGTTACGACATAGTTTTAAAATTGATTGATAATTTACTAGTTTCAAAAATTGCGACACTCGTTTTTAAACGACGTGGGGAGTAACCTTCTGGACTAAGAATGCTCTATTTTTAACAAATATATTCTATCCACTAGGCAGTTTGTACGCTAACAAATTCGCGCGTAAGTAGACGAAAAATGCGAGCACCTCTCATCCCACAGACTACAACAAATTTCTCGGCATCCCATGCCTAATGACGTCGTACGGATTTCGCAAGCTATTGTTTAACTTGCGAGATCCATGCGATGTGCATAAGCGCGTCACTTGGTTATCGCTTCTTTTGTTGCGTCTTTATTAGATATAACAATGCAGGTCGTACGGATATCGTTACTTGGGCGCACATCAGCTGGTTTACCATCATCTTTATTATAAGGAAAAAAGCAAAATGAACAATGGATACTCCTCTCTACAGATATCTATGCGACGAGCTTGCGACTTAGTTTCCCGTAAGATGTCAAAGTCTTCACGGCGCCATAACACATAAGAAGAGGGCTTATCGCTATCCTTGGGCTTGCCTGAGTGTGTATTTGATGAGATGTTGGCGGTTGCAACAAACGCTTGTGATCAGCGTACTAGTTTCCAAGTCAAAGAAAGAACAATAAGTAAGGCAAACGACCAAAACGACAGTTTTTAAAATTGAAAAGTTAATATTAGCCGTCTTCGATTTTTTAAAAATCGGTATATATTACGAGAGAAATAATGGCTAAAGCGTTTTCTTAAGCAGCACTTCCAAGTCAAGCACAATAATTAACTTTCATGACAGGACGGTTTAGTCACAGGATAGCTTAGGTACACTTAAGGCGTTGGGGTGACACAACACCAAATGTTGGCGTACGAGCAGCCTCATGTTTAGAGGCAAAATAACATCTGTCGTCGTTGGGGATAAACTCCATAGGCAATTATTGTCAGCGCTAAAATCTTAAACTCCTGAGATGGCGATTTGGATGCAACCACATTGGTGTTTTCCCATCACTGATATCACCATTTGTATTTGAACGATTATGATATTGAATAATCTTCCTTATGCAAGCATATATTTCGTAGTTTCTGGATAATGTCCGATAACGTTAACCAGGCTGACACGTGTGTTGGCCGAAAAACAAGTTACGCAAGTACAATGCTTTTAAAAGGTGGACACACGGCGTCGCGTGGTCAGTTCGACACTCTCCGTCGTCATGTTTCAAGCCGTCATTGCCCTGTGTTTAGTAGTCTTCGTCAGTGCGCAGGTTCCTAGCTTGGGAAGATGCCCAGATATCGCTTTGAAGCCATCACTCAACGTGACACGGGTAAATAACTTGAGGATCACAAATGCAACGTTGAACTCCATTAAAAGTCTTTTTCCAGTATCTAATTCGAAGTCCTTTACAAAGGAAAACACGAAAGCACCGAGACCTTACTGCAAGTCAATCTGCAGATCCATTTGTAACAGTTCTAACCCAATGTTTTCAATATTATAATTCACCTTGGTGCGTCCCAATACGTTGAAATTAATCAATAATACGTCGTTTTCTCTTAACTGAGCTTATGATTTTCAGTATCTCGGTGACTGGTATGAAATCCAACACTTCTTCGCAATCTTCCAAACGGGATCCAAATGCACTAAAGCAACGTACACTATGAAGCCAGATGGTCATATTAACATCTTCAATAGAGGAATCAAAATCAGGTATATAGCAGTTTAGTTAAAGTAGCAAGTTCTTTCCATTTAATCTTAAAACCAAATCTCTAAAAGGATTTGGAAACTCCCCCGCTGTTGTGCAGGGCACAGTTTTGACTCTGAGGCTACTGGTCGCGCGCCTTCCAGACCTGCCTGCGTACAGAGTAATTTTGTCATGCGCGCTATTTCCCTTTCGCAATCGTTGGCCAAATGGGTGAACGTTACGCGCCTAAATGCCGTGTGTAAGTAAATTCGTGTTAGAGGTGTAAAGTAATTATTTGCTGCGCAAAGTGATTACTTTACGTTGTTAAAAGTTACTTTACCCCGCAAATAATTATTTATGCCTCTAAATAATTACTTTACGCCACTAACAAGAATTAACTTACACACATAATGTAGGTGCGTAACGTTCACCCATTTGGCCAAAGATATTCCGCAGCACTGTTCGCGTCTCAAGAACAATTTTTTGGTTGCACAAAAACCAAGATTATCACTTCCCTCCGATAGCTATTCCAAATCTAAAGTAATTAGGTGTTTGTCGAAAAATGTGCTTTGCCTATTGGCCTCACTGGATTACAATCACCTAACTTAGTGTCACGTACATGTATGTATGATTTGTCAATTATCATTGTTAATTTTCAATGTCTTTCACAATGTATTTCAGTAGTTTCATGGTTACCTTCTAGCGAATGTATCAACTTTCAATGGCATTCATGCCGAACACTTTAGCCAAACATGAAGTTGTCCGAAAAAAGGTGATTTTGCAACAAGTGATGTGAAACTGTTTCAATTTTTATCGAGTGAATGGTCTTCGCCAGCTACATGTCATTCCAAATATTACTGACAACATCCCCTGTTGTTGTATGAGTGTGCCTGTAGGTAGTCGACTCAGGAAATCCGCCTTTGTCACCCTATCAAAGGGTACGTTCACACCTGACGTCGGGATTTGTATTGGTAATTCCAATAATTTATTTCATTGGCATCTGAAAAATCATTCGGGTCTAGGTTATCGCAAGGGCACAACGCGCACAACATTTTAACGAAAAAGTTGCGTTACCTTTATAAATAGCGCTGTCGATAGAGGGCAGGCCTATGTGCACCCATGACAATACAGCCTGTGAATTTCTGTTCAGGACTGGCAAGATAAGCAGTGCAACTGGCGACGCCTATGTACCAGATCCCAAGAATTCGCCTGCAAAGTTAGCCTTGCGTTTCTCAGGTAAGATAGAGCATTTTATTATTGTAGAAACATCCAATAGTTTGCACTTATATAATTAAAGCTACAAATTGAGTTCTGATGTCAAAAATACTTTCTACATTGACACATTTGCTATTTTAAAAAATGGTTTTATGAAGTGAAATTTCGATTAATAAAACGCCTGCAAAAACCCCATGTCGTCTGCCATAACGCTTCGGAAAAGCAAACAACGAACTGTCAAACCTTCAAGCCGATCAGACATCATTTCCAGTCGCAAAAAGGAATAGGACGACACCGGTTTCAAATTATAAAGATTAGTGTCAAGCGGATATCAGCCGGACCCCTACCTAGTAGTTGAGGTTTCAGAACAATATTTTATATCAGGTAACTGTATGGTAAAATCGTTCATATTTGGTAATAGGCCAAAACGGTCCTGAAGTAAGTCTCTTAACATTCCTTGCCATGACAGGAGCCTATTTCCGTTGCCAACAAGAATGTCAAAACCATTAGCAACTCAAGAAGGTTGGCCAACCCTTACATTGTCTGTGACCTGACTTTTGAGCTCGCAATGATTCAGAATCGGATCAATGAGATAATGTTTTTCAATCCCAATGGGTCTCGGCCAATTGCTCCACGGACATTGACAGCCTTGCGGCTGCGACGACATCCTCCCTTAAGTCTATACTTAATTGGAACTCTATTTTCCAGAGTTCCAACCATATGGCGACTACTGGGTGGTGGACACTGATTACCAAACGTATTCAATCGTTTATTCATGTTCAGACTATCTGGGTAAACTCTTTAAAACGGAGTTTGCATGGATATTGTCTCGCACCCCTACGCTGGACGAGTCCATTGTACAAAAACTGCGACAACGTCTGGAAGACGCTGGAGTGAAGACGTCCAACTTTAAAGTAACTGACCAGAGCAACTGTCCACCGCTTTGAAAGGCCTATTTATGTACGGATGAATTTTTTGGAATTTCTTTGGTTTGCAGTAATTAATAATAAAACATTTTTGCACATGCATAATCTCGTTTCTATCAGAAAAACTAATGCGAAAGGTTAATGACACAAAATCCACAATCACAATAAACCGTCTGGGCCCGGTTGCATAAAACTTGCTATCCGGCGTATAAGCTCTTATCCGCCGGATAGTTATACAGACTTTTATGCAAGCGTGCCCAGATTTCGTGTAACACCGATTCGCAGTTTTAACCCGCTGGTTCGACAACAACACAAAACGTTTTCACGAACTCGTCGGAGATTCGCATGTGTCGAGCAAAAATTATTATGTTTACTCGAAGCGCGCGTATTGTGCAACAAGTCAATTATTTCATCGAGTTTCAAGAACAGAGGTTATATTCGGGGTCTTGGATCACATACTCAACGATGCCAAGAAGCCATAATATAACCGAGTAGAACGGGAGTCAAAATGAAACTTATGGAGCGTTTGAATGTCACCAACGAGTCATCTTGCATGTTCGGTTGTTAATGCAATCGGGTGGCTGATGACGTATGAACTGTCAAATTTATGAGGAAGGGGCGTGGTGAATTGAGTGGATTGTGTAAGTTTATTAAAAGTACCGCTAAGTTTTACTTGCAAAAAAGAATTTGTCGTTCTCGCCCAACAATGTTTATTAACGTGCAAATGCATACTGAAAATAAAATTTATCACCTATGAATTGTGAGAACGTTATTTGTAATTTTGAAAAAAATGGCTTGAAAGGTAGGAAGAGTATTATTTTTACAAAAGTTCGCTAAAGTCTTTGGCAACTATAACATAACTTCACACCCAAATTTTCCAAAATGTGCAACTTAACATGCGGAACTTTTTAAGTTTTGAAAACACAATAGTAAATGAACTAAAAAACACCAAAAAATAAATAAAATTGCCCCCTAAAGTACTCTCAAAAAGTATTTTCTAGAAGCCCTATCTTTTCCAATAGCATCTGTTTTCAGAGACAAAATGGGCGTTACGTCTTTTACGTTATACAATACCAACATTACTTGTTCTTTTCGCTGTACAAATTCAACAAATGCAGATGTAGGGGAGAACACGATTGACATTTGGCGTCACCTAATACGTTGACTTTATTCTTTTTTAACATCAAGAATAGACAAAACTTATGTCTGAGTACAAAGGACGGGCGACATCATTCAGGTTTAATTCTAGTACTAGTTATTTTTTCTTTCTTTTGCACTACATCTATTGTTGTGTTGCCTAAAATTCCCCCTAAATATGCCCCAAATGTTGCCATACCATGATAGGAAATAAATTTCATCGCAGAAAACATCACGGCATCAGCAAGTAACAGTCGCTTTTCGAAGGGCAGGCCGGTCAGTTTCTTATGATAAATTAGATTATTTTATTATTCGTATTAACGGGAAGTGAATACCGATTTCATGAGGTAACAAATGTTGACCTGAATACAAATTACACAATACGTGAAACGGATATCACGAGGAAGGTCTTTACGCAACTGACCTCAATCCCATAAAGGACGGAGATATTTCCGTATACAGAACACATGCTCGCCGCTTTCGCTATTCATAGCACAGTCAGGGGTTTAAAAAACTAAACAGTATACCGCAGACACACATTGTTGCAATGATGTACAGAATTGTCATCACGCTATGTGTGCTGGTCGCCGTCAGTGCTCAAGTGCCTGGATGGGGAGGATGCCCGGACATTGCGCTGAAACCAACACTCAACGTCACGAAGGTAGGATTTGATAAAGCTATTGTGTGAACAGTTTAATAAAAAATGACTGCTGAATGCAAATTCTAATTTACTTCCCGCTGTAACACCAATTTCATTTCTTTCGTGGTAAAATGATTTGGCATCAGATATAACTGGCATGATATTGTCGCTAAAAATGAATGACACATGGTTCGTAAGACGACTCCGTAATTTTAGGCCATAAATTCTGCGGAAGGAACTAACAAGGGAATCTCGGGTTCCTGACCTGATGGCATCCTACCGTTAGAACGCTGGCGTGCAACACGAATCAACTTTATAGTTTCTCTCTGATAACGCACTAACATTGCAGACGTCTGACCGGGCGTGTATTGTAACAATGAAACTATATGAATATATCAACGATTTATCGCTTACAATACACTTTAACCATGGATGGATTTGTCCTCAAAGTTCTGTGTGTGCGAAATGAACGGTCAGTTTTGGTGAATCATGTTTTTTTGGAAGTCAATTTTTCTGCAGAAGTTTAACATGGATATGTTATGATTATCACGAAGAGTTACAATTTCGTCTCAAAGGATTTAGGGTTATGTCGTCACGTGTAAGAGCGTGATCACTTTGCTACCACCTGAGAAAATAAGATTTGATTATTTATAGTACCTCGGTGACTGGTACGAAATTCAACATTTCTTCGCCATCTTCCAAATGGGATTGAAGTGCACTAAGGCGACGTACACACCGAAACCTGATGGCCATATAAACGTCTATAACAGAGGAATTAAAATCAGGTAACTTGAAACGCATACGGTAAAAATATTTTTGTCGTTAAAATGACGTGTGAATAGTGGAATCTTTGACGTTTATTCAATTTAGCTCTAACTATGAATTTAAAGTACAAAGAAAAGATAGAAATCACGAGAGTAACGCCCAGTTTAACTCATGCGCATGTCCAAGGGATAGCGCGCCACCTTCGTCTATAAGTGAAACGAGGGCCCATGTGCCTATATTTATATGCGAAGTACTTAAGGAATAAATAATTCTTTAAAAAGCGCTTTATTTATAATACAGTATGTGAGCATGGAAGGATTTACGATTGTGTTTTGTAACACAAACGGTATTAATGAAGTTTTTCCACTGTTACTAGTACTGGCAAGTTGGAAGGTGCCACTGGCGACGCCTATGTACCAGACCCAAAGTTTCCATCGAAGTTAGCTGTGCGGTTTTCAGGTAAGCACAAAGAAATTGGTAACATTCCAACCATTTCAAGCAAATTATAATTTACCTTTTTACGTTTGACTGACGTCTGCATCATTTTCACGTGAAATCCATTTTGTGTATTGAACGTTTTCCTTAATGAAATGTAATTTTGAGAGTTTTTGGAATATACATGTATCGTGGTAATAGACATAAAGTTTTGCCTTGGTAAGAAGAGGGTCGATTCTGAAGGGGCTCGTGGGTTCATTTTGAGTTTACTTCTTCGAACTGATCGAAATTTCCTTTAGATGGACAAAATGTAATAACACAAAATTGTTCATGTTTTTGGCCTAGTTTACTAGAAGATGCCGTGGTATACAGAGCCTATATCTACATCGTGTTATTTCAGAGTTCCAACCCTACGGCGACTACTGGGTGGTCGACACTGACTACAAGACGTACTCAGTGGTTTACTCGTGTTCAGACTTCGTGCTGTTCAAACTCGAGTTTGCCTGGATCTTGTCTCGCACCCCTTCATTGGACGAGTCCATTGTACAACGACTCAGGCAACAGTTGGATGACGCTGGGGTGAAAACGTCTCATTTTAAAGTAACAGTCCAGACCAACTGCCCACCTGTTTGAGCGAATTAAATTTTTGCTATCCCGACGTGACATTTTCTACTTTGTAGGGGATAATGTATTAAAATACATGCGTTATATCGACATCCATTTTGTTTTTCTCACTGTCAGACCTTGTGTCGTGTGACACTTTTCTGCAGTGACCACTTATGTTTCCAATGATATTCCTAAATTTTCACTATAACAGTATCAAACCATTTTTTGTAGTAACTTGAGCCTTGGCGAGACCGTGTGGGCGGATATCATACCACCCACCATTTGTAGCCACTGACTCCGACTATCCAAACGGTTATCGAGCACCGTTGCGTTCCCGCGTTTCAATTTACAACAAAACAATGGTAGGGCACAACAGCGAAAATAGACTTTAAATCAGGGTAAGCCGTAACTCCAACCCTAATATTAAAGCTAACTCAAAACCTAACCCTCACCGCCTCTCACCTAATATTTTTTACTATAGGCGATCGTCACAGGTGCCAACCGTTCCGTCTTAGACGCAAACGTCCACCTTATTGGGGTTTTATTCCGCGTCCCTCAGGATCGTCAGACCCACGTGTCCATATTTTCACAATGTCGCCGTTGCGTGCTGCGTGGCTACATAATTTCGTGTTTTTTATGCTGTTCTTCCCAACATGCCGCGACTTCACCGTTCAGCTTCACAGGCAGGACCAAATAATAACGCCATTGGCATGTTTCTGGGTGTTGCTACTGACTTCGCCTCACGGTGTGGCTTAAACCCATGGCCCGCCCAATAATTTTGAAATGTTAGGAACAATGCGTTACTTTGGTGAATGCCATAGACAACATGAGCATTTCAGCCTCGCAGTTGTTACTTATTAAGTGATAAATGTGCTCACAATCACCGTTCGACATTCCTAGTTCCTCAGCTTGGTTTAGCTACAGTATGCATTAATAGAAGACAAAAATTGTTCCAGATGATCAGTTCGATGGGCTCACCCGATCAGCCTGTGCACGTGTGGTATGTGTACCAGACCGCCTGAAATTACTTTGAGGTAGTTGAGAGCAGTTTAAAAAATTGCTTACATGTACTTTGAACCAGAAAGTCCCCTTTGTGACACTGACAAGAAGTGTTTTTTGCCAATAGCGGAGTTGCAACGCCGCCATATTGGAAATGGGTCAGAATATTGCTTTGTGGTTAAGCCGGTGAACAAGTACGTCGGCAAGCGTGGGGGCGAACCGGCCATAGGGAGGTTATACGAACAGTAACAAATACTCCACGGCAGATGGTAGTGAAAAAAAAAAAAATTTTTTTCGCTTGACCAGAACCAAGCCAACATGAGCAATTTTGAGGATAATGTCTCTGCACAATCACCTGTTCTCGGTAGACTCACTTAACGTACCGGCGTACACTGTATGCATTAACGCGCTAAGATAAAGCGTGCAGAATATTATTATTTACTTTCTACAAAATTGTGGTTCACTGCTATCAAAATTCGTTGTTAAATTACAATCATTTTTCAGAAAATTGTGCTGAAATCCCAGGGCGAAGTCTCGCCGACAAATGCGTAGCTGCCGGTCTCGCAATCGTAGATAGGACTTGAAATCTTGAATAAGAATACAGCTTCGACTTAACAAATTACCTGAAACCCTCCTCAAGTTCTCCAAATAGTGTCTCTAAGATTTTTAAGTTCTTGTGGAATCTGGATTAACTGCAGATTAAAGTCCTTGTTGCAAACTGCCCATGTGGTTCTAGTATCCGAAAATACTTACTACATAAATTCTTTTTTTCGACACCCTTTCTTTATATTCTTTTCGCCTTTCTTGCCAAAAGCGATTTTTTAACAGTATTTGACCCTTCTCTCTGAGCGTATGATTACCGGTTGTCATCGGTTATTTCCGTACCCACATTTCCGGCTCATCAGTTCAGGAACTTGTCCTGAACGCCGCCATTTTTTCCTTGTAACTGAATGTGCTATGGCTTGCTCGAAAAGTCTTCATTATTTTGTTTTATTAGTAATATATCGTGATTCGTTTGCATATGTAGTGTATTTATAGTTTGTAGTTAGTGGTCGTTGA
>NMRA01000100.1:269085-287085 GCA_002633005.1 Phoronis australis
TGTAAAGTTATTGCAAGTTTTGTGGCGAAATTTGGGTCACTTTGTTTGGATCGCGTCGGCCATATTGGAGGACAGCGGGATAAGTTACGAGTTTAAAACTTTAGGTAAATTGTTTTCGCCAACAAATTACGGTGAAATTTAGTTAGACATATCTTTACTTACTATTCTGCACGATTCAACAGTGTTCACCAAATTTCAGCCACGCAGTTGTTACTCATTAAGAGATAAATGTGCTCACATTCCCGTTGGACTTCGTCTCATTTCTGGCGGCACCTACAATGTCGACTTTTGCTGAACTGAAAGGCACGTTCAGTCGGCTACTTTGTAATTTGTGAAGACTTAACGTTGATACATTTTGACAAACGTTGCTACAAAAAAGAAACTTTGTTAAATTTTCGTGTTTTTGTGTTTGAGGCCAGCGACCAGTTAGGCCTAAGGTAGTCTTGACGCAAAGCTGGCGTGCGTTTAGTAGACGCTAGGACCTACGCTAGAACCTTGCAAAATCCTAGTCAAAGTCACATGTTCTCAGTTAAAACACACGGCAATATCTCACGTAATCTCGCGAAGTCTTGCTTCTTAGCGAGGTCCTAGCGCTACTGAACGGGAGGCTGTATAGGCCTACTAACAAGCTGTATTTTGACTATGTCTTCACTGGTAGCTGGTGACTGAGGCTAACTAAGGTCTGACCCCCAGTGTGACACAGGACTAACCAGCCCGTAATTTCATGCAAGTGTCTGAAACTACCCTTGAATATATGCAGCATTTANATATTCACTGCACGAACCGGCTGGGGCTGGATCGTCGACAACTGGAGCAAGGGAAACGGTTCTACTAGAGAGAAGGTCTGTCGCCTCCTCCTCCACATCCGAAACGTCAGAATCGTCTGAAAACTCCACCTGACCCTCCCTGTATCTTTCAAAATATTCTTCATCTACGCTGCTGTACTCACTGGGATCCGTTTCTATTTTCCGTTACAACAATGGCGTTACAACGCCACGGCAACAAATATGTAAATAACTTTTTATAGCGACGTACAATTCAGTTAATATTAAGAATATAGTAATAATAACTATAAACATGAATTTAGAGCATATTGTTGTCCAGATTGGTTGAGACCTTGCAATTTACACTTTAACGTACCGGCGTACACTATATGCATTAACGCGCTAAGATAAAGCGTGCAGAATATTATTATTTACTTTCTACAAAATTGTGGTTCACTGCTATCAAAATTCGCTGTTAAATTACAATCATTTTTCAGAAAATTCTGCTGAAATCCCAGGGCGAATTCTCACCGACAAATGCGTAGCTGCCGGTCTCGCAATCGTAGATAGGGCTTGAAATCTTGAATAAGAATACAGCTTCGACTTAACAAATTACCTGAAACCCTCCTCAAGTTCTCCAAATAGTGTCTCTAAGATTTTTAAGTTCTTGTGGAATCTGGATTAACTGCAGATTAAGTCCAAATCTACGCTAGATTGTAGCGCGCAACACGAGAAAAATCTCTGGAGGTACACACACGTTGTTGTCACGTGACGTTTGTCTTGAAGTTTGTATGCGTGTGTGTGAGAGTAAGCGTGCGTGTGCTTGTCATCAGAGTTCATTTTGCAGGAGTAAATGCGATGTAATGATCTAGGTGTGCATTGTATCCAAAGAAATTAACTCAAGCAGTCAAGTAGAGCGTGTTTTAATATTTAGCTTAGCATTTGCTGGCCTCATCTGCTAAAAAACGTTCGAGAATTGTTTCGGTAAGACCGATACATTGTATGTCACTCATTGAGTCGCCGGGTGAGTGAACGCGTGACCGTAGTGTAACAGCTATTTTCCGGAAGATTCGGGGTGTAAGGGTGCGAATGTATTCACTATCAGTGGGTCATTTTGACTTTAAAAACACCAATTATGATTAGTTAAATAATTTCTCTCAAAAATAATGAATTTTTTTCACACTATTAGAAACTTTCGGAAATTAGTGCCAATATTTATTTCTTGCCTACGCTATGTTACCCGTTTCATGAATAGATAGTTCCCGTCTAAATGTCTACGATGACAGCCGGTACATTATGCAGCGCGCGCTTCTTGCGCGCGTGCTAACACTAGTCGATTTTTTTGTTAGTCTTCGATTCACGGTTTTTACGTGTACAAAGAAGTTTGGATTCCAGTTGTGGTCGGAGAAGATCTGTACCAGAAAGAAACAATGCAATCCCGCTGACAAGTACGCTGCGTCTGTTTTCAAAGTCCAGACCTGCGTAGTGGGGACATCCCTCGCAAGAGCAGCAAAACTTTTGCGTTCTTTTTGAATAAGTTTGAAGTGTGTACGGACATAACGGTGGGGCTCGTGGTCTACAAATTCAGGACTGTCGGATCTTTCAACTGATAAATTGAAGACGTTAGAACGGTAGGTAAGGCATTTTCGCATGTAGTTCATTGGATGGGCGCTTATTTAGCGAAGTCTGAAAACGCGTTGGGGCATTTATTGGGGCATTGGCGCTTATTAGGGCGAATAGCGGCAGTTTTACATACATCAGCGTAGTTTAATGCACACAAATCACACGTCGTGAAAACCAATCGGCCATTCCACATATCCTAATCAATCACAATAGCCTTTGCGCACCCTAATTTCCGGACATGCGCAATCGTTAAATCGATTCGGTTGCAACTCCGCTATTGGGAATGTACATTCTCAAGCTGATGGCAAGAACATAGTTTTAGTGAAATTCACCAAAACAAGAATTACAAAATCGAAGTTGGGATGTGCCGCCAAATCGGTTGCATATTTTGCCTTCTATGGTATTTTTGCAGGTTGATATTTTGTGCCATGGTGCCATGTTGGGTAGGTACATTGTACTTTGTCCCCCGGTGGGTATTTTGCCCACTCAGGCAGGCCCAGGGGAAGGAAAATTTTATGGTGGGGAGGGGCCCAACTAATTCAACTTCGCCAATTTTAACACCTCTCGCGGTGCCGAATTTCAGAAACCTCCCTAACCGCATGGCCACTTCTGTATCCTCGCCGTTGGCAGTTTTGCACGCATACCCATAGGCCTACATATCTTGTTGTTTGTGGGCAAACCCCGGGAAGGAACCACCAAAAACTTTGCTACCCTTGTTTCAACAACTTTAAGCTTTAAAAAATTCAATAGAAAGAATAGTTTTGTACCTGAACTCGCTCAAGGGATTTTGACTTTTCATGGTGTAGATTTCTGAAATAGGCTACTAGGGTGGGTGCAGAAAAGATTCACTGCCAAAATTACATTTTAACAGTGTACAAGTAACTTAACATTAACCTTTGCGGCGAACAACGAAAGTCACTGAATCACGGGGACAAATAATATCACATCTGAATCTAATGAACAAAACATTGGGAAACTTTGGCAATAGTTTCACTCTTCGTGGCGAGTGAAAACGAGACCTAAGGTCGTCAAGATTCACTTCAGTAGGGACCATTTGGGAAAGAGGCTATTCAAAATCCGTCAGTTATTGAAACACATGTGAATGAGTTCTGGTTTAGGGCCTTATTGACCACTGGTAAGTCTGAGTTTAGCCAAAATACCTGCAAAACAGTAGATTTAACTGGGGTAAAATGTCAATTTTAAAAAAGTAAAAACTGTCAAATTTGTCTTTTGACATAAATCGGGTCACCTTTACCATGTCTTTTTGTTAAAGTTTAAAGAAAAGGCTACAGCAGTACCAATAACATGTTGAAACGCGGTTTGATGTAAATGTTCAACGTAAAATTTAGAAAACGTTGTTACAGGTTTTTAAATCACCATTTCGTTTTCGTTTGATGCGACTTTGAATTCGCTAATAAAAATCTTAAAAGTCCTATTTTTGATGGTCCGTCATGCAAATGTAAATTATAATTTCATCGTTTTGGAGAACAGTGACATGAAGCAACTTCATATGAATACGATTTGCCATTCCTGAGGTATGATATTAGTCACATTTGGTCAATAAGTTTTTGTTGAATCCTACATACATATATGGGGTATAAAAGTAATGATATTGCCCCGTGCCGCCCCTCCAAGAGAGGACCTCTTCGGAAATGGCCATTAGATTGCATAGAATACGTCGAACCTGTCCACAACTGAATGGGACTGCATTGTCATCTCTCTTATACAAAACGGCTTGCTAACTTTCCTGAATATTCGTCAGCAAACTCCAAAGATACATAGGCAAACGTGAAAAAAAAAAACTTACCATTAGGAACCAAAGAGCCCGTAGTCAGATCCGTCCATTTGTTATTAATTTGATAGGAATACACGTGCGAAAGATATTCTGTTTGCTAATGCCATATTTTAACCTGAATTTATGTAATCTAGAGTGAAATGGCATTCAGATTATCGGTTATAGTCTCCTTTCTTGCACGGGCAGTTGTGAATTTGTGATTTTACATGTAGGTGAAAATATGGCAAAAATCACCCTTTTGGCCACTTCTGCCATTTCAAATTTTTCTCAGTGGACGTAGCGAAGTAAAAAATAGCACGATTTTGTTGAATTTTTTCATTGTTAAGAAACCCCAGTTAAGCCTTTTTTCAAGTGACTTGAGACAGCGTGCAAACAAGGGCTTTCATTGACCCAGACCAGTGGCAACGTCAAAATCAACCACTCGAGCTGTGTTCCGGAAATTGGCGCCTCTTTTGGGAATGCCATATGAAAGTATCGGAGTTCGGAACTATTGTATATGATCTATGATTGCACCATTGAGCAATGACGAAATACAGTAACTGTTCAAGAATTTTCGAGTTTTATATATGTTTGCTCTAAAGACATTCATTATGAGGGCGCCCATAGAATGCAGTGAGAACTGATGGGGCTATCGTCATTGTAAATATTACAATGATAAATAAATATCCTCTCTGAAAAGATGATTGGACATGGAAACAAACATGTGTCCAGTTAGTGTTTTCGGCATTGATGAATCAAATGATAATTTGCAAGTCTACTGAAAAATGCAAGTCATTACTTAGAACATAGTTCTATTGCAGTGCATCACCCTCAAAGCATATGTTCAATTATGTGAAATGGTAGGTGAGAATGAAGATTCTGCTATTTGCTGTGTTTTTAATTTTTATAAAAATCATCAAAAGGTGATCTGATGTGTGGGATTTGAACTCTCATTGCATACGAACCTGGTTGTGACTATGGTCTAGTGATTTTGCCATTAGACCATGAGGTTGTTGATGAATTTTTCGTGCAATCGGTTGCGCAATCATTCCTTCTTGTTTGTATATACTTACCGATGCAATTGTTTTGATGGACCGCCCAATCACTTGCTAGATTTGTGGGTCATTGTGTGTGATTTGTTCTAGTTTATTCCCACTAGTTTTGACCACTCATTGCCCCATTCAATCATTTCACTAGTGCTGAGCACAACATTGTGGAAGAATTTTTGTCTGACTATCACAAAATCCAAAATTTATTTTTGTGAAATTATTTTCCTTAAGGTAATGTCGAATGGTAAGAAGATTTAGAAATAGTGTGATTGGATTTGTGTTACTATTTATGTCACGAGACCAGCAAAAGTGGCGAATCAGAAACACTTTCCTATGACATATCACAGCCGTGATTACAGTGTCTACCAATGAAATCTCATTTCCAATATATATATTGGCTTCAACGCCACAAGCATCACGCCTTGACCACCACGAAATCGTTGCAAAACTAGACAGTACCGAAACCGAATACTAAACGCGTGATAAATGACTTTAGTCAGTTATGCTAAAGACACTTCAGAAAATCTGAGATGCTGCAATTAAAGTGCCTCGTAAATGAAGTCCAGTGCCACAGGATGAGCTCCTACTCACCAGAGTAGGTAAATTTGTGACTGAGTAGAGTAGGACCAGCCGCGTAGTGAAATCATATGCGATGTTCACCGACGAGAATTTGGTGACAGTTTTCACCCAAGCAGAAAGTGTAAATACCCTGACGCTGAACACCTGAAATATCAGTCAGTCCAGTGGCGTAGCGAGCACCAGCCCTTTACTCCCCTCCCCCTCCGTCGACACCTCAAATGGCATCCCCCACTCCTCCCCCTAGTCGGTAGCTGTGCAATCCACAGTGAAACTGGCGCCCCTCCTTGAAACATGTTTGTCAAACCCCTTCGGCAGGCGCCCGGGGACACCTGACGCCCCCCCTCCCTTGCTAAACCACAGAGGCAGTCACTAGGTATGTTTGAAATCCAGACCATTGCTTGTGTCGTACTTTGTTGACCTAATGTATGTCATGAATTGATTCATTTATAAAATTGTCTTTCGTGAATTGTTTTTCGACCCGGGGATGCAAATACGAAATTTCTGGCGACCGGTGGAGATTAAAAGTCATAGCAGCCTGCGGGGACATTGCAATATGAATGAAAAATTACAATGAGTGTTGACCGAGTTAACGATTTTTTGTACTGAACAGAGGGCCATAGCCTCCGTGGGTGTCTTTTTTCCTTTGTCACTGGCTCTCACAACGAAAATCAAAAAACGGACGCAAGGCAGATTCGTCTTCTAGTCCGGTCTACAATCTCCATGTAGACAAACAGCCACGGCATCTATCATATAGAACTCATGCCAGTTATAACTTATGTATATAATTTTTTGTAATAAGCAATAATGATCAGTGTAGTTTTCACAGAATGGCAATTACCGGGATTTTCCGCAGATAAGTCCACCCGATGAAACGTCTATGGGCGTTTACTTGGTGTTAGAACTCCTGGTGTCAAGTGTCCATTTGGTGGGGCATTTATTCGGAAAATTTCCTCACAAAAGTAGGACCAAGAGCGATTCGTCTAAAGCTTCGTACGCAAAAAGTACGGGAGAGCCAAGTTTTTATTTTAGGTTATGAACAGGTTAGGAGCGACTGAATGAATTATTAGACGGTCTATTTTTGGAAAGGAGCAATATGGCTGCTGCAAAGTTTCAAATTAGGCCACAAATGGCTTCAATGAAAACCTTCAAAATAGCCGTGTTTGTCACGCAAAATCAAAGCATGCAAATTTGAAAAAGAATTTTCGAAGTTGTGTCTTTTCTTAAGTTCAATAGATCGATGTCAACAAATGATAATGCTAAATTATTTAACCTATATAAATATGTATTTATGCTTTTGAATCCGTGATAGCTTGCTGCACTCCCAAGTAGGCCCTAAGTTACATATTGTTTTTCTGTACAGTAGGCTTATGGCCTTTATTACAGAAATAAATTGATTGAATTTCAAAAACGGAAAAAGCGGCAGACGACAACATTTTCCCTTTCTTCAGACTGAAGAGTTCCTGGATAAATAGTCATAGATTCAGTAAAAGATAATTTCTTATCTTCAAGTAGATAATTTCGTATTTTGAAAATTTTAACAAGTTTGTTGTCTGTGCATAAAGGTTTCTTCGGACTTGAAAGCACATTTTTAACCGCGTGTTAGACGATACAGACTGCCTCAGAAATAAACCCTGGGCAAATCCCCCAAAGGTAATTGACAATAACTTGTTTCTTTTCTACCTGTTTTGCTGCTAATTTGTTTCCTCGAATATCCGGGCTCTGTGCCCATGCCAACAGTCGCCACGGGTTCACCATAACGCCTGGAAATTTTGTGTGGGGAAATAAAAACGTCAGTCGTGCATCTCAATTTAGCAAACTATGAAACTGACTTTAATGTTTAAGGGTTGTTGAGGGTTTACAAAGCGTTATTTTGTTACAGATATTTACGTTTCATTAAATGCCTTAAACTGGGCTCAGTGTTGGACACTTGCTTTTGTACCGTGAACGAAACAAGAACATTGCTTTACCAGTTTTACGTCCGACGGTTTCGCAAATAAACTCGACAACAAAAGTCCAGTAAAAACGGGAGTATATTTCAAATGAAATAGCTAAACTAAATGATAACTTAAGTGATAAATCAAAAAGAGAAATAATAAGTAAAGACTGTGTTAGGGAAACTTAATACAAAAAATATGAGTTATTTATAAACGTCAGACGAAAAGGCAACGATTCGACAGGCTCTGGTGGGTTTTCGAGACTGTGTAACCTCTGGAGGATTAGGTCGGAGTTGGGAAAGTCGGCTGGAAACTTGAGCCTGAATCCTGTCACGGGTGTGTGACAGACTGAATCTCCAGCCTCCTGTTCGGACTTCAATTCTTTCATGAATACCCTCATTGACTCCTCATTCAAACCAATAGCTCCCCTTGTCGCTGATTAGTACATTGTCGAAGTCAAAGCTGTAACCAGATCCCTAACAATGAATAAACACGGCAGAGTCACGTGTCACCGTAGTTAGGAGACGAAGCTGACACAACCGTGCATTCAAGGACTGCTTAATTTCACCTACACAAGTTACAGGGCACTCTCCACACTGTATTCCATTAACCACATTAGCTATCCTTTCCTTAGGTTGTTTGTCCTTAGAGTGCACGAGTTTTAGTCTAGAAGTGCCAACAGGTTTGAAAGAGGTGGCAATAACAAATTCCTGAAAACCGATGGCAATTGTTCAGAAGGTCTATTCCACATATGAAATATATATCCTTGCCCATGGTTGATCTGGTTGAGGAACGTCAATGTTGTTAATTCCCAACCTTGGTGTTCTACGGGTAGCCTTGCCAAAGGCCAAACGTGGGTATCCGCACATTTCCAAAGAGTTACGAAGTCTGTGTTTTTCTAATGTCCTGTCGTCAGAGACAGTCAGGTCCGCACGGTGATACAAGAGACGAATTACACCAAGTTTGAACAAAATGGGATGTTGAAAGCTGAACTGTAAATTGTGAGACTCTAGAGATAGATTTATCAAGAGATCTAGGTATGGGCAGGCAGAAGTGGAATCCCCAGGTGGTTAACAAAACAGATAGCCGCGTCCAGNAAAGAACAATTACAGGTGAGATGTGCTGAGTTTTTGAAGTCGCCTATGTTGCAATAGATATCTTCGTCTCACACTTTTACAAAAGGTTGCTGAGAAGTCCTTTGGGCAGACTTTGGACAACATTCATTTTTTAGGCTGTCGTTTTTGAGAAGTTTATTCAGGACATAAATATTTATTTGTCTTCAAAACATCTCGCGAAGACTCCAGGCAGTCATGCTCAATTTGCAAAAAGAATTCATTAGACCATTGTGTCAGCAACATTATTGTGTCAATTTTATGAACTTTGGAGACAGTTTAACATGCCAGAAGTACCAAATTTGAGCTTTGGCCGGGCATGATGCAAAGTTATCATGGAATAATATTAAAAGATGTATTAAAAATTTTTGTTATTTCAGAACGTATTCTTTTATTGGACACAACATGAAAATCCCATCATATTTTGTGCTCACTTTGTGTACATGCAATATCGCTTTAAGAAATTTACCTCTCTGTGTGTAGTTTTGCTCACGGTATGAATCATACATCTGACGTGCTCTTAAACACTAAATGCTGTTTGTAACACTGAAGTGATAGTGGAATCTCTACATCATTTCTAGGAATACTTAGTGATCTTGACTTGATCAACCACTTCCTGCTCTGCCTTTCTTGTTCTGACTTATCTCGGTACTTGACATGGCGTCAGGAAATCGAATTTGATTTGTGACATTCTTTGATGATATTAACAGAACTTGAGTTTTAACATGATACCTAAAACCACAGAGGCGTCATTTCTTCTGTCAGTATTTTGAAAACCCCTGTTTAAATTGAATTTCATTGAGATTGACTTGCGTACCATTATGGGCTTGGAGGGGATAACTAGTCCAAACACAGTGGCTTAGAATTTTGCGGAGATTTGTAAATTATGGGTATCATTCACATGCATTAGGCATTTTGGAACTATCATACAAGGTCAGTGAAAGCAGTTCTTTGTTAACCATGTAACTAACCACAGCTAAATGATGGGTTTATTGTGCTGGCTGAGAATATAATTGGTTTATTACCCTCTATGGAGTCTGGATAGCAGAGCCCAACTGACAGCTCGGCATATGGCTTACTGTGACTGACCTTCACTGTGTGCAGGTGATGAAGCAGTTTCGTATGGGTGGCTACAACACGCTGGTCGCCACATGTGTTGGGGAGGAAGGGTTGGACATTGGCGACGTCGACCTGATCGTCTGTTTCGACGCCTCTAAGAGCCCCATACGACTTGTGCAGCGGATGGGTCGGACAGGAAGGAAACGTACGGGACGGATAGTGATGCTGGTCACCGAGGGAAAGGAGGAGCAGGTGGACTGTGTTGTTGTTGTTGCTGTTGTTGTTATTTTGTTATTTAGCATTAGCACCATTACTTAATTGTGATCTAGGCTCGTTAAGAGCCCCACGCACAGTGCAGCGGTGGCAGCGGCCCCACACATGTTGCATATTTACAAGGCAGAGTCTATACCACATTACACTTGTTCGTTGGTCATGATGCAGATTTATAACCTGGGCCAGTACCACAAAGCACAATGTTCATCACTCATACTGTTGGCTTAGAATCAAAGATAGTACCACATAACACATCTTGATCACTCAATGTGTAGATTTGCAGCCAGAGAAAGTACCATATAACTAAATGTTCATCACTGTAGGTTTACAACTGGAGATATCCCGACACATGATCATCATTCATCTTACACATTTACAACCAGAGCCAGTACTCCATAACACAATGTTCTTCACTTATCCTGCAGGTTTACAACTAGAGCCAGTACTCNTCACTTATCCTGCAGGTTTACAACTAGAGCCAGTATTCCATAACACAATGTTCCTCACTTATCCTGCAGGTTTACAACTAGAGCCAGTACTCCATAACACAATGTTCATCACTTATCCTGCAGGTTTACAACTAGAGCCAGTACTCCATAACACAATGTTCATCACTTATCCTGCAGGTTTATAACACCGGAGTTGGCAAAACACAATGTCATGCTCATTATCCGTCTTAAGACATTTACATTCAGAACCAGAACAACATAACACAATTATGTTAACCACTCATTCTGCAAATTTACAAGTTACTGGAGATGGCAAAACACGTGTTCATCATTCACCATACACAATCATTTACATTCAGATCCAGTATCTCATAGCACTTGTGCATTACTTCTACAGCTTTACAACCAGAGTCAGTACAGTAAGAAGAGTATTCACAAGGCCATTATGAACGGAGCCAAGTCGCTGCAGTTCTACAAGCAAAACCCACGCATGGTACCCCTAGGTCTGGCCCCACAGTCTCACAAGATGTACATCACAGTAAAGAGCAAGTTTCAGGCTGCTACAAAAACAAGGAAGGGAGAAGAGGGTGTGGTGCCACTGGAGGGTGTGGCAGGTAGGCTGGGGGTCATTGTTGCTCTGGATGTAACACATGTCATCTTGTATGTTACTGTAAATTTTTTGTTGTATTTTGTTTGTGAGAATTTAAAGCAGGCGACTGTGAAGAGACAGAACAAGAGGCATTTGGCTGTTTGAAAAGCATATTTGTGACCCACCACCACAAAATGAGTCTTAAGTCGGAAACTATTTCCCGACCAGACTGCAAACAGTCGCTATCGGTTAAAATTAGGTCAAATTTTTTTTATTGCAGATTATGATTATTTATTCATTGTACTTCACAAAACAATACTTTAAAACAAGCAAACTTCATTTTAAATCTTATTCATTTCATTTTGAAAAACATCACCTTCTCCACGACTGCATATCTCGTGAAATTTTCATCGAAATTTGCCGGTTTTCATGTCCTCATTGCTCAGTCTTCCGATGACCCAATTCGCTCGTAAACACATCAACAGAAAGGTCAAACTCTGCTCATTATGCATGTAGTAAGCTCTTTGAGTTTTTCGTCCAATCATTAGTCGTTATTTCACTTTTTGCATTCGGGGTATTTTCAACAGAAGTGTCACTCACCAATCTTTTAGCTACCAATGACCTTTTAACCCAATGCATCGCTGACCTCATTCGCTAGAACTAGTTAAGTGGGTGTGAAACTGTGGGGTCGCGAGGTCACGGCATGTTTTCAAGACAGTAAGATAGCTGGTCGCCGTGTAGCTGATATCTGAGTGATTAACTCTTTCCTCTGACTGCCGTATCAAGATGAGCGAGAATTAACTGAACTCATCAAAGAGCACATTTGTTGATTGAGACAAGGAGGAATTTCATGACAGCGACGAGTCGTCTGACGACAGCAACTCGTCGCCAGATGAGTTTCATGATCGACCCATCGCGAATACGGTTACGTCCGATTCCAAGTCGTTGGATTGGAACAAACAGAACTTGAAGAAAACAGTCCGGATTAGCTTAANCAGCGAGAATTAACTGAACTCAACAGAGCACATTTGTTGATTGAGACAAGGAGGAATTTCGTGACAGTGACGAGTCATCTGACGACAGCAACTGGTCGCCAGATGAGTTTCATGATCGACCCATCGCGAATACGATTGCGTTGGATTCCAAGTCGTTGGATTGGAACAAACAGAACTTGAAGAAAACAGTCCGGATTAGCTTAATCGCACAACAATGTCTTGTATCTGCAAAGCCAGTGGATCGGGGTGCAAGCAGCTGAATATTACTGCAAGAGAGAACAATCTTCGATAGGGCTGAATCACTCGGTGAGAAGTCGAGGAAATCGTTGCTCTTCAGTCAGTGTCACTGGACTTGGATAGGGATGAATGATTGTCATTTTTTCAAAATTATTCACACTAGTGTAGAATTTTGAATTATTTCGAACAAAAATCAGCCACGAACGTGTATTTTGTAATCTACAGGACTTCATTTTATTAAATTTCTCCAGAATACACTTTAACTACTTGTTTTACTTGCGGTAACCCCTCCTGTCACAAGTGGACTGACCCTGTACACATTAGCTGGTTTTGCTCATTATCTCTGTTCTTGGTTTTTTAATGTTTATTATGAAATCTTCAGTACGATAAATATGCATGCCCACAAAGCGCCAAGAAGAATTGTACATGGGTTAAATAAATACAAAGAAAACCATATACAGTTATTATACACAAATATATATTAATTAAAAAAATGTTAGGATTACAATGACATACGTAAATAAACCATTTTTATACACAATAAATTATTTCACATGTATACAATTTTATCGGGTCTCCTACAATGTTAGTTTTAATGGCTCTACCCCATTTGTGGGACAAGGAATTGAAAAAACAATCCACCTTTATCCATCATGGAAGCAAAGGACCTCACTTTCACACCGTACCACATACGTAGGGGGCCGTAGCGACAATCCCAAACCACAAGCAAGCAAAAGAACACATGAATTTGTAGCCAAGAGGGAATCTCTGGCACATATCAGCCGACACACCTTGTATGGCTAGTAACGTTGGCAGTAACCAGGCTAAGGAATGAAGAGAACAGGAAGATCACATACTGGACAGGCTTCAACTCACTGATCTGTACAAGCCAGTCTCTCACTGAGTTTGGTGCGTTACCACTACTTCCAGAGGTGGCCCATGATTGGTCGATCCTGCTAGTAGTTGTTATGCATACGAGACAGTTGAAGAGGCTGGTTGTTGAACCCAAAACTTGGGGAATTGCATGCTAAAATGGCAGCTCAGATAGCTCTTGGGAAGNGATGAATTCGTTAAAGGAAACCCACAGTTAGAGGCCTTTTGTTGTGAGGCTCTAAATTCATCACCAACAGCCTGTTCAGAGAAAAACAAAACCATAAAAGCCGAGAGCACAAAGCAAACTACCCACAATTTGCTGGAACTGTTGCCAATTGCCAAGACACTTGAAACATTCAGAGAACAGGACTGCGAAATGATCAGCCAATGCCATCTTCAAGTCCATTTTGAAATATCTGCATCGAGTCCAAACCATCATGGTGTTTGTGGCAATATCTCGAAATGCTGATTTGAGTTTGCATCTCCAGGCTGTTGATGCAAGGATCAAAGTTTTCTTTTGCTTTTGCTCGCATCAACTACAAAAGACTCCGGCCTACATACATTGATGATGTGCAAGACCTGAGAACCAAACACTACGACATGTGGACTGAAATTGGAACAGGCATCTCAGTCAGCAAAACCGAAATCCCATTTGTGTCCTTTGATGCAGACCAAGCTTGTGAACACCTCGAGTGGATGGTGAAGGCCAATTCTGTACTGAACGTTATTTCCGGCAATGTCAATGAGATTCTTCATATCTGTCTACAGACTCTGCCAATTAGTCAAGATTTACAATAAGCAACAGGCGTCCTCTACGTTTTGACGAAAACAATCAAGAAGCAGATACGTTGGTAATACATCATGCAGTGCGGGCATCCCATCAAAACGTCCCTCATTCTCACCTGGTACTTTTTTCACCAGACACAGATGTTCTGATACTCGTCATTGCCTACTATGACCGGCTTCTCAGAAAAACTTCAGCCTCAATGGCATCTGGGACTGTGGGCATAAATCCAATATGGACAGCACTAGGTGCTACCCAGACAAACCCTCTACCGGCTTTCCATGCTTTTACAGGGGCAGACAAAACTGGTCGGTTCTCCAGGATAGGCAAAACAACATGGTTGAATATATAGTTGGAGGCTGACAGTGATTTTGTCATTGCATTGCATACTCTTTGTACTGCTTCTTGTTCACAATAGCCCGTTTTACATGTGCTGCATACTCACCACAGGGTATTGACATAAATAGTATCCCCGAGCTGAGATTGTACCTCTTCTGCAAACATACGGCTTACAGCGACAAACTTCCACCACCCATTGGGGCTTTGAACAGCGTGTGCTGAGGATGTTTATTCAAGCCAGAGTTTGGGGACCGGTAGCCATTGCTCGGCAGAAGTTCCTTGACCCTTGCAGAAAATGGATTTTACAAGGACAAAGACGACCAACTGACACCTCTCACAACTTAGGAGGCTCCGGCGCCAGGTGCTTTCATTTAGATGGTTAGATGTCAATACAAAAGATATTGTTCCTCCCAACGATGCTCTCGTTGATCAAAGGACCTACCTTGCACACATCTATGTCAGTGTTGTCCAGAATGTCAGAATTTTAAACTCTTATAATGCCGTCATCCCTGATGCCAACGACGACAGAGATGGCGACAGTGATGATTTGTAGACTTATTTCAAAGTTTTGAAAGACTATTGACACTACAATAAAGACACTCTCATGTTCTGCAGACGTAAATAGGTTGTATAGATAGTGGTTGAATTTAAGTGTGTTGAAGGAAACAAATCCGAACGAAATATGTAAGTAGTAAGACCACAAACATTTTTAAGTCTGGCAAGATAGTGTGCATGTGTGTTGGAATACATGATGAAGGCATTTACAAAATGTGGCTGCTAATAAACGGGTTCTTGATTATGTTTTACATTTAATAAGTTGCATTTTCGGATTCATTGCCAACAACAATGTGGGTGCAGCCATTAAAACTAACATTCTAGGTGACCCAAGAGCATAGATACTGAACAAAATGTATGTTACCGGTGCCGTTTTTGAAAATCCAAGATGGCCGACAAAATGGCCGTCAGAAAGGCATTACTTATTTTCTGATTTGTTATTCCATGAGGTTTCCACTTTCCACCAAAAAACTCAGCAAAATTACACAACAAACCTGACTATTAACTGACAGTAAGCAATCAAAGAACGCGTTCACACCGTCTCTACCCTCTGTAATGAGGGAAAAATTGCTTTTCAGACTGTTCAGTGATCCCAAAAGTGTTATCAACGTATCTCAATCAAACTCTTGATTTCACTTTAGAATAAGTGCAAGTTGGCGACAATAGGGGATATGGGGGATTCCACGACGCATATATTTGTTGATCAAATGAAAAATATAGTGCCTTGAAAAATCTGCAGAAGATCACTCACATCCGTACCAGATAAACTCGTCCTTGGCCACAGTTCGTGGTCACTGCAGAGGCGCTCATGAATCACTGCAACAGCGACTCGGTTACACACCATGTTGCCACGTTCGTTGCTGACATTTTGTCTCCGCTAGTCGGCCAATCAGTCCATCACAATGTCAACATTCAGAATCTTGTGGAAAAGGTGAGCGATAGTTTCTCGAGGAAGACGCGCTTTTCACATCCTATGACGTTTTTTCTTGTATGTATACTCACCTGCTGCAAGGATTCCTGAACGCCTCTGTAATGACCAACGGCTGTCCTCAAGAACGGGGGTCACTTGTTGGTACACCGAAGTACAGAACCAAAACAATATGTACCGATGGCCGGTCGGCGCATCGACCCATGAGTGACCCTCAGGTGCCATGCCAAAGCGCTTATTATTTATCTTAAGATTTTTGACAATACATATCTAATTGTGTATGGAATCCTACGTAACAATTAAATAAGATGGACAAGGTAGTTATTGAACCCTTTTATATGACGGTAAACAACACATATTTCCACTGTTCCCTGCAGGACCCAGGCAACAAAATCTGATACAGTGTAATGATTTTGTTCTTTTTTCACATACCCCTAGACAGGATAACAATTTCAAAACATTAAATCATGAAACTAATCACTGCAGTGATCACGGCTATAATTTGTGCGGAACAAAAATTGAACAATTTTTTGAAAACAACCTTAAAATCATTTGCTTGCAGGCAAAATTGTGGAATTCTGTATAAAAAACTTTTTTTCACACTTTACATGTGCGCGCGCGGGGGGGCTCCTCAGAGTAGAAAACGAGACAAAAGTCCACTAGAAAGTTAGGAACAACCAGAATTGGGCGAATGCACAATTCATAGCTGTGAACGTACCCCGTGAATCTTAGCCAAAGGTACATGTTCTACAAAATTTGAGCCCCCCACATTGTTTAGGCTGGATGCGCCCACGCTCTGAAATTATTCATAAGATCATCCCGGACGGGAAAATGGACAAAACAATGTTTCTCACCGAAAGTGATCTAGTCTTCCTCAACAGTACAAATTCCATTGCAGGACAAGCCCGCGATCATTACACTTCAAACACCATTGTACGTGGATCCATTTTCGGAGCACAAGAGACACGGGAAAAATTTCGAAAAATCATATGAAATTGGCAACTTCTCAATACTCCTGGTCGTTCTTAGGCTATCCGCAAATTCTATGGCTAAATGAATTTTCCCGCAAATTTGACTTAAAAATGAGCTGGGTACTTACAGGCTATCGTTAACATAGCCTGAACGGAGCAAACTTCAAACTTCAAGACACGGGAAAATTTTTTCACCAATAACGCTGATAGTTGGCAGTAACCAGAGGCGGAAGTGGGGGGCCAAGGGTGTCAAGTCCCCCTCCCCTAAAATTTTCTCTCCCAGATTCCATTTGGCAGTCGGGGTGCGAATTACTGATGGGCAAAATCCTGGCTAATACTCTGCCCTGCCCCCACCCACCCCCAACTCAAAATCCTGTATCCGCCCCTGGTAACAAGACTTAAACATACACTCTCTGCCACAGACTTTTAGCAAATTGTGCAGTTATCTCCCATGACTTCTAATTTACTGATAATAGTTCATTCCCCAGTATTTCTTATGGAGGGCTGCAGACAAAATTTAGCACATGCGCAGTAGCACGTTACAAGTTTTTGGCCAAGGAAAAGAGAGCGTTCAACACCAATGCTGGAGTAAAACCAACGATTTGGTTGAGAGATGTTGATGATACTTTTAAGATTATTAAAGAGTCTGAAAAGCAAAACCTTTCTCTCGATAAACAACATAAACGGATATATGAGAGACACAAGATTCGTGATTCCCTGGAAAGATACAGGTACCCACGTTGGGTCTTTAGCAAGGCTACCCGTAGAGCACTCCGATTGGAAATCAACAACATTGACGCTATTCAACCTGATCAACCATTGGCCAGGATACCTCTTCCTTATGTAGAAAGAGTTTCTGAACAACTACTACCTGTGTTCAGGACATTTGATATCACCACGTCTTTCAAAAACGTGTTGGCACTTTGAGACAAGAACTCGTGAACCCTACGGACAAACAACCTAAGGAAAAGATAGCTGGTGTGGTCTGTGGAACACAGTGTGAAGAGTGCCCTGAAACCTATGTAGGTAAAACTAAGCAGTCCTAGAAAATACGGTTGTCCCAACATCGTCGGCCTAGCTCCGGTAACACTTATGACTCTTATGCCGTGTGTA
>NMRA01000100.1:287471-314129 GCA_002633005.1 Phoronis australis
TTTTTTATGAAGCTGCAAATATATAAATAGGAAAAGTGTTATGAAAAATAACACATGCTTGTGTCTACAGACTGGAGACATTCCGTTTCATGTGTGTGGAAAATCGAGATTTTTGTCAAGGCATTCACGCAAAACATTCATCCAGAATGGAATGTTTGCAATTTAAAGGCTGCTCTTGAAACTTGCCGCTGTATTTATTAGAAACAGCAAGCACACATACTAATCGTTATCATATTAACTAACAGGGGAAAAAAGTATATCATGTAATCCAATGTACCCGAGTTCTTAACATTTCGCCCAAGATATCCCTAAAACAATCTCTTTGCAGTTGGTTTTCCGTAGCGCTCACCTCGGCGCATTCCGTGATCAGACTTTGGTTGGCTCTTTCATACAAAGCTTTTGCCACTTGGTTGTATGTGACGACATTCCTTGAAGTCACCCACGTTTGACGTTGGACTCGAGCCGTTGTTCTGTGACTTTCCGCCAGCCGAGGATCTTCCTTAAATAGAGAACAAGGCAAAATTGTGCATGGATGCATGTCCCACGCGGGCACATCGGGCGAAAAGCCGCCAGTGAGATGTTGGCCAGGACAGAATGTACCGATCACATGTGGTGGATAGAACTGTCAGGGAAGGTTGGTTAGAACAAACCGAACACAGGGTCGTTTTGTTGAAAAGACGTCCGCGGTAAGGCATTCGTAGGAAATTCGTTAACGCTTAATGAAGACTATTAGACAGAGCACAATAAAACCAGGCGGTGTTTTCAATATCCAAGAAGTAAAGACGTGAGAAGGCACAGTGGGCGAGACATCTTGTTAATATTGTGTACTGGCGACATCTTAAACTCTTTTGCGAAAAATCTAGAACTTTGATACCGGGTGTCTTCGACGAAGCATTTTGTTCCGCTGTAAATTACTTTCATTGATTCTCTTGTTGAACAAAAATGCACAAAAATAGCATTAGATGTACTAACAGCTGCCGACAGAGGAGGTTCGATGAGCTAAAATACAAAGGAAAGTGAGAAGCAGCGGTAGCAATCCATGCGCGCACCCAATCTTTAAAATGGGTTGGCTCGAATTGCCGACGATATGGACTTTTTACTAACAAAAAGCGGACGGACTAAAAAAATCACGAGGTACCACGTTCGGAGCTGTGAATTGTGCGTTTTCGCCTTTTTAGTGGACTTTTGTCTCGTTTTCCCGGACTTCTTGTTTTTCCGAGGCGGACCTTTTTGCCTACTTCGCCAAATGCGGGCTCCCTGAGTGCGCGCATGCAATCACAAGAAAATCAACTAATGTTTCTATTTTTGTCATGCTTCACATATATTTGTCATTACTTACGTCGGTCAACTTATCGAGTTTCTTCTGACATTTCTCCTGCACGATGTTCCTTTTCACAACTTGCTGAGCAGTTTTTTTCCCTGTATCCATGCTCTTTACGCTTCTAAAGAACACACAAATAATACACTACTTTAGTTAATGTCCTACAATAACACTTGGTTTAACCCCAAAACGTCGTAGCCAACAATATAACCAGCTTATGGCGATGAAGGTGCAGGTGAACAATTCAAATCTGTTCAAATTATTCTCACAGCAGTACAGCGTACAAGCGCAGGCTGGTGGGTTACAAAAGTTCCAGACACTTAAAGCTAATGAAACTGTCTCCAAATGTAGTTCAGCTATATGACTGCAGAAAGTCTCGGTAATCAGCAAAAGGCACGCAGTTAGGACGAATTTCAATGGATTACATGCATACAGAAATTTTTTTAAAATGGCAAACTCGTAATTAATTAATCTTTGTCCTTATTTTTGCCTTTGAAAGGGGACATGAGCAGTACTCTTGACGTTAGTCTTTTTGAAGCCGTGAGTGTGGACCATGTTAATCAATCATGTTGTTGCTCCTTGTTCTTTGACTACCATTCTTATGAAAGAGCAACCTTTTTCCGTAAAATAAACCAAATCTCACAGAATTTTGAACTTTTAAGTATTTACATGCAACATGCTAATTTGTTTCAGTTCTGAGAAATTAAGGACTAAAGCAGAAGGTATACATATTTTGAACTAATTTACAGAAGTAGGTCACTTTCGTTTGATGGTGATTTGGAGAGAATTGCAACTTCGCTGAGATACTTTCTTCAGAAATAATAGCGTTTCAAGCGAAATTTATGTTACTAGGCCTACAATTGAGGCGTCTTAAGTCTGTTTGACTACCATAACCAGATAGCAGCTGAACACTACCATCACTACAATCAAACTTACGACTTGAATACAGCCATCGACCTCTCTGCGTCATATTTCATGAGATCAAGTCTTCTTTGGATGTCATTTTTGCGTGAGTCCATGAAATGCCAGAACTCTTCGATCTTTTTCGTATATTGGCCTACGGGAGATTGTGAGCAGACATTTTGAAAACATTGAAAATTTAAGCCTAGTTACATGACTGGTCTTTTCAGTACGTCTACCAGGACTATATGAAGCTCAGGGATCGCGGGCACGAGCCCTCTGGTCTCTAATACGTCTGCAGCCTGTTATTGCTGATATTTAGTATGGCATTTTAAGCTGTAGGTCCTACTAATCCCTGTTGCTAAGCGGAATATGTCCTTGCCTTTCAGTAATTTTCGCATGCACCTTCCTACGACCCTGGTTCGTTAGCAACTGTTTTATTTGTAAGATAGTTCCACATAGACGTCTAGGCGCAAGTGGAAACAATAACTAAAACCGAATAACATTAGTTTGCCTTTAAAAAAAAGAATTTTAGACTTCCATAGACCGACTGCGTTTCGTAGACCATTCCTCTTTGGATAATGATGTAATATTTTTTGTGACATACATTGTCGCAGTAACACACATGATTGTCCCGACGTCAATATGTGTTGATGTTAACGGCATATATTTTCTGACTAGGTACTATTGTATACCGTCGCGGGTGACAATATACGTAACGGTAGAATGCTCTGTTCGGGGATGAAGCCACGCTGTCTCCTTGTTAAACTGATTTTAACTCGCTGTCGGAATAGCCTTTTTGTTACGGCAAATCCCGATCCACGTGGCAACTCTGTCAAGAGGAGAGTGATTAGTTCTCATTTAAGTATATGTTTTTCTATAAGTAAAAAGTTATAGTACAGTGAGCAATTCAGTTTGTCTACATCAAGTGTTATGATCAGAAACACGATTCTCTGCAATACCCGCGAATACACTCACTTTCTGCCTTGCAGAGTTTCAGAGTCTTTTGCTGCCTTCTGTCCATTTCTCTAACAAGCCGGCTTACAACTTTTCCCATCTCCTTACAACACTTCATTTCAGCTTCATAGTACTTTGCCAGGTTGTTCTGCACCCTTTAAATGAAAAGTACTTATGGGATTAACAAATCTGCATTAGGGATAATAATCTTTGAAGTACAATGAGCGAACATACCGTTAGACATTGGTTTAAAATACATTTCCCAAGTTGCGTGAATTTTGAACTGGTACAGTGAGTGCAATAATTGTTTGTCTTGTTGATAAATTGTTTTATCACAAAACATACTATATATGGAAGACTCGGTAAGGAATACGCTCGAAACAAACATTCTTGTGATCAGTGCACTCAGTTTTTCAAGTTATTAGAAAAACACGTGCACTGAACTGGTGCACAATTGTAAACAAATAAACAAAAGGTATCCCGGTAACATCTGGATCTGCGAAAAAATCAAGTTAGTCTATCAATTTCGACTATTTTCTTTGCGAAAAGCACATTGCAATGCTGATTATCTGCTATTTGGAATCAATTACTTACTCTTTCCTGATCTTCAGATCGTTAACACGATATTGCATCACATCTTTGATGATTTCAAGTGGCAAGTTGCCGTACATACTCAAACTACTCTCAAGTTCAGTCATTTTGGCACCACGATACCGCAATGCGAGTAACTTTGTAACTTTAGCTATAACGCTCTTACGAAACAATATGTGACGTAAATGTACTATGACGTCAAAAACAGAGAAACGTTCATCACATTGTTCGTTTTACTTGAAAACTACAAACGAAAAATTGATGGTTTTGACACCATGGTTATCGAGATGAACTATCAACGTCGTAATTTTGTTTGGTTTTTCATCAGGTTTTAACTAGTGAATATCACAGACAAAAAATCCTACGACCCAGTCATTGTGATTTCAATGGTTATTAGGGTGTTAAGACATGTTACAACGAAACCTAGAGCATAACCGTAGGAGAAAAATAAAAAAAAAAACATCCGCACTTGTTACATCGGAAGCCGACCGTCTTGCAAAACACCACCCCTCATCCACCACAAACCCTTACCACTCCAGTAAATGCGAATTCCTTATGTCTATCTTCACATGCGCGCCCCCAGCCTAAAATATGGGGGCTCGAATATTCCAGTAAGTGGACCTTTTACGGCAAACTGAGTCGGGGACTAAAAACAACAACAACAACAATAAAACGGCAGCCAGTTAATAACAAGATGACCACAGGCACATTTTGATTAGACGTTCGTTGTTCTATTTTAGATGTTCGCTTTTCAAATGGACTCTGCGTTTACCACTTCGCCAAGTAAGATAAACTTACATGTTGTCAGTCAAGTTTGGTCTCATGACTCGTGGAAACTTGTCATGTCGAGACGACCAAGTATAAAGAGTATTCCAAAAATCCGTGGCAGGCAGAGACCGAAGTTCAAAATAAAACGGCCAGAGCGGTAAATTGTCTCCCGTCCGGCTACATAACTGAACTAATACTGAACATTCAATTTGCGCGCGTGCTTGACATAAGTATCCAAAAGTATCATTGGCCGTTGTCAAATACCGGAACACCCTGCATTCCAGCCGGAATGGATTGTTGCGAAATGGAGCAGCAAATCGGTTTAGATACCGGCCGGCATGAAAAGGGCATATACCAGCGGGCGACTTTTTGGTCGTGTCAGTGGGGAAGGGTCCCCTAAATTAGACAAAGTTTATCCTGGAGATCGGTGTTTTGTAGTAAGATATACGTATACAGCAGCAAAATGTGAGGAAATATTTACATGTAATTTATTACTTAACCCCGGTAATTGACCTATCGCCAGGATTACGACTGGCGGCTTAACTGACCAATCAGAACGCAGCCTTCTTGAAACACCTTCGTCTGCGTTTCCAAGCCGCCATTTTACCCAACAAACAATGCGTTGTCGTGTGAAACTTATTTTAGTCTATAGCTTAGGAAATTGCGTGATAAAAATGGTGATACGGTGTCGATATGGCGTGTGTAATTCTGACAGCCTTTATGCAGCTCGAGAAGAATGTCTCGTCATTTTTAGCCATCTCCTAAACCAAAAAGTGACGTCGAAAGGTTTAAACAATGTATCAAACGGCCACGTACACGAGCAGCGATGTTGCTTAATTACTCGAAGGTTAAACACTCGTATATTTGATCCAAGATACACAATAGTTCAGTTTGGTGGCTATAGTGTAGGCTTAGTGATTTTGACTCCGGAGTTTCACTCGTCTGGTCGCCTTTAATTGTCTCGGCTGACTTGCTGGATCTCAGCACTAGAGTCTAGCGATTGTCCCTGGAATTTTTTTATATTTTTACTATTTTTCAGTTATTTTGACCCATAGACATCGTCTTGTTTAGTAGCAGAGGTACATTTTTTGTCATTTATATACCCGTAAACTTGCGTTCAACTGAACTTGTTTTCCAAAATTGAGATATTCGATCGGCACCGAAGACAGGAAGGGGCACTGGATAACTGTACTCAAAGCCTTGTTCGAGTTGTTGTCACGAAAAAATAAACAGTTGAATTACGTTTTGATGAGAACCTCTAGTAAAAACTTCGCCTGTAGAGTTACAGAGAGCTCATTTTGAAGTAATTAAAACATGATATATATATATATATATATATATATATATATATATATATATATATATATATATATATATATATATATATATATATATATATATATATATATATATGTATGAAGCTTTAAAAAAGGAATTTAAGTTGTTTTTGTAAATAGTCATTTTTCCACTACACCAGACTTGTCATTTTTTGTAACCATGCCACAGTTTAATGATCATGCTACGTTTAGAAATAAGTGCAAGCTACTTTTATTCAGTGAAACTTTAGAAAAATGCGAACTTCATCAAAACCTAACTTAAATGTCTTAATGGTGTAAGTTCGTGCATTAATTTGACTTAGACACATCCCTCCACCTACCGGAGGTAACTGCTTGCCTTGGACAAGATGAGTGGGTAGCCTACTTGATCTTTAAATCTGAGTTTATTTAATCGAAATATTTCGTTCAAAGATTAGAAAAACGTAAACAGTGCTATCGACTCGACTTTCTTTACTCGGGAGTCCTATGGCTACGGGAAGTTGTGATCTACTTTTCGTTTGGCGGATTTTAGCAGACGACAAGATAAAATATCGGTGAATGTTCTCTGATAAAAATATTTCCAGGTGATCAGTGCAATCGGCCAACAGGCGAGGCCTGCGCACGTCTGGTACAACGTGTATCAGATCGCCTGCAATTATTCTATTTTTTCTCTGATTTTGTTCGAAAGATCCTGAAATCTATGGCATCGTACATTGAGATAATTCCGCTTTAAAGTACATACCCAGCTCCCTCTAACAGGTGATGTGTTGTGATCTAACGTAACAAGCGCAGGTGGCGCAAACTACGTTGAATCCATCCGAAAACGGGAGGACAGCGTCATCTCACTAATAGGTGCCTATATACCAAATTTTATGAAACTCCGATCAGGACTTTTGAAGATACAGAGGTAAACGCAAAAAAAATAAAATTGCCACTAGGGGCACACCGGTAGTCGGATACGTCCGAAAGTTCGCTCATGCCGTCCCATCCACGAAAGGAACACATCTGCAAAATTTCATGAAGATACATCAAGGCGTTTTAGAGATAGCGCAGCGGACGCCGGACGGACGGACGGACGGGCGGACGGACGGACGGAGATGACGGCCTGCGTCCACATATAAATATGTGGGCGCATAAAAAGGCGTAGGAACAAGTCTATGCTGACCAATGACTGACCCCAATGTATTAACAGCTGTAATTAATAAATTCCATTTGACAATAAGTTGGATATTTGTAAGCTAATTGACTTCAATTACAATTTTTGTTGATCAAGTTTATGCATAATGTCAAAGTGACTATATTTAATCTTCAAAGGGACATTATCCGAGAGAAAAGGACACATCTGAGATCATGATTAGCCTCGGCGTGAAATCCAACCCGGAGCTCCCTCTCTCGGTAGCAGTATCAAACCATAGACATCACACTATAGTATTAATATGTCTATGGTCTCAAACCCTCTGCTAGCGGAGCGAAATCTCACTCGCCTCATTATTTATCGGGCAAAGTCACCGGGGTTGATTTCAGCGAATGTCTGGTAGACAACGGTGATACTATTGGCAAGTTGTAATAAAATCACAGAAACAACCGAATTTGTTGTCTACTAGATGTGGTTCAAGTCATTGACAATCCAAGAAGTCTGTCACATCCAAGGATAATCACAAAATGCGTTTTTGGCCGTCATGTCCCTTTAACTTCTTCTAAACTTGATGAACTTACAAGCACCTGTATTCATCGTAACACCTGTGTCCAATTACAAGAACTTTGAATACATGTACACTAATATAATTATGATATGGTTTATGTGGCAGTGGGCCAGCGCCTCCTACGGGCAAGACCAAAAACGTCGTTGGTGTGTCGCTTTGAGGGGCCAAGTAGACATTTTCCTTCATAAATCATAGTTGGACGCATTAATACATCCGAGATCCACTAGTGCAACATATGTGCTATTATTTCTTACCCTATTAACATATAGAAAGTATAAAACCCAATAATGTGCTTACGGTCAACACATGCTTTCAATGCCGACTTTACTTACTGACGTAGAAATCAAATAAAGCCTATAATAGCCCGACTTCACACTTTACTAACGTGTATAAAAGTTTTGGGACTTTAAACTGCACTTGAAGGTAGAATGTCGATAATATTGATTATTACACTACGAATTTCATTACAACCAATTAAACAAATTATATACCCTTGAACCGCGAACTTTTATAAATGCAACTTTCTACTGACGATTCATAAACCAACTAGTTTCAATTGGAACTCAAACGCAGCAGTATACTTCAAATAAACGAGCGTAACCGGGTATTTTGACAGCATCAAACAGATCTGAGTATTTATTGTGCGGTAATGCAACATCTAAGAATCCCTCTGCAGGGGCAAACGGCAAACTAAGGGTGGTTTGCACAACTATTACTACTGATCAGAACCCTTACCACCCTCCACCCCCCCCCCCTCCCCCACTAAAAACACCACGAACCATAAAAACTCTTACCACTCACAGTGAATCCTTACCACGGACGCTAGACGACAACCAGTCACAGAGCAACTTACCGCGGACAAACAGGGAAATGCGCTACCTGGTGGCCAGAGGTCAATTCTTTTTTGTAAAGAAAATTGATTTAATCACCGTTATTTGGCTTCAGTTTTACAGACTTATAGAACAATGTCATTACTTAAAGCCACTATAAACCATTCTCTTGTGGTGATAAAAACAACTTTCTTCAGAGACGTGTTTAAACTTCGAAAGTTACGGCATCGCAAGCAAAACATGTGTACATGCGCCATTTTCGAATCGCGATTTCAGGGTTAGGCAACCCTAAACAATTCTCAAGCGTTTTCTTTAGTACCCCAAGCCCCCTATGGCGCACCGCCCATGAGAAAGCGCGGGTTTATTCCACCTTGGTTTTAGATTAGAAGCATCACTTTAGGCGTTGCTGTACGATCCAAGGCCAGATTGAAAATCATGGGTGGCGCAGCACTGAAAAAAGTGGGGGGCTAAAGCCCCTTCAGCCCCCCTGTGGTGCACCGCCTATAGACCATGTGCGGTGAAGTACTGAAGTACTGAAAAAGTGGGGGGTCTATAGCTCCCCCCCCCCCCAGCCCCCTATGGTGCGCCGCCCATGTTCGCCATTCTGCAATGTATTGATATGCTATGATTCGAACACAGTAACGACTTAGACACTGGGTCCCGCACTTCGGCCACTTCCACTAAAATTGTCGGCGGTAAGATTGCGTTAGTGTGGTTGGAATTTAGTTTCCGCGGTAAGGGTAATACCCGTTGTAAAGAGTTTGTTTCCCCAGCTTGATGAGTGAGATCTCCCGTATTTTGACATTTCATAACCACGAGCACCACTCCTTGTCATGATGAGGCGCTTAATACTCAAAACAATTAAAACCCTCGTCATAAAGTGTTACACTTGTTGCCATCACAACCCTGCTTTAACAGGTTACTGCGACAGGTGTCGTCCACTTCGTCCTTGCTGGAAGTACTGCCGTCTTCAACGTAAGCCACTTGTTTCACTATTGAATCGCGTGAGTCGAAGTCGTCCGTATGTCGCTGCACGACTGGCACAGATACCATTAGCAGTCCAGAGATCACGATGACACAACCCCCGAAATAGAACGGAACATCAAAACTTCCGGTGAGTTCGGACAACCAGCCTGAAAATGGATGTACGAGTTAGTATTTGCGCAAGGCTCATTCTTCAACTAGACACCCATTCACTGCTATTGATAGTTCGCCTTTAAAGTTTACACAAGGCTAAACGGTGTTGCGGATGCTGAGCACCTCCGCAGGGCAACATTTAGGTATATATTGAACCAGCAAATACAATACCACAACACAAGCCAACATTAACATCGTTAAAGGTTATGCAGGCTCCAAAATGTCCAAAATTGCCGGGCTAACTTCAGAATAACGTCTTTCAGAAATGGCTGATGAGATTCACACGAAACTTCTAGAGAATTCATGTTTTTGCACTGTACTCCAAAACGCTGTTCGGATTGTTTCTTTGCATTTTTCACATTTGCCTGAGAGCATATCTTGCGAGACACTGCGAGAGACAGTAGCAACAGCTCTATTTATATCAACATATATTACAATGATTAATAAATTGGAAATTCAACTAAGAGACCTTCTATAAATGATTTTCTACCGCTATCAATAAGGTCCCGTTTATACATGTAAACATATGAAAAATAGAAAAATCAACAAAAATATACAAAAAAAGAAAAAGAGAAAAAAATGAGAGATGCTTGAAAAACACATTCATTTGTTTTTCTTCCACAGTTTCTCGTCCCAAGTGTCTTGTACATTATTGTGTTAGTAGAAGCGCTCCCTGGTCAACACAATTTCGCATGGAATACTACTTTCAATAAGATACACGCAGCAAAATGTCATGGGAACAGAGGAGGACTAAACTAGTAAGCCTTTAAAAGATTACGTCACGTGTTTTTACTCACCAGCAACAGGAGGTCCTATCATTGCTCCAGCTCCGTCAGCAAACATGATGTACCCAAATGCGCTAGTTAACTTATCAATGCCAACCATCTGCGTAGTAATGACAGCGAGAAGTCCCACTTGAAGGCCAAAAAAGAGTCCGTAACCTGCACTGAGTCCCGCCATGGCAACATACGAACAACTCAAAGGGAAAAGTCCCACAGCCAGACCAGAGACAATATTAGCAAAGATAAATATGTATAGTCTGTTACAATACTTTTGTGTGAATACTGATGATATCGAAGCTGTTAACCGTCCGAGCGTGTTGGCGACGCCAATGACAGCCAAGAGAAACGCCGCGTTATCTTTGTCCACACGACAACTCTTAGCGTAGTCTGTGACTTGAACGAAAAATTGCAGAGACCCGATGTTCCACATAATGTTATTTAAAATGAAAATGATGAAGATGGGCTTGATGAGTAACGAAACGTCCAGCAGCTTATGAACAGATACTCGTTGCTCGCTGGAAACGTTTAAGGGGATCATCAGTGCACCGCACACGCACACGTGCAGAAATATTCCGCCGGTGATCAACAGTGCTCCTCGCCAATCATATATGTCAATCAACTTCTGAAGGCTGGGTCCCAGTATTAGACTGCCCACTCCGCAACCAGATACCGCAAATGACATTGCTATTCCAAGTTTCTTGTCGAAGTACATGCCGACCGTGACCACGGAGGGAACGTACGCCATGCAGTAGGCGACGCCTGTTAAGAAAAACAGAGCTTGAATTAAAAACGCAAGAAACGTAGAATCATGATTGTAAAGCACTGTCTACAAGCTGTTTTTGATAACTATCTCTCATGTAGAGCAGATGAGCTACATGTATGTGGCACTACTAGTCAAGCAATAGAATGAACACAAGAATGGTGACTGCAATTGGTGTTATTTTTGGAAAATGAGAGCAGCAAAAGTTTACAGTAATGCATAGTATTGTTCGTGAGAGTTAAATGATCAGGGCCCGGTCTCCAATCCTTTTACTCGAAATGGAACTCGAAATTAGGTTTGGCATTTTCTGCTCTACTTTTGGGCGAACTCAAGATAAGTGTCTATTATTCTATGCTCGAGTACGCAATAACTTACGTACATGTAAATAATTTATTGCCCTTAGTTCACAGTTTGTAAACCCAATATTAAAGCAATAAGTTCGTGTTTGAACTCGAAATCTCGAGTTTTTACTCGAGTTTGTAGCACGAATATAAGGGTCTTCAAGGGCAAACTTGAACTAGAAACTCCTATGCATAAACTATAATGTATTTGAGGACAGTCTGATAACTAATTATCTTAAGTTCGCACAAAAGGAGCAGAGAAATTGCCAAAAATAGTTTTGAGTTCGTTTCCAGTACAAAGATTAGAGACCGGGCCCTGATATCGCATAATTCCAATCAGTCACGCCCCAAAACAACAATTACTCGTCGCCTATTTGTCGCGCATGGTACAGGTATTCCCGCTTTATTTCCAAAGAGTCTCGAAATCTCTGCTGTCTCGCTATGAAAAATCGGTTTATCTAAAAATATGGTCTTACGTAGAGACTGGTTGCAGCGGGTAGGAAAGCACTCATACCTGCGCAGTTATTGTGACAGACTCTCAGAGCATGCTGCGAAAAATCTAAAAGGGATATCTCAAACCCGAGTGGCTGCTGCATTTACAAAACAGTGGACTGAGAAAGCTGACTTGGATATTCTCCCCTGGGCATGCCGGGGTCGCCGGACAACTTAGCGGGAAATGCACCGATACAGAGCGCCCTCAGATTGGGAGAGAGTGAGATTGTAGGAGCGCTTAGAGAGATGGAGCCACAGGAGAATGGAGATGCGATTGACAGAATGCAGCTGTTTGAATATGAGAGAGGCTGTGGTGCTGATAGTCGGTTACATAGCCGGGCAAGACGACTGTGTAATCAGCAGTTGGTTAGAGTGGTTAGTCAAAGGAACTTGTCTGACTTGGTGACGTGTAAAGCCGAGCATCTATGGGTCTGCCCCGAGTGTGACGACGCTGGTTCTGCACCCAAGTAATACCCAAGTAAGTCAACGGTGTATTCTTTTCCTTCCGTTGGTATTTTCAGTTGATAGAAATTGCGGAATTGACAATAGCCGCATGAACGCTCGCCGATTGCGGAAATTTTGGCAGAATGGAATTGTGCATTTATTCCGTTAAGCTTTTTTTCTCGAGTGAACGGGCCTTGAGACAACGGTATATGCCCTAACTGAAAATCCAAAATATTGCACTGAACAATCATGGATACTCAGTTGCATGTACTATATTAAGAATATAATATAGGACTTAAATGACAAGTCTGTGCACTCATCCAAGTACCTGCAAATCTGTGAAATTTAACTCGGGGAAAGGTACATATTTTCTGAAAGAAAAACGACTGCCATCGATTGGGTCACGTGGCCGTGTCTTTTCAGTGAAATTTAGCAAAAAAATAAAGAGCGGCATGAATAATACAACCAAAGTCCGTTTGATGAAAATGTTTTTCAAGATGAAACCTCAAGACCGCTTTTACAATTTTCTAAATTATCATTTCGATATTGTACTACGCAGCTCTTGTTTTTTCAAGGAAATCACGAAGTACTATCCTATTTTTAATACCCCCTAATCCAAAAGCGAAACATCTTAAAAACCATTCCTAACGGCGTTTTGAAGAACAATGCAAGAAACAAACTACTTGAAAGTTTCATAGCAGATCCGTTCTCATATTTATGAGATGCACCACTGCACATGTATCATGTTCCGAAGATAGCCAAATCTGGATTTTTTCCAGGGGCCTACTTGTCATCTATCATGTCACGCCATCCTACAGTGTTATTCAGCTCATTTTCACCTTTATCTAGTTTCTTTCAAACCTCTCATTCCTCCTGTATAATTATTCACAATTTATTATTTATTCGTAATATTTATTTTCTTTGATTTTTAATTTGTGAATGGCCACCACGGGAATAAGTGTTTTAATTTTTGGTGTTATCCAGATAGTGTATATAATTATTTTAATAAATTTCTTGTACCTTGTACCTATCACTGTATAGATTATTGTAATTATGTATATTATAAAGTAAACTAATAATAGTACCTAACCTGAAAACCATGAATTTATTAACTTTCATAATAGCATAATATTGTTCTCACCAGTGACGATTCCAAAGGATACGCAGAGGAAATAGACATCGGTAGCGAAGGAGCTAATGACCAAACCAGCAGCACCAAGAATTCCGCCTGCTATTATGACTTTCCGTGCATCAAAGTAGTTGACGAGTAAGCTTACCAAAGGGCCTATCAAGTAAAATAAAATAGAACAACTGAACTCCTCTTTAGGGTCAAAGGGTTAACTTCCGAAAGGCCACTTTCCATAACAAGAGCAAAAAGTTGAAATGCTCTCGCGATTGCACAGCAATGTTTCGTGACCACTAGGGGGTGAAGAATATGTCGAACGCGTCTAAAAATGCGATGGCCTCGTTGTCTCCCCAAAGGTACTTGTAACAGCTGTTACATTTTACGTCATTGTTACAGACTTTGCTAAGCCTCTCCTAAATTGTGACAAGTTGTAGGCGTACTTTTTGTAAACGAGGGAGTTGAGATTTAAAATCTAGTTTAGATTTGCGCCACTTCAAAAATTGCTTATTTCTGAACTATCGGCAAGCACGCTATTGTTTGTAAATGTAACTGAATCTATCTGTAGATTGCCAAGAAAACTGAATTCAGACTAATCTTTTATTTGCGATTTACATCTAAACGTGAGGTAACCCACCGTGTTATCATTTTTTGTCTCCTGTTGAAAACGTTCCATTTCAAAGAACTGTGGCTCATTCCAAGATGATGTGTAAATTCAAAAATTGCGTTAAGTTGAACTCTGGAGGCAGACATTTTTGAGAACTACCGACTAGTCGGCTATGGCTGCGGTCGCTGGGTTATTAGAATAGTTGGTACATACAAAACAAGCAACAATTTTATGTGGAATGGGCCCCAGTATTCTTAGAAAAGCACAGTGATTTAACTGAGTGTTTTGAACTAGGTTTCATTTGTAAGTGGATTGTATGGAACAAAAAACGGCCAACGTCGAAGTCAGCGATGTTTAATATGTGCTTTTTATGCGGTGTATCAAAAGGATTAATAAACCAAATTGCCGTATCTGTTTACAACCACGCGTGTTGTTGACAGCGAGCTGCAACACAAAAAATGGCGCCTCACGAGGCACGTGGCTTCACGTCCATTAAATTCTAGAATGCCCAACCTCTATCTTTATTTACATCTCCTTCGGACTAACAAACATTAACCAAATAGCTATTTCAATTGATATTTTATGTTAAAAGACAATAGAAAGAGAAAATGCATGTTTTTGTAGTCAGCTTTTTCGGTCTATTGCCCCTATAAACTATCGACCTAGACCCGGTTTGAGCAAAATGATCACGTCCTTATTTCCCCAGCTAGGCCTCACATTTTTAGTTGTACACATGTCACGGTTTGATCTGTTGTGACCACAACTATTTCAGACAGGTTTGACATCATAGAAACAATGACATTTCTTTCAGCTTTTAAGCTGTTTAAAACACGTTACTATGCCGCCAATGCCACCACTTTTTTAAACTATTGGCGTCCTTCTCAAAGGCGATCTTTTGCCGTTGCAGAGGGGAAATCTGTCAACCTCTCCGGAAATAAATTATGCGTGCATTTATATCCTTCCGCCACAATGTCTTTAAGAAATTGTCATTCGTAACTAAGGAGGTAGACAGAACCCATCGGCATCAGCAACTTTGGTCTTGCTCCTATTGTGTGGAGCATTACTGATGACTCCAAGGCAATAAGACACCGGCTGAAATAAATTAAAATATGATGTACTGCAACGAGTATTTTTTCTATCAAATTGGCTTCCGAAATTGAATTCTCCGTGACAAAAAATTGTTATTGTCGTCTGTTTCCGAAGAAATACCGATAAACATTAGCCAAAATACGATGTCACTGTTTCTGTTGTGTTGGCCAAGAGAAGTGTGTTTACTGTAATGTCGGATACAAAATTGGTTTATGATCTGTAAGCGCCAACAAAAAATTGCAAGAAAGGTTTAACAATAAAAACTTGTTACCTGATCCTGGAAACTCCGTTCGTCTGGAGTTAAAACTGTGTAGGGTACATTTTTAACTAAATCAAGAAACTACTAATGTTAAAAAACAATGGAAAGAACATAAGACTCATCTATAAATTCGAGTTGGCACATCTGATAGAATTTCATTCAAACAATCCGAGAAAAAAGGCGTTTAGTGAGTGATCCGTTTTTTCCGTGTGACAAATACGATGCTCATGAAATATGACGTCGCTTTCGTAAAATGTAATAATGGTACATTTCTCGCATGTGCATTCGACGTAAATTGAAACAATTATATAATATATAACAGCTTGTTGCCTTTCATGAATTTATTACATTTTACGGCGTATCACAGCTCTCATAAAGCTCGGAAACCATTTCGTATGTAAAAAGAACAGTGTGAGTCCAGTTTCAAATTGTCGAATGATCTGCGCGAAACCCATTTTACACATGACGGATTTATAGCAGTTCAAAGCTGAATTTCGCCGTGTTTAGCAGGCTAAAACAAAAGAATTAGTGTTTTATTGTCACGTAATCCATCTCATAATATTCCTTACCGCGGTAGCAGTGCTGCAATGGGGCGTAGAAACACGTAGGCGCAGCCAACCACCTTTTGGCATTTGAACGTAGCGCTTACTCACCGTAAGTTACGTTCAGTGCTCAATGTGATACGACGGCTTTGGGCGCCTACTTACCTCTAATTTTACCACTACACCACTGCGCGGTAGGATTCTATTTTCGCTACCAACAAAAACATCGAAACCGTCAACGACACGAGAAAGCGCTTCAGAATGTGTTGGTGTTGACCAGCCCTGAAGTTGCGGAACGAAAATGGCGCATGTGACTTGAGCGGCTGTCTCATTCGGCATCAATTCAAGATAGGATGAGCGTGGTAGCGTTTTTAAACACCAAAGCGCTTCAGTTATGACTTCAACATTGATAGCTTAACAAGGTAGAAACGCAACTTTAAATCAAATAAAACTTGTTAAATAAAAACACCGCCTCAAATGTACAGCATTTTTTAATAATCGCAACAGTAAGAGCTGACACCGTTAACACAGAATAAGCGCGGCTTTGCATGAAATAGAACCAAAAACTTTAATGAGGATTGTCTGGAAGGACGAGTAAAATCTCACACTTTTTATATTTATTTAGATCCAAGAACAGTCACGGTCATGTATTAAACAAATGTTGCTGTACCGGTTTCATGGCGAAATATTAACTATATTATCAATGTATGGAGTATGTTAGAAGCGATTATGGTTACTGCAACGAGCAGTTATGAACGCGGTACAAAGTTCCGGTTGCAAATTTAGAAGCTCGTTTAACAGGTTATAGAGTCGGTGCGTCCAATTATGTCTCCCTGAAGGTGTCGGGTGCATTCGAGTCACATAACTATAACACGTGCAAAATGCAAACATAGTTCAAATTCTGCTTCGTGTAGCCTTTCTGTCTGACAATTTACAGAAGAAAACATTATCGCTTAAAACTGCATTTCGACCCGGCCTACTGAGCTGGTTAAAACGAAAAAGGAATTAGAACTTTTACTCGCATAAAATCGGTCCCATATTATTCATTACCGTGATGGATGTATTTCCATTGCTATCAAGAACATCGAAACACTCTCAGTCACGTATAAAAACGCTTCGGTGTTTATTGGGCCGCCAACTGTAAAAATTGCTGATAAGCATTGCCTTTGATTTAGTTGGTGGTGGAAATGGAATCATATTACTGTGTGGAATATGAAACCAATTTTGTGAGAATAAAAGACCTGATTCGGCTATCGTTTTTGGCCACCTAAACAGGCAAAATACAGCTTTAAGAAACGATTACTTGCTGATCACGTTACTATCAGTTTTCAGCAAAATAATAAACATTAGTACCCGCATGCAATAGCATTTCAATCTTTTATCGTTGAACCTACTAAATGTAGAAAGAACAACAAGAACGGTGACACAGGGGACAACTGAGAACAAATGTTTACCTGCACCAAACAGCAGACCTGTGTTCAGTGAACCAATCCATGCCGTGAGACTCTTGCCTGTGTTGAAATGGTCCATAAACGCCACATAATAGACCCCAAACGAGAACGGCAGACCGAGACTGAGGACTTGACAGAAGAAGGAAGCCAACATGACAACCCATCCGTAGCCCCCATCAGGCGGTGGTCTTAGCTTTACTCCTAACATGAAATAAAGAAATTGATAAATTATTTAGGTTTTGCTAGGCACGGAGCTGTAAAAAAAACTTTGCCGAAGTAATTCCGTGGCCTCCATATGATCATATGGGACAACAGCTGTGACGTGTTACCATGTGTTAATGCGCAATTAAAGGGCCGTCCCGGATAACACGGCTAAAGGACGCACCTTTGACCTGGAGGTAAAAAGGCACGTGACTTCGTTTCGGAAATCGAGCACATCGATTCGAGTGTCGCTGTATAAGCCGTCTGTTTGGCCCGTTTGATCACAGACAAGCGATTCATTATAAGTTCTATCACGGGGAAACGAATAAATGCATTTTAAGTAAGTCCAGATTTTATTCATTCACTCATTTTTACTTTTCAATGGCTAAATATGACTAGACCTCAAGTTGTGATGACGTAATAACAAATCATAAAGTGTTCATTTTACCATCAGATCCGCTAATTATGATTCCTAAAAAGGGAAACGATAAAGGTGCCAGCGTTCTTCGTGAAATTGGTCAACGTATAAATGTGCTTCGGTAGTGGCAAATCGCCTGGTGACGTCGCATACCCACTGCCTTCGACACTTCTGTGTCTAGTTCAGTTTCCTGTGCCGTTATGGCAACGGGCCAGTCCAGGAGAAGCTACGATGGTCGAGAATTCTTTAAAATCGACTAATGCAAGTTTCATCGAGCTCCGTCAAATAGTCTGAGAGATAAAGGGGACAAACAAGTAACTCCGGAAGAAAGATGAAGGGGGAGGGGGGCGGGGGGGGGCGTCAATAATATACGCTGACAACTGAAAATTTTGGCGGGGAATGAGAGCAGAAAAATAATGATTTCGACAAATTTTTGTTTGCCAAAGTTTCGCCTTTCGCTCTGGACAACAGAATAACCGAAACAATGAGTCTTGAACACCAAAAAAGATTTAAAAGATACATAACCAATCTCTGAAAGCATTGTGAAGCGTTCTGAATGAGGAGCCTGAAGTCAACACTGTGAAATTATTGCTTATTAAATTGCTGGCTTATGATTACCTGCTTTATTACATGTATATGTTATGTAACGTACGTGATGATAACTGTGGGTTATTAGTATGTCGAGATACGTGATAAGCAAGCCGATTTAAACGAGGGCGAAGCCCCAGAATTTAAATCGGCTTTACTCATAAAGTAATCGCTGACACGTTTTCTCATTTAGTACACTACTGGTCCTGGTCAACAATCCGGACAAACACGAAAACCGAGACAGAAAGCACTTTTACGATGGTCAATCGACAAGTAACCCTAGTGAGCTCACCAATGGCTGATTTTTGTTAAAACGCATTTTTTGTGGAATGATAAAGATTATTGACGGCAAAAAGTCATTAACAGCAGTCATGGAAATAACACCTTTGAATCGATAACACGCACCGTCTCTAAAAGGTAAGTTTTTCCACGGTTAAAGTCACCCTCCATGGTCCATGACAATTAATTGTCAAATAATTTCCACCCGACATCGAGGGAATGGAAGAGGAGTGGGTGTCTAATAAACAAGTTGTAAATCAATCACTCGTCTTTTTCGCCAAAAATGCAATTGACATGACGTGATAAAATGCTAGTAAATCTATGTTTTCTTACACAAAGAAGCTTGTAGACTGGAACATAGGTAACGTCGTCCTAATCATGCGAGTTTATTATCAGCCAAGACTAATACATGTATATTTAGAACTGTAGTGCGGGTTATAAAATTAGCCAAATGCGATAAAGACAACCCCAGTCCCCCAGCTGCTGTAACTGGCCGGGGGGTACTCCAATAGAAGCGATAGAAGCGGTATACAGGACGTGCCGCTCACACGGGAGACTTCTTCACGACCACTGAGTTTCTCGGGACAACATAGTGTCCGTTCTTGTACTGTCTCAGGCTTAATCTGTTGACAACTAATCCTAACGAAAGGGGTGTGTTTATGGAACAAAGCTACACGAAAGGGTAATTCTTACAAGGAAGGTGGTTGCAAACGTGTCCCTTTCTTGAATAAAGTCTCTAAATGTGTGGGAAAATAATTTCCCTGTTGCTCAGACCCCCTTAAAAATATGGTCGAGTATCCCCCGGGCTGCAAGCCTCAGGTCATCTATTCCAAATCCATGAAGCGCCAAAACGTGCTTAAACGAGTCAATGTAATTCTAGGTTGTTAACGCGTATGGGTTTTACACGTTAGCGCTTTAATCTATGGAATGAGCACAGCGTCACCTTGTGACGGTGCATTTATGACACGATGACAAGTCAATGACGCCGTCGGCCAGTAGTCGAATACGTATCGATGTTCTTAGGAGAACCAATCAGTGTTAAGGTTATAAAAGTGTGTTGAATAAACCAATCAGATCGTCATGTTTGGACGTGATTGACATCGACAAAAGTGTTAGAAAAGATCGCCGGCCGCAAGTACAAAGCACGAAATAATTGTGCCACATAGGTGACCAACACGTGTTTAACTCTCTTCACACCTTATACAGCTATCCAAATGCATTCACCTAATCGACTGTAGGCACCAGTAACCACCAGGAATGGCTCACTTCTCTAACTGTTGTTCAGTAATTCAGAAACGGGGCGGTACTTGACATGCTCAGGAATTTTTGAGTTATTCCTGACCTGCCTTATTGTATTCGAGGTGACGCTACGCAAGTTCCGTATCAATCTTGGCCTATATATGTATTGAGAACCACGTTAACGAGCTTCCTACACGCGCACAGAATGTTGCGTGTCTGTTTTTGTTTAGAGTGACGGTAGTGTTCCCGGATCAAAATTCTATCAGATTGAGGTTGCGACATGTTTTACATGCAGTTATTCGTTGTCGTTTACACATTCCAGTAGAGGCCCAAACCAGTCATTAAATTTAAAATCGGCCAAATCAACGATAGTGAAGAAGCATACGCACTGGAAATTAATTTGAGTACAACCATGTTAGTTGGATATTCAACAGGGCATCATTTTTATGATTGATACAAAAAGGAAATGAAAAACAGATTGACAGCAGTCATATTAACTGTCTTCCNCCCCCCCCCCCCCCCCCATTAACGGGTCAGTCCAACGGTGTGCTCCTCTGGTGTCATTTCTCCGTCATTGCATTGTTTATGTCAACTGCCGCATGACAACATGTTAGTAAGACAGCAACAGTAACTGCTTCTGTCTGTTTCTGAATAATATTCACTCAAAAATGAAAGGGCCCAGTTGCCACATTTCAGTAAAGCTGCGTACAAGTCTAAGTAATCTATCCCTTGTTGAACTCCGTGACCCACCAGCTATGGTCGCGTTAAATTGATCTATCGCAAGCTCCGCCCACTTGCCTAAAGTCGACAAACAAACAATAAGTTTTACCTGACGACGCGTTGTTTGACGGGTAAAATGGCGTCTTGGAAACGAAGGTGTGTCAAAAATGTTGCGTTCCGATTGGTCAGTTAAGTCGTCACTTAAAATCTTGGCGTGCGTTCAGTAGACGCTAGGACCTACGCTAGGACCTAGCTAAAACCTAGTCAAAGTCACATGTTCTAATTTAAAATGCACGGCAATATCTCACGTAATCTCGTGAAGTCTTGCTTTTGAACGGGAGGCTGGCGGTAGATCAATTCACCTATCGCAAGCTCCGCCCGCTTGCATAATGTTGACTAACAAACAATAACTTTTACCCGGCAACGTGTTGTTTGTCAGGTAAAATGGCGGCTTGGAAACGAAGGTGTGTAAGGATGATAAGTTCTAAACGGTCAGTTAAGCCGTCACTCAAAATCCTGGCAAACATTCATCGTCGTTGCTCATTGACCCGTTACAAAATAAAATAGAGCATTAGAGGAGTCAAGCCTGCAGGCATTAACCAAGGTGACGCGTTGGTTCTGAAATAATTACCTTCCTGCCTTTATCTAACGCGCGGAATTGCTTATTCAACGCGTGCCTTTAATCAGTACACGCACAGTACTTCGCTGGATGACGTCCAATTAAAGACTACAGGAGGTCCAGCAAGGTTCTCCAAGTTTCTAATAAGTTGTAAACGATTCCCATCGAGCTACTGGGGTTAATAGGTACCTTAAGAATCCGCCACTGGGTTGTCAAGTGAACAAGAGGACAGATTTGAATTATGTTCATATCAGTGCTGTTTCCGAAGTTGAAATGAATGCCATCTCTGAGCAAAAGACGAAATTAAATGAATGTTGATGAATATCATAATTTGAAACTTACTTGACCTCACAAAGTCAATAGTGCCTTCATTAACATGGTCATTTTACAGAACTCGGCAACTACAATCTTCGAAATTCAAACCTTATTCTTCGACGAATGACAAATTCTGCACGTTGAATATGTAATTCTGCGCGTTGAATAAGCGCGTTAAGGTATTCGTTTCAGAACCAATTCTGCACGGTAAATAGCTAATTCATAGCCTGAGTGTTGATTAAACAGTTGTGCGCATTGAATGAGCACATTTCAACGTGCAGAACGCTACTCGTTTAAAAAACTGTTGTTGCTTCTAAACAAACGCAGTACTACCGCGAGAGTACTATAATTGTGCTTAGTTTTCAGTACACCTCAACGAGCGTTGAACTAATAAGAACATTTCAACCACCAGAAAGGTATTCGTTTAAGAATCCTTTTGCGCTTCAAACTAATGTGATCTGTTAATTTACAAACCCATCCGTAGATCGGTACCAGACTTGACAAGTCGGGTTGAATCTTGAAAGTCCACCGAGTCCAACCAGTCACATACAGGCCAAATTGGGAGTAATCGGTAACAATAAAGGCTTTAAATAGTCAACAGAAGTAGTTGTCGCCATGGCAACCCCGTCAGAATAGGACGGACTAGACAAGGGAATTCTTTTCATGCCTTGGCAAGGCATGGCAAAGGTAACCCGAAGACAATACCACGCGATAAATATCTGATCCGAGACAGCATCACTTCTGGCTATCCCTGGCCTCCAAGCACATTTATTCTCCTTGTTTTCCCACCCGGAAAGATATTTCAATCGATATATACCTCGGTCTATGAAACTCAACTGAAGCGATACCAGAAAGGGGGACATCCACATCTTGCCGGTCTACTCATCCGAGATAATACCTGTGACGTTAGCCATTAGAGGGAAAATGTCACAAGGAAACTAACGCTCATAAATTAAAGGAGCATGTCACCCAAAAAACAACATAATTTGTATCAATTTAGGTCGAGTAGTTCTACTCCATAAGGACACGTACGGTTGCGTTACCTGACACCTGACAGCAGACGGAGGTGTTGAAATTATCCAATGACGTCATCGGTTTCACACGCAGTCTGTTCAGCAGTTCACAACACTGGTTACTGGTGTCAGCTTATCGCTTGAAGTAATCGTTTAACACCAATAAATCATCAAACTTCGATGTAAAACCCTTAAAAATACACCGAGTTCTTATAAAGACGTGTTGTTTTATTTCGCTCTTACGGATTTATTGGTATTTGGACACACCGTAGCCTACAAAGTTGGCAGGCCAATAAGGTCCATAGCAGGAGTTTGGGGTCTGTTCGGAGATAATTTCGAAGTATTTTCCGTGCGATACAGACAGAAGAACCAAGATCTGTGTTGTTTAGACTTGTGATTTTTTGAGTTCTAAACACAAAACGCATGTTACCATGGCCAGTGGCTCCGAGCCCGATCAGACCCGTCGCGGCCAGCCGGACTGACTCGATATCCCGGCCAGTGGCTTGGAAACTGATCAGACATCACGAACATAAACCAGCCAAAGTTCAGTGGAAAGTAATCTTCCAGTCAAGAAAATACTAAATAGTAGTGAACCAAAGTAATGTGCACTTGATTATGTTGGTGAATTAGCCACGAAATTGCAAATCTACTTACTCGTCGGGGGACGCGAATTCAGGTTCCGCTTTGGCCACAGCACCGTCAGGGCAGAAGTTGTACATTGAATATCATTATTTGATGTAATGTCAATGTAAATAAAGATTACCCTAACACCTGGCCGTGGAAATCGAATTGTTTCACAACAGTTTCTGCCAGCAAACACTAAATTAGCAAGAGCTCACACGGCCTCGGTGTCCCGTCCACCTAAAGCCAGTAACGCAGTGATTTATTCATGGCTGGCTTCTCAAATCATTTGCACTCACGAACACTCCACAGGCATTACAAATTGCATCTAATGAGACAGACTTTGTTTATGTTTTATATAAGTATTGGTTTGGGGGAGAATAATTCATTTTGAAACAGAACGCTCAGTAATAAACGCCAACATGGCAACTCGCAATCCCGACTTAGGACGAGCCAGAGCTCATCAGTCTCGACTTCCCAGGTGGATCGTAAAGTTTTAAAGGCTATCAATTCGAACAGGAATACAGTGATGAAGAAATACTGAAGAGGCGCCGTGAACAAGCTCAGACAACGGAACGTATGGAGTTATTTGGTAATTCGTCAAGCACTGTCGACGTCGGCAGGCCACAGACACGGAGGTGTTTCACGGCCTCATACTTGCTATTTACAGCGTACATTTCATTCTTCGCTACCATGAGCCACTTCCTAAGCATTTCGGGCTCTCGAGGAAATAAAGAAAACGATATACCCGCAGCTGCTTTGTTCGGACAAGCGGGAACGATGCACCGCAACATAGCGGCATTCACTCTGCACATGAACCACTGACGTCGCTAGTGTCGTTTCTCACCTTAGTCACAGGTTAACGCGACACCTCTTGGCAAGGTAAGGTCGACCGTATGCGCCAGGCGATGTGGATATAGACTGATTAAGACGGCAAAAAAGACTAATTAAATCGGGTGGCATTCTCCTTTAAGGGCATCAAGACATTTTACGTAATTTATGAGCATAATACCATACTTTTATGCCCTTACTTAGCGTTTGGGCACGTGTTAGGTTATGAAGACGTCTACAGTGTATATCAAACAAGCAACAGATAGGCATACACACGGAAAATCCGACAATTTTCTCCACACTACGTGCCTCGATAAGACTTGCAATGCACTTATACTCCATATGCCATATACGTTGGAAATTTGCTATTCGACATGCGTGCACCCATGGGGGGGGGGTGCTTGCGGGGCTCGAACGAGCCCCCCCGCCCACATTTGGCGAAGTGGGCAAAAAGGTCCGCCTCAAAGAAACAAAACGTCCGAGAAAACAAGACAAAAGTCCACTAAAAAGGGGCAGACGCACAGTTCACAGTACTGAAGGTGGTACCCCGTTTTTTTAGTCCTCCAGCTTTTTTGTTAGCAAAACGTCCACTGCGTCAGGAATTCGAGCCCCCCCCCCAAACTAAAGGCTGGGTGCGCGCAGGTTCCAACTAGTCAAAAAAAAAACGGCTTGTGAGCTTCTCGACATCAGGTTTTGCAAACGACGCACCTAACGACTCCAGTGAAACATGGTGCTGAATAACGGACTATGAAATGAACAGGTTTACGTAATGATCTTTGTTAACGTTTCCGCTAGCAAATAGTACGTTTCCCTTCCGGACGCGTATGTGTCGTTGGCCGCTTCGGGAAAGTGCCGTTCGCCGGTAAATCACGCTTGGAAATTACGGGCGTAAAGATACTTTTCACGTTCGTGTTTCGAGGGAACGGTAATTGTTTTTTTTTCTATTTCAAGGTGTCATAAAATTCATCCAAACAGGAACAGCGTGCAATTGAAATCATTCACCAGTCTTTGATTAAATATTTGTCTCATAGAAAACAAGGAAAATGAGCGAAATATGAAACAATATGTACTACAGAAAAAGTAACACGGCAGCTTAGTACTGTAAAAATCATGTTCGAGAAATTCACTATACACATCATTACTAATACAGGTTGGGTGCTCGTAAGCGCCTAAAAAATGAGGCGCTCGAATTTTTGAGAATGTGGACCTTGAACTTAAAAAAGGTACGTTCAAGGCTATGAAGTGTGCATTCGCCGAATTTTGGTAGTTCCTGCCTTTTTAGTGGACTTTTGTCTCGCTTTCTACTTTTTCAGACTTTTTGTTTCTCTGAGGTGGACCTTTTTGCCCACTTCGCCAAATGAGGCTCCCCTGGGTGCGCGCGTGATGCTTGACAATGATTGGCTGCGCTCATTCGCAGCTCCCGACATGTTCACCTCAGCACAGGTAGCACTGAACAGTTAGGCTGCGGCCACGAGGCATTTTATAGTCCCTAGAATTTAAGTAAAGGCGTGTGTCAGCCAGAGTTTGGTGGCTGTTTTATGGAATGGGTTGAAAATAATTTCAAGGAAGCTGATTTGCTTGTGCTTTTGAACGAGGAAACCCAAGTTTCTTAGCTGTGACCTACTTTGGATGCAAAATGGTGGCCTGCTGTCGGAGACACCGGGTACGATTTCAAGTGGCTGTCAAACAGATCAAAATTGCCAAAAACGTAGCTTGTAAGGGGCGTACTATGACCACATTTTCAAAATCAAGAGAGTACGAACATTCTGAATCTGCAGTAGTGAGACTTTTTCTAGCGCTTGCAGGGAAGTGCTAATTGTGAGAAGAGAACTCTCAAATTTGGTGTTTTTGGCAATATTTTTGTGTGCCGGAATTTTTCCAATCTTAATTAACCGATTAAAAATCTGTAGCGTCAGTGGCGGATCTACGTTTTCAGTAAGGGGGGGGGTTTAGGATTCCCGCAAAGGTCGAATCCGAGGCGCGTGGCGCCGAGCGGGGAGGGGGTGGAGGTCGAGTAAGACAACTTTTTGTTTTTGTAGCCAAACAGTGAAATTTCCATGCATCCTGGTACTTTTCTGGCACTTGACATGTCCCTGGAGTTTTTCTTAAGATAATTAAAAACCCTTCTCGATTTTTGGCTCATAAGTTTCGTGAAACCATATTTGTGCACATCTGGGTATGAGTCACGCCACCAGCAAAAATTTTCGTTGGAACATCTGCTTACACACACCTTTTTAGCATACGAAAGAGTGTGGTGTGTATACAGGGGTTTAGACAACTACCAAACATTGAAGAGCATAAGGAGCACCCACGGGGCGTAAAAACTTGAATATCAGATGATCGCAACAGCCTCAAGCTGTTTAAGAATGAAGACCTGTACTGTTAGTACGGAAATAAACAT
>NMRA01000100.1:314197-334301 GCA_002633005.1 Phoronis australis
GGTTTGCTTGTCTTAGAACCATTCTACCCAGACATCTTCGACGTTTGTTCCCAACGCTTGCACTTCGTCAACTGTTGTGTCAATGACCTTGTCCACCTCTACAATGTCAGCATCTCGTTTCGCAGCTCAGTTGGCACTAAGCCCCCTGAGGTTACCAAGTCCATTCAAAAGACTTACAACATGCTCAACTAAATTTGTTCCGTTCATCATGGACTACTTCAAACCTTGACGATGTATCCCAGGACCCATTTGCATCTCTTGCAACTTTCGAAATAAACGTCCCAATGTGTGAACGCTTGAAACCCGAAGTACTAACATCAAATAAATGCCCATGGGCATGGGCGTTTCGTCGCGTGGGCCTTTCTGCGGAAATCATCTCAGTAGGGCCTATAGAAAACCTCACTGGTGCTTATTGCAGGTAGAAAGACGGTAGGCGGTTGAGGTCGGCATTAGAGCTCCTTAGAAGGCCCATTGAACATCGCACGAGTCCCGCAAGACTTTGTTGTGAAAATACAGCCTCCCCGCAATTTCTGGTACTGTACACTGTTCGCGAATGCGGTCACTTTGTTAATGTGAGTGCCCTCTTGGTCATTCCTTGTATAGTCATAACTTGTTAGAGTTCTATGATCTTCAAACAGACTCGCCACCAGACCACGGCGCCCGCCACAATAGCAATTCTTCGGAAAACGAGTTTTTTTTTTCAAAAGTATTACATGTACACGTACACTGTATGATATTGCGCAAGACAACTTTACAATACACCAGTCAAACGTGTGGGGTGTAATAGGATGACACGGCATGACAGATGAGGTAAAAACGTTGCCCATCAATTCGCCTGAATATCAGGGTTGCGGCACCACAGTATTTCCCCTAATCAAATCAAAACATATCTTAGAGTAAAGAAACTAGCTACCTAAAGAAATCAGCTATAGGGCTGCTTTTTCAGTGGTGGATGCTTGGCTACTTCAGAAATGTCGTCGGAAGCGCGCGCACAATTGATCTGCGGGGTTTTGCCGATGAGCCACGAAGACTCGAAACGCGTTGATTTTCATAACAGCAATTCACAATGCAAAAAATATATTTTCAGAGTGAACCCCCCTCCTCTCATTTTTTCCAAGTTGGTTTACTCAGGGTTTACACACGCTGGCGGTGCCGTTTTTGTTTTGCTGGAGACGTTTTTTTTTTTTTTTTTAATTTTTGGGTCCTGGCCCGAGGGGGGGGTTTAAACCCCCTGAACCCCCCCCCGTAGATCCGCCTCTGAGCGTACTTAAGTTTCAGTTATCATGAGTTGTGCTTGTGAGTTGGGAATGCTACAAAACCCTTTGTTTTTTCAGACTCTTGATTAGGACGTGAGGAGAGGACTCCCCCCTACTTCGGTGTGCGTCGGCAACCAAAACCCTGTAATAACAGTAAGCCTAGTGTGCCGCCACAGCTACCAGCAGGCCGCCATCCTGTGACTATGCAGTAAGCTTTGAACGCCTGACGTTGGAGATAGTTCAAAAGGTCAATAGTTCGACTAAAGTCGTTCACTACAGTTCAAATTATAGATAGTATAGTTCCAACGATGGTTCCAGCTGCAAACGGACAATGGAATCCAGGGTACCACGCGAGAAGGATTTGGACATGCGCTGTAACTGACTAGGTTTTACTATGCGTCGTAAGACACCCCATTTACTATCTCAACAAACTAAATCCATACTTCTCTTTTTCTTATATTTCGATCCAACATCGAACTTTTTCACAAGTACATTACCTGATGGCGCCGATGTACATGTTCTGAATACGTTCGACATCGGCCAATCAACTTAGGCCACGCCCACGTTAGTTACCATTGCAAAGTTCCACGAGAGCAAAGGAGATATGGCGGAAGTACCTTGCATACGCACTACAACAACACACAATGTGCTCTCGGTGATATTTCACTGAAACTGTTTCCTCTACGGAGCCACAGAATTGGAGGTCCAAAGGATAAATTAATCGTTACACCGTACAACGGTATCTCTACGATTCCACGTGTCTAAGCCAAGTGAACATCACCTAGAAGTAAGATGCAGTCCCTATAGCGGTTTTGCAGCGAAGCATTTGGGTATGCTGGTGAGTTAGTCCATAGCACAATTGAGACGGTATGGAAAAAAACTGCCTTCACGGGATTAAGGCCCACCCAAACGCCAAAAAGCAGTGACCTGAGCAGCCGTTCTCAGTGAGCTCGACGAGTGTTAACCGCACACAGCGCTGGCTGACCTTGTTACGTGTTCGTTGCGAACAGTGCCGATGTACTATTCATTGTATTTAAAACACGTATGTAGTCTAGACAACAGATATCATTGAACAGGGTGGTTGAATAATGGCGATATCAGCTGATACTTTCGTTTGATAATTTAACATGATCATAGTTTCAGGTAAACATCCCCTATCACAGGACCAGTAGCGGGTACTTACGGTACAAGTAAACTGAATAATTTCTTACTGTTGATGTGTGTTGTTCATATTACAGTCAGCAAATCTTAGCTAACTATGCATTCACTGAAATAATATCAAATGTTTCAATTTCTTATTAAATAATGTACGCTGCTTTATCATGTAGGCCATCCGATTCTCAATTCATATAAAATCATGGCGCAGTGGATTTCACCAAATCGGAGGAGGTTTCCCTTGGACTAGGTCCCCGCAGCGCCTCATGAGTGAATGAGGTGGTACTATGACGCTCCCGGCTGTGAACAACGCTTTTCTGACAAAACGTGTATTTAGTTGTAATGAGCGACCTTCAGTCTACAGGTTGCGCGACCGTCTCGTCCACGGCTGCACACTTAGAATTGTCAAACAACGTGTGGAATTCGACGACATTTTGAGATGCTCAACAGTAGTTTGGTAAGGATACAATTTACAAGAAATTATCAAGTACAGAAATTCTCGCTTAGAATAACTTTAATACCCGATGTTACAAGAGAATTCCCGCTTTTTCGTCTGGTTGAACGTGGAAATAACCTGACCGTAACATACTGCACTGGTGTTGGCTTAAGAAGTAAATGGGGATACCAAGTCAGAAGCTGCAGGTCCCACCAATCCAAATATTTGGTGAATGACTTTGCCGCCGAACGTCGTTTTTTAATTAAGGACAAATCGTACCGTTTTGAACAATGATTACTAATAATGCAACTCATGTGGCCTCTGTGATTAACAGGAACCCCAACGAAAGACAAGGTTGCTCAAACGATGCATGGTTAACAAACAAATACAACACTAAGAACAAGATTTCTTTCTTCACTCGATCTATATCAGCCCTAAAAGCAATTTTATCTGACTCATTGATCAGCGGAAGACATTCTAGTAAACCGGCAAAATGTGTACGCAGGAGACCACAAAGTCACAAAAACTATGATAGGTGCAGGGGCGGATCCAGGATTTTGAGTTGGGGGGCATGGCAGAGTATTAGCCATGATTTTGCCCGCCAGACATTCGCACCCCCATCTGACATATGTAAACTAGGAGAATTTTAGGGGGGGCATGGCCCCCTTGGCCCCCCTCTAAATCCGCCACTGCGGTGGGCGACTAATAACAAGAGATTGCAAATGTACAACAGCCGGCTACGACACCGAGAGGGTTCATCTTCTGTGAAGAGTCGATTAGTAAACCTCCAAACTCCGCAAGAACCGCCGTGTAAACCGTATTCGTCGGTGGCGGCCTTAAAAAATCGGACAACAATGTTTATCCTTGGAATGCTGAAAAGTGTTAACCACGTTTACATGTACTGCGGTACATAACCATGTGAAAATTAAAGGTTTTAGATCTTAAATCATTAGAAAGCGATTGTTGAATGAATCATCTTAAGCCAGAAAAATGTTTCAAGGTCGTTCTTCATTGAAAGTGAGTCAAAACTAGCAAATCATGTATCTCACGACTAATAAATATGATCATTTGATATGAATATTGAAGATGAATATTTTATCATGTGTAGCACAAAGAACAGCTAATATATCATATTCATATTCATAAGAGCCATACAAATATATAATTTTATGCATTTCATCAAGATTTATTCCAAACCAGTGTTTCGTGCAACTCCCTGTTGCCAGAAATTTGTAATATTCGAGATCTGCTGGGTGACGCTTACCGCCATGACACATGCTCGCCTTAACCAATCATAAGAACGCATAGGTAGGTCAAAGGTTGCAAAGCTTGGACTAGCTACTACGTGGCATCAGCTTGAGCTCGAAGTCTCCAGAGTAATATTGGTCAAGATTGCAATAAATCACAGTAATTGGAACTTCTGGAATTCACAATCCATGGACAGCGCACAATAGGGGTGTGTGGGGCTCCTCACTTATTTCAGTGCAGCACCGCCCATCAGCATGGGCGGCCCGTGCGCACCATATAGGAAGCTGGGGGAGCTATAGCCCCCCTCCCACTTATTCCCGTGCTGTGCTGCCCATGCAGTCTACAGTGTGCGAGTGGTAGCTGGGTCACCGGGGTCGCAGCTGTCTGTTTACTTGTACACCTACAATGAAAAGGCCGGTCGGCGCATCGACCCATGAGTGACCGTCAAGCGCTTCTTATTAATCTTCAGATGTTTGCCAATACACATCTATTTGTCAGTGGAGTCCTACGTAGCAGTAAAATAAGACGGAGGACAACAACGGTATACAACACATATTTTCACTGTTCCCTGACCCAGGCACCAACATCTGATACAGTGCAGTGATTATATTCACCTTTTCACACACCCCTAGTCAGAATAACAATTTCAGAACATTCAATCATGAAATAAATCACTGGTGTGTTCACGGGCACAATTTGTGAGGTACAACAATGGAACAACCTTAAAGTCATCCACTTACAAGCGAAAATGTGGAACTCTGTAAAAATTCCAACTTTTTCACACTTTGAAAGTATTCATAAGAACATCCCGGACGGGAAAATGGAAAAAATCGATTGCGATCTAAACTTCCCTCAACAGAGTGCAAATTCCATTGCAAGACAAGCAGGCGATCAGCACACTTCTTCTAACACCATTTTAGGAACACAAAATGTGTGAAAAATAATTTCGAAAAATTATATGAAATTGGTATCAGCAACCTCTCAATACTCCTGGTCGTCCTCAAGGCAAACTGGGAACAACATACCTCGTATTTCCTGGGTATGCCGCATACGTACATTCTTTGAAAACCAGCTTCAGGCATCCTTGCTGTATCTCTAACGTTGTTCGGGCCTGAGCCATCATATATTTTGCCCAAGTTGATTGAAGGAATGTTCTCAACTCTCCGTTGACGACAACCAGACTACTTCAAATTTCATATTTCAGCATCCAGCCAGAACCGATGGCAAAGCTTGTAGGAATGGTCAAATCATTGACCAAAGCCCGGTATGAAGGTATCATCACTCTTTGGAATGAAGCTCCCCTGTATTCCTTGACTGCTTTTAACCGCTAATTAGTCGGCAACACGGAAAGGACAAGGGAAATAGTAGAGACTGTCCTGAAATGCTGTGGAAAAGCTCTTGATAATGATTCAAGGAAACATTTTCTTCACTTTTATTCGAAAAATTGAAATGAGTTGTTGTAATGTTGTTATCGTCGACGGCCGCTATAAAGCAAACTCCGACCTGTATCTAACTTGGTCGCGGTGTCCTCAGTCGTGTGAGCGAAATGAAGTACCCAGTAATTAAAACTCTTTGTCTGTACACCGGTGTGATGAAAACGAAAGAACTTGTTTGTCGCCACGTCTGGTGGTCTTGGGATGAAGATTGCGAAGTGGAAAAGCACGTGAAAAGCTTCCATGTTTGCCAGCTGGTCAGTCACGTGTGTAAAACGCAACCTACGAAACGTCATGCTAGAACTAACGAGTTACCGGTACCCATTGTAAAACGGAATTCAGCACATCCTTGGGAACACGAAACTGTTGATGAAGAACAAAACAGTGATACTCTGTAAGATAAATTGTTTCACCCGACCTTGTGACAAGAAGTTGTGGTATTGGCCTGTGTTTATGACAGGTTTTCACGGATTAATTAGCTTAGGTATTTACTGTATGTACATGTTTAGTTTAAAGTTATTAATTGTTGCCTCTTGACGTATGTTTAGCTTGGGTGTTTACTGCACATGTTCAGTTCAAGGTTATTAATGCTACCTCTTGATAAATATTTACAAATTATCCCAGCCCTAGCTAGTCTTCCCCATTGGTTAGTTTTATATTTGGCGCACATTCTGATTGGTCGAATAGGTTGACTTGCATGTTATATGTTACATCCTTATACTATCTCACCAGCAGCTTTTAAATACTGAACAGACGTGCTTTACTCTTCGAACCACCTCGGGTTTTATTCATACACAATATAACACGCATCTTTTTGGTGCCGTGACCCTCAACTCTAGTCTCATGGATGTAAAACGGCTAACGGCAAAACGGACTGCTCAGAAGGGGCAAATCACAACGCTACTCCATCGTCTCACCAACCTCCCGAACGACTCCCATCAAGCAACACCACTTCTAGATACCCTGAATGATAAACTGGATGCTGTCAAGGACTTCAACGACTAAATTCACCAAGCCATAGAAAACGACGACCAATCTGCAGAGGAAATGCTCACCGATGATTCCTACGTTACAGACATCCAAATGGCAATAGCTGAATTCAATTTCTCATCAGCACAGCAACCTCCACCAGCAATAGCGACGTCCTCAACACCCAACCACAGTTCTACATCGTCTTCCACCTTTCGCCTGCCAACGTTACAACTGCAGAAATTTGGCGGAAATATCCTGGAATATCAAAAGTTTTGGGACCTGTATGAGGCCAGCGTACACAACTTGCAGTCATTGCCACCGGTGCGAAAATTCGCATACCTCAAATCGCTGCTGGTGGCCGAAGCATTCCAACTCATCGATGGTCTCCCAATCGACAACACTAACTACGTCATCGCAATCCAACTCCTCCAAGAGCGGTATGGATGTACAGCGAAACTGCGAGCCAACCTCATCGAGTCCATTACAACACTGGACGTCCCGGACAACCACCCATCGACACTGCGCTCCTTCCACGACACGCTGGAAACCAAATTAAGACAACTCTCCGCTATCGGTACATACGATGGCAGTCTCCTTGTGCCAGTTCAGATGAGCAAACTGCCATTCTCCATCAAACGTTCGATCGCACGGCGCACCGACGGTAACCTGGACAGAACCCTCAACCAGCTACGAAACTTTCTGCGAATTGAACTCGATATTGTACTTGCATTCCATGACAACACGCCATCTGCAAGTGCATTCCATACGCATGTCAAACGGAACTGCAAACCACCACTGAAGTCATGCTTTTACTGTGTCAACAACTCCCACAAGACTATCGACTGCACTCAGTCACACGACCAGAAGCTCGCCAAAATCCGACACAGCAAAGCATGTTTTAACTGCCTGGGAAATCATATGGTCTCAGCATGCAAATCGCGTTTTCGATGTCGTACCTGTGGTAAGAAACACCACAGTAGTCTCTGTTCAGACGCCAACAACACTGCACCTAACCAAACTAGGACCGCGCCCGTGACCGACCGTTCCTCTGGTAACCATGCTCACCACGACAACTCTCAGCGTGACAACACAAATGCCGCCGCATCAGTCACTCATCTTTCGTCATATAATACTGTACTCCTCAAGACCGCCACAGCATGCGTTAGCAATGCCCATCATCATTCGATGTCCACTAATATTTTATTCGATGAAGGCATGACAGGTTCTCACGGGTTAATTAGCTTAGGTGTTTACTGTACATGTTTAGTTTAAAGTTATCAATTGTTGCCTCTTGACGTATGTTTAGCTTGGGTGTTTACTGCACATGTTCAGTTCAAGGTTATTATTGCTACCTCTTGACATATATTTACAAATGATCCCAGCCCTAGCTAATCTTCCCCATTGGTTAGTTTTATATTTGGCGCACATTCTGATTGGTCGAATAGGTTGACTTATACGATCTCACCAGTAGGTTTTAAATACATCAAACGAACAGAAGTGCTTTACTCTTCGAACCACCTCGGGTTTTATTCATACACAATATAACCCACGTATGGTCGGAAAGTTAAATTACCCAAGAAGTTTGGAAATTTTTCTTTGTAATTTCAGACTGGATTGACAGGCGTAGAGCAAAATAGTCACCTTATCAAGACTTAACTGCTAGAGTGCACCTTGATAGTTACAGTTGTACGTGTTTCAGTTTGGTAGGATATCTGAAGTACCAGTACTTGTGACCGAGCTATGTGCTTTCCATTAACGTCGACACTTGGGTGTAGACGGGGATCATCGGTCTGTGGGAACGTTGGGTAGAAAGTAACACCTCAAATTTACTTGGTATTAAACCGGGGATCAAACAGTGAGCCGTCAACCCGTTGCTACAGTGTTAACGCTCAACCATCGAACCTACAGTTACAGAAACGTAAAGTACCTCAAACTGCCAGAAATGTTTTCCTTTCAAAAGCAACTTTCCTTACCAGGAGGAGGGATCTGATAGCAAACGCCCAAAAGCCCTCGAGCATCAGGGGCGCTCGTTCGCTACCACTTGTTACCGAGTCATCCGAATGTGACTTTTGTTTATTTTTTACCCTTTTAATTTCCACGTTGTTCAACATCCATTCCACTGTAACAGTCGTACTCCTGCCCTGAGACAGAGCCGTAAATACCTGACTGAGGTTGTATCGATTGCATAAGCGGGGTGTATTTACATTTGGCTCTAGTCGCATTGGGAGTTTACTTTCCGCACAGCTTAGTCAAACACTCCCCTGTGCAACTGGAGTCCAGTACTTGGGCTGAAAAACAGTTGTTTTGGCGTCAAACTATGCTTAAATTTATTGCGTAACTCACGAGTGTAGTTCCTTTCTTAAAGTGGTAGTTTGAAAGCTATTATATTGTAGTTAATATGTATACGCATGTGTTGAATGTTAATAAAGTTTTCTTTTGAACCACATTTCTTTTTATTTACATTTCTTTTTATTTCATCCCGTAAATTCCTCCATAATTCGTTTAAAAAACGCTCCCACTTCCCCACAAAATTTTGAGAACACAAAATTTTCAACTTCGGCTATCTTCGAAAAAACGTCACTATAGGGAGGTGACCCGATCATTGCCGAGTCTGTCCATAGTATTGTTGTGTGCCAAGAGGAGTACTTTTCTTTTTTCGAATTTAAACATTTTTAAATTAAACTGGAGTAAATATTTGAAGAAGAATGATGCTGGACCGGTGTGTAGTTGGAGGCTGTAACAACACGCCGTGGGCTGGGGTATCTTTGCACAAGTTTCCCACTGATTCAAGACTGCGTCACAAGTGGGAAGACTTTGTGAAGTCCACAAGTGAAGCGTCGCCGTATACGGTAGTATGTAGCGAACATATTTCTATGGACTGCTTCGAGAACAAAAGCCAGCGATCCGAGTATAGTTGTAAATCAGGATAAGTGAACTTTTAGACAGTATTCGAAACGCTACATAACGTCCCTTTGCGGAAGCTGGTAGGCCTTGGGCTAGTATTGAACCTAACATTCAAAATGGCGGATAGCATCGACGGACACTGTCGGACAGCATTAGTGCTAGAAGTAGCCACTAGATTGCTTTTCTTTTGATTTACGGTTTTTGCAACATATGTGTTTGTAGGTGGATGTTCTGAATAGCTTGATGCTCGTTACCTGTCGATGCAATCCATTAAATTTTAGCCTAGTTGATCGCTTGCTGGACTGAATGAACAGTAAGAGTAGGGCGGTTGAACCAAATAGGAAAGATAATGCATCCCAATCAGTAAATCAATAGAAATTGAAAAATTATCAAAATCGCGTTAAGCAGTGCAAAGTTATTGCAATTTTTGTACCGAAATTTGGGTAATTTGTTAGGATCGGGTCGGCCATCTTGGACGACAGCGGTTACGATTTGAAACCGTGTATAAAATATTTTCGCCAATAATTTACGATGAAATTTAGTGAGAAATATCTATACCTAATATTCTGAGCGATTCAACAGTTTTCAATAGATTTCCGCCACGCAGATGTTACTTATTGCGTGATAAATGTGCTCGCAATTCCCGTTGGACTGTCACTTCCGGCGACACCGACATGGCGACTAACGCTGAACAGAAGGGTATGTTCAATCGGCTATTTTGTTCTTGGTGAAGATTTAACTTTGATACATTTTGATGAAAGCTGCTATACAAAAGCAATTTTGCGCAATGTTTACGTTTTTGTGCAAAAAGTATAAGGGATATTCTAATTATTGCAGTGTGAATATCCCATTCAGTTGACCATACACTCAACTTAAAAATTGTTGAAATAGTTTTGAAATAGTTTTACTAATTTCGCTTCAAGGTTTGATGACGTGTCACGACATAATTCATATTTTTCCAAATTTTACGTAGAAATCGTTCTTTTAATACACGCGCAGTAACTTTTTGCTTTCTTAATTCAAGTTATCATGGCAACAAAGTGTAAAGACCCTTACTTACAGTAATAGGCTGTGATGGATTGTGGAGCTTCAAGCCTCCAATCCTTGTTTCTTGCAATTTCTTATTTTATAAATCATGCTTGTCGAATTTTAATGTCAAGAAACACCTGGTCGCCATGGTAATAATTAGGCAAGTCCACTTTCATATCATGTAAATTTGTCGTGTTTTTGGATAACGTTTGTAATGCTTAAATGTTTTAAAGTACTGTGCATTATAAGGTACTTATTTTGCTACAAGATTAGATCATTTTGGCTTACATATCGTGTTTACTGTATACTGAGATTAGTTTAGTTTAGACGTATGTACAGTAGATGTAACCTTCAACAACCTTGAAAGTCTTTTATTTAATTTGAATGATTAAATCATAATCGTCTTCTAGTTTGTTCTTTCATTTTTATGACTCATTGACCAAAGCATGAAAGATTTAGCTTGCCATAATGAACGCCTGTAATATGTTCACTGGCATCTACAGGTAATATTTCTTGATGCCAGCCCTGGGTTTATCATCATTTCAACAGATTAACACATGAATATAAAAAACAAAAGTTCCATTTAAGCGTTTATGCAATTCTGTCATTTTGATTACCACCTCCACTCAAATTTCAATTACATATATGGTTCAGTTAGAAGGTGACATCATTTCTACTCACTGTTGAAGAATAAAAAAGTTAAAACTGTAAGCTTTATCACCTTTGGCACACTCGTCTTTACATTTCGTGGGCAAAAAACAATTGAGTTATGCCAACACATAGAACTGAAAGGAAATATCTTATGAAGCAAGCAAAATACTGAAGAGTTGACTGCCTGTAGCCAGTGAGCTCATCTGATTGCAATAACACAACTGTCTCCCTGGTCTGACATTACAGATGTTTATGTAACCGTGTAAGCCTGTTTCTCGGCTGAAGTCGGATAAGGTCATCACCGCTGGGCTTTTCTAATTAACTACGCTTCGCGGACAAGAACTGTCCTGTGCAACAGATGATACAATATGCAATTCTTTGTGTTGAAAAGCAGTTGTTTTGGTGTCAAGCAATGTCTTTAAAACACCAATTCTGCAGTTTTGTGTATATAACTGCGTAGACTTATCGAAAAGTAGCCAGTACTCAGCTCTGTTTTAAGGGTTGGTTCACCGACTCGTGGAAAAGGTCTTACGAATGCTCGAAACATTTACGCTCGTCATTTTACGAGCGTGACAGACGAGCGTAAGTTTAAAGGCGTACCGCCACTTTTCACACGAGACGTGACCTAGCTGCAACATAACTTCTCATTGGGCATGGCGATTACGCTCGTAAAACGTTGGAGTGAAAAGTGACAACGCCCGTAACCTACGAACAACACTTTCCCTCTCGCTGGTTCCCTGCGTGCCGCTAGATGGGGCGGTAGCCCTGGCTGGGCAAAGCACGCAGGGAAACAGCCAGCACTTTCTCTCCGACAATAAACCCCAGTTGTCGCGTTACAATGGCCTCCAATAACACTTTTTCGGGTCACAAATCTTGGCAATGAATAGCCATGCCGTAACAAAGACCGGTTTGGCCAAAGTCAGCCGGAGGTTGTTTCACTACTGTTTATATAAATCTAGTCCATGTGTACATTATGCAACACCGAAGATGGCTGAAGCATTGCTGGGAAAAGTCCTGGACATCGGTCATTTACCCCGAAACAGGGAGTGAAAGAAAGATATTTGCAGTTTTTGAGCAGTTTAAGATAATTTATTATGTTTGATGGAGAATATTGAGTTTAAAGATCAGTAGACGTGGCTTGGTCCATTACCGCGTTTAGATAGAACTCAAAATGACACGAACAACACTGAAGTAGTGCGAGGTAGCACGATAAAAAACATGGAGTGCGTTCTTGTTTCCTTGTTATTCAGTACATATAATATATCATTCTAACTTAAGTATCCTGTAAGAAGTATAATACTCCAAAGACTAGTGTACTGTGTGTAGGATAAAGTTAGCATCGGTGCTACGCATTACTACGAAGAATAACACCAGGTCAGTTAATGTGCGTAAGACTGAGTGAGCTTAATAACGGTGTTGCCGTTAAAGACAGACATCCACGTGGAATTTTAAGTAAAAGACAATTATTTTGGAGAGGGGATCAGACTGTTCCTTTACGATTGAGAGGGCTAGCCTCCGATGGTAAGCTGAGGGACTCCATTTAACAACAAATCGTGAGCCAGAATAACGGATCAGAACCGGCGTCTAGTCTCTGCTAGGAACTAGTCTCATTTATGTAGTAAGCCAACACCGAAATGTATTATCCCCATGTTCGACATTTTCAGATGAAAAAAGCCACATTATCTTGTTTTAATGGCCGTCAAATGCAATGCTAAGCGACCATTAATTTTATACTTTTCGGATAACTGGGCATCATTTTGTTCCGTTTTCCGCTTTCGAGCCGGAATCAAGAAATGGCAGTTCTTGGTGACTGAGCCTACAGTTGAACGAGATAGCCTTGCCACCTGGTGACAGGGAAGCAGTCAAGCCAAGACCGAAATGTTAAAACCGTCCACTGCAAGTCCGTAATGATAAAGAAAACACTTGGTGTGAACGGTATAACTTTAGCACAGGTAGCGAGGGTGGTTTTGCGAGCAGTGGTAACGGGTATAAGCAGTTGTCAAGCATTTTAGTTAGTAGTAGCAAAAACGTCAATAGTGTTAATGGTACTTTACTGACGCCTACTCAACCCAAATGTGCTTCCGGGCCCAGCGTGGATTTCGCAGACGCAAAATTTATTATTTTTATTTATTTGTTTGTATTTTATTCAAGACATATGCATTTAAGTAAAAACTTTTTTTTGACTTTGAATGGAAGTTTTAAAAATATTGTTCCTCCAATAATATTGGTCTTTTTTCAACATGTTGACAACGGTATTTTCGAGAAAATCGTGTCTCAGATTTTTGAAATATTTAATTATCGACTGTTGAAAGCATTTTGAACAAAAACGGCCGTACTCTTGATTTTTTAAAGGCTTCATTCCGAAAAACTAAGCCTTCCTAAGTCACGCGAGTTGACTAGCGTGTTCACCACGAACTAGTGGTAGCGCACTATACGCAGACAGCTACATTACAAATGCGTTGCCGTTAGCAAGCGAACATCAACTAAAAGTAAAATAAAATTGCAGTGATGAGGGGACCAGTCTGTGCCGATGTTGAGAGGAACTGCATTCGTTACTGGATCGAATCTCACACTCCTTGGTAATGGATTAGGCTTGTGAAATTCAATCCCAACAGTGTTTCTGGAACGAACCATTAAAGAATGCTCTATTCATGGATGCTCCCAGCAAACAGGCCCCTTTTTCTAACCCATTACCAAAATGAGAGGTGTCATAATTTTTCATCCGCACCCCCTTCAAAATATAGTCGCCTACTTCATGCCGACAACCAAGTGGTAAGAAATGGCTGTAGAAGTTGGACGGCAATGGCAATATTGTATTTTAAGAGCTGCCAATAATTTGTTCATTAGCTGCAGGCCTGATTAAAATGTTCTCCACTTTATAAGAGCTTCGAAAAATATTCCCAAAATCTTGTGTTCCAAAACTTTTAAGCACTTCAGTCACATTTTCAATTACTATTTATTCAAGATAATACTTTTCATTTACGTTCTGACGTTCACTTTATATACCTTTTGCTGTTTAAACGTCTTTTACAGCTTAAAAATTAGTTGTGATAATCAGTTTTGAATTTTACTCAGTGGAACCAAAAGTGCAGTAGTTGAACCATTGCAAGGTGTTTGTATTATAACAATTTCTTTATGCATGCCGACAGAGGGACACGCTCGCTCGAACACATTCAATATATGTTCTTTGTCTGAGTCTACACCAAACGCTTGGACGGTTTCAATGGGTGAAGTTATAAGCAGACCAGATATGTCTGCTGACAATTACTGTCAAATAGTAACCAAAGAAGAATTTCATATAATGACTCTCACAAGTGTTATTAGAAAAAAGCTCACCTTTTTTAAAAGGTGATGTTAAAACATCATCATAGTAAGTCTCATTTTGTTTTACAATGAACGGAGAATTTTTTGTTTCACTCAGGCGTTTTGATCCCGCTGGACGAAACCAAAAATTTAATGAACGAATTGTATGTAATATAATACAATTATGAAATAAATGGGTGACACCACCTTGTTCAAAGCAACTGCACTCTGGACGAAAACTACAGAATTGAGTGTGCGACAAAATAATATTTAAGTTGTTTCTGGTCCGGTCTCCATCAACCTGATGCAATCTCCGAACTTCAATTCAAACTTCAACTTAGTTGTATATTTTCTGTTCTACTTAACTGTTAATCTAAGAATAATGGTTTGAACCATGTCTGAAGCCTGCGTCTAGGGGTCATCAAGTGCAAACTTAAGATTATGAACTCGTGTAGATAAAACAAAACCTACTCAAGCACAGTAAGACACATTTCTTGAGTTCTTCGTAACGAAATGGCATTGAAAATTGTAAACATAGATAGTGCATTTAGAACAGACTTTTGAGTTTGAACTCAAAATTGCAAAACAGCATGTCATTTTGTGTCACGCCCACAGCGCAGTACTAAATCACCTAATCAACACAGGGCAGTCAAGGTTTTGTTTCATCAGCTAAAAAAAGCCCCCAGCCAGCTACTCAAAATATAACTGCTTCCTGTATGATATCATCCGTGCAAATTTTACAAAACAAAACGAATAACGTGACATGCACCATATCACTCTCAAACTGAACAGTTTTTGTTTGAAGACCCACAACTTCACACGCATCACTTGTGTCACGTTTTTCCCCGTGTGTGGGTGGGCGCAGGTTGTTACAGACCGGTGCTACTAGCTTTCGGTGCGAAGATTGACTGAAGACTGGTTCGAGTTAATCCTTTATTAATCTCGACCGTACGTTCACAAGCCTACTCAAACAAAACGTCCGACGTAATGTCTGTTTATGCTCCAGCCAGTGCTGCGAAGCCTTGACTTGTATTGAACTTCTGAGATACTTCCAGCAACTGTTACACTCGATTCAATAACCTGCTGTCTCTATAGCTGGCTCTCTATTGACTATCGCTGTAACTGCTGATTCTCTTGACTGCAACTCAACTGTAGTTCTCTTGACTAACTTGCTTGAACTTACTTGATCTCTCAACTTGATCTTCTTGGGCTCAACTCACTTAATCTTCTTGGACTCAAGTGACTTAAACTGACTAACACAAACCCGTGCTTGTGTATTTATAGCCTAATGCATTGTTCTGGAACTTTTCATCAATTCAAGCACATACCAGAACTTTCTGGAACCTACCCAATCTTTCTACAAACATGTACTAGTCTCTAGAATATTCCAGACTTCATCAATCACTGTCATGCTACAGTCTTCTAGAAAGTTCCACACTATACTGTAGTAAACAAATTACATCATCACTGTTCTGACCTCAGTCTTCTAGAAAGTTCCATACTATTCTGTAGTAAACAAATTACATCATCATTGTACTTAACTCAGGGGTCATGCAAATCAAACTGAATAACAAAACAAAACAATACAACTAATAATAATGTCAGACTATATTCTGACAACCTGACGACGTCTAGTACTGGCATGTTACTTTCATGGAGATGTTTAGAAGTTGTGTGGCAAAATGGGATGTCTTTTTAAAAATCCCGATTTTTAAAGAACATTTTTGTTATCGTTGCTAAGGCCTTTTTCAATTGAATATTAGAACAATGCACCAAAATTTATTTCATTTCCTTCAAATGAGCTTTTTCTCAAACAAATACATGTTTTTGTTTAAGTAAGAAAATTCAAATGGTTAAGACGGCAACAAGTGCTGCATTTTGCCTTTCAAACTTTTTGGGTGAAAAGAGTTGGATTAATCGCCCAGTCTATTATTTGACTGCAAGCGAAGTATGCTGCACACCTTTAAATTAAGAGTACAAAGGCTGGCCCAGGGACCTGGGCCCGGTCTCCAATCTTTTTACTCGAAATGGAACTCGAAATTAGGTTTGGCATTTTCTACTCTACTTTTGGGTGAACTCAAGATAAGTATCTATTATTCTAGGCTCGAGTACACAATAACTTACGTAGATAATTTATTGCCCTTAGTTCACAGTTTGTAAACCCAATATTAAAGCAATAAGTTCGAGTTTGAACTCGAAATTTCGAGTTTTTACTCGAGTTAATAGCACGAATATAAGGGTCTTCAAGGGCAAACTTGAACTAGAAACTCCTATGCATAAACTATAATGTATTCGAGCACAGTCTGATAACCAATTATCTTAAGTTCGCACAAAAGGAGCAGAGAAATTGCCAAAAATAGTTTTGAGTTCGTTTCGAGTACAAAAATTAGAGACCGGGCCCTGAACGATCGTCTTTCCATTCGAAAATTATTGTGAGCGGCATCTACTAGCATTTGAGGCAATATCCCGAATTTTGAGAACCAGTTTGGTGTCCGTTATTCTGAGAGCAGAAAACTGGTTCTCACCGATGCAACAGGGGAAATCCATGTGACAGCTCAGCAGGTTTTCCACATACTGGAGGCCTTAAGTTGCCCGCCTCAGCCATGTGACGTCACCCATATGTTCATAGCATGATACCTCATTTACGGCTGGTTACAACCAAAGATATAATATAATTACACCAAAGACTCGGTATACAACTTTGTTACAACGCAAGTTTCGGCCAGCAGTGTAGACGCAAGCTATGTGAACGATTGCAAGTATCACTTTTTTTCTGGCGCTTGGCTCCAAAATTCTACTGGCGCACGAAAAGGGGGCATGTGTTGATTTATCGTTAATCAATTTATTGCAGAGCAGGGTGAACGCGCTGTGACATCAATTTTCGCTTTAATAGAAATTCGGTTGAAGAGGAAGCAAACTAACTGCTAGTGAAAGGCATCGGTTTTTACGCGGACAGCACGCAAGTCTTCTCGATTTTATCGCTGTTATTGTGGTCTCCAATTGTTAGGGGGTGGAAAACAAAACAGTGCGCGAGTATTGGCTGGGATGAGTTTGATACGTGAATCGCGCACACATCAACATAGAGGCCATTTCCTATACACAACATCTTGTGAAATCAGTGGTGATAGGCATCTACCTTATTAAACAAAGTTAAAGTTTCTAAATATCTAAAATCAAAGGAGTCGGTTGAAATTCTTACGTCTTGTATGGAATCAGTGAAGCGATGCGAAAACAGATCGTAGAAAGGCACACGACATTGCCTTATACACTTTTGCCTGCCGCGCCTCCTGGGTCAGTAGGCCTAGACTACTACATATACACCGCCTGTGACCAAGACCCAGAGCGGAATTTAATTTGCATTTGGCAAAACTAAAATTCGCCGCACTGGTCGAGGGAAACGAAAGCGAGATATATATTTACCTGCGAGCGCCGCTGCCTCTTGCACAACGAAGGTCGTCGACGACACCAAGCTAGCCTCCATTTCGGCCGTTCACGGAAGACAGTGGATTGTTATACAACCTAGGCGAGTCATCAAACCAACAGTCCTTTGTGTTGGTGTCACGAGTATGACATAAACTCATCGGCATGGCCATTTACTGCCAATATTCCAGCCTTCATTGCAGACCATGCCCAAAGTCCAATGTCGAGTTGACCCGCGCCGTTCAATGCGGTCAGGCTGGCGGAGGTCATGTAAACAAATCGAATGACATCAGTTTCTGCTCGGCTTATTGAAGGATTCGTACATGGATATTGAGTGTATTTGTTTGTTCGCTCCATTCAGCAACTGCTGTGCCGTAACTGCTAATCATTTCACTGGGGTTGCTTACCGTACGGACACAACAGACGCTCGGCGAGAAAATCTAGCGCGATCATGTGGTAACGCATGCACGATGTCTCGCAAAGACATGCACGACTTTGCGTATTCGCTCGATTCAGTGCGCCAGATGTCTAAGATATTTGGGGGAGAGCGATAACCATCCCTGCATGTTGGCATGTTGTTTCTCATACGTAGGCCTACTGTACACTTGGAAAGTAATCGTGACAACTGAAATCGACTACATATATGTACATGCCAGTGTATAAGTAGCAGTGGCGGATCTAGGATATCACAAGGGGGGGCCAACATTTTGTCCGGCTGTGAGCATTTGCGCCCACCACGATTGTAGATGCGTATAGCACCGAATGGGGGGACCCCCCTCCCGCCCAGGAAATTTTTCTGTTTTTCCTCTAAAAATCAAGCATTTTCCTTGATTCCTGAAGTATTATCCAAGAAAAAAAGGCAAAAAAAAAAAAAAAAAAACGCGGAGCACGTGCCAAACAGGAAAACTGCAAATACCACAGACTCGAAGTCACAACCTGGCGGTTAGAGCGCGCGTGCTTTACCACTACCCACCACGATTTAACTACTAATGTGACACGAACAGACCTACTTGTTTGTAGTCCACAGCGTTTGCGCGCGAAACCCACTTCTTTTTGTAATGCTTATTATACGTTTTATATTTTGTGCAATCGGTTCTTAAAAAATTTGTTGTATTTAGAATAGTCTTCAAATGCCCAAAAGACCAAATCCGTTTTTCGTGTTGGCAATAATGACGGGATTGAGTCGGAAATCGTCTAAGTTAAGGTTTGACAAAGAGAGAATTATGAGTTTCTGAGTGATTCACAAAGGCTTCGATTAAAATTCACATCTTACCAGCAGCTTCTGTTTTTTCATCGTCACTCAGGTTCCATTTTCTTTAAAAAATGAAGTAAATTTTCTTCATTGCACAGTGGAGCAGACGACGGAAACGGAGTCGTAGTGCGTAGCGCCACTGCCGTTCGCCTGGGATATCGCGGGAGAGCCTATACTTAGTCATAGCAAAGACGCTAACAAGACTATTCACCAAGGCCGCCGCCATTATTGTGTCATGGACCGTGGCGACACCTAACGGGTGTGTGTGGGCCAACGAAGTACGTAAGGCATTCACTATGGCCGATCTTAGTTTGCCAAATTCAAAATTGTCAGTGAAGTGTCTTTGTTTAAAAAATTAAAAACAAAAAACACGAACACTGTAATGAAAAAATACACATAGGCAAAATATAGAGTAAACCAAGAAAAAATTTGGGCAGCAAAGGTAATATAAATTACGAGAAATAAATCATAAGCAAGAGGGAGACTCAGTAATAAGAGCTGAGCTGATGAAAGTAGGTTATTGGAGAATGTGCATGTACCAAACCTGTAGGATTTTGTCCAGGGGGGTCAGGAATGTAATAAACATCAAATGGATCTGCTGAAGAAGAGATAGGAGTGGGGGCTGCCCCTCAACCAATTGAAAGGTTGGGGGCAAAGATAGCTTTCTTCCCCCAATATTCCAGGTGTTAATATCAATTAAGTAACAATTAATTATGTAAGCTTTTAGCACACAAACTTTGTTTTAAATGAAATGGAGAAATTAGTAGATCTTTCTTTCGAAAATTCATATCTTAAAAACGTTCTAGAATCAAGCAGTTGTGTCTGTGCCCAGTTACATAAAACTGTCCCAAATATCGACCCAACAGGGCCATATCCAGGATTTTTTAAAGGGGGGGTCGGATAATGATTTTTTAAGAAAGGTGGCCCAAGTCAACAATTTGAAAATTCTAGCATTGATATCACTACAATCAAGGAAAATGGGGGGTCCAGACCCCTTTAACCTGCCACCCTGGATCTGCCTGTACTCAACTGAGTTGGTAAATCT
>NMRA01000100.1:335974-423965 GCA_002633005.1 Phoronis australis
CCCCCCCCCCCCCCCCAACACTAAAACTGCACACATTTTAATCTTGTTTCATTCGTCTTAGCAAGATCTTTGTGAATTTAGCAACGATTAACAGTCACAATCGGTATGAAATAAACGGGATAAATGGAGACAGAAACGATCCACGCCCCTACTGTAGCGATACTAGCGGCGAAAATGGATGTACATATCCCCCATTGGTAAGTATTAATAGGAACGCAGCAGACGACATGGCCGAGATGTAGTTTGTGTGCAGGCAGATGCAAACAGAATTTAGTCCGCTGCTTCAATACGATGACCACGAAAGGACACGACCTCGTATTGTGGGAAGCGATTCAACGCTCGAAAGTGTGACGACGCAAGACGTTATATGGTGCACTCAGTGGGACGGACAAAATAAAGACAAGACGACACAAGTTGCAAAGAAATTAGTGTAGAAACAGAAGATATACTAAAAGGAAAAGCAAGAACTGGCATACTTTCAGTGCCGGATACATTATACGGAACAAAGCGAAATTTGGGCTGCTTCTGAGAAAATGTAAGTACTCATCATTCCAAAAGCAGGAAGAGATTCTATCATTTGGGGCCTGTCCGACTTGGAGTCCCCTTAACATGAAAGTGCCATATTTTCGCAAAGCAATAACATATTTCCAACTTTCCGATCGAGAGCACACCTTTAAAACGGAAAATTTATAAGGAAACGAGTGTCAATCGATGCCATAATTGGGGGGGGGGNGGGGGGGGGGGGTCGTTTCCGAGATCACCTTATTTGAATATTGTAAAATTTCAAAATCAGGAGAAAGAGAAAGCAGATATCGTTAGGGTTCTCCCTTTGTCAAGGGAATGAGTGATATACAATTTCGAAAAAACAGGTAAAGAGAACAAGTTCGTTATAAGTCTTTCATTGCAAGAGAAAGATTACAATGTCTGTATTCTGAAATTTTACTGAAACTATAGTTTGCTAGTCCACGATTCTTATCTCGAAACCAATTTGAATTTAATACATCTATCGAATATCGAAGTGTTTCCCGCCAAACGGTTTGATCAAGTGAATTATAGGCCGTTTTATTTTTAAACTCGCTAGGAGTTGTTCATATTCAAAATGTTAGCAAAAATGCTCACTAAAGTCAGCTCGCAAAAAACAATTTTTGCTCGTAAAAACTACCGTTAATGGTCTTGTTTTGGATGTGTTCTTCCTATCTGAAAAGATAAAAACTGTCTTCACAGTATAACGAAGAAAGGCGCAACGATTTGGCGTTCGGCGTTGACCATCGTACTGAGACGGTAATCTTTCTTATTGTTCATTATTCCTCTTCTGTGGGCTAACAGTTTGTAAAATCGAATAATAAATATAGAGGGCGCGTCAAGTATCCAAGTAGATAAGCCCCTAGTTGTGTCTCGCAGGGGTATACATGTAGCTAAATCGTTCTGGAAAGCGATGTTGGTTTTTCCCGCCAACAAAAATTTCAGAGCAGAACGATGATCGTTTAAGAACTAAAAATACGCGTAAATTGAGCAAACGTACGCATAGATTAGTAAACGTACGCGTAGATTAAGCATATTTCTACGCCCGCCGGCGTAGTAAGTTACTCGTTTAGAATGCTTTGGTGCTTCTTATTCATCTTCGTTTGTCATCCCATTTGTAACCCTCCAAGTATACGACCGTATATGCTTTCAAGCATAGTGGAGGCCTTAGAATTTGGACACTATATTTTACTTTGTTGTGTCCTAGCATGTTGAAAGGTTATGCGTGTTGACTGGGAGTAGATAACCCTGTGAAAATTAGTAAAGTGCAGAGTCCAAGCAATTCCTGTTGGTTATGAGTCATCTTATGCTAGAAATATGTTTCAAGAGGTAATAGATCACTACTCCGAAGAAAACCCACTACTCCGAAGGCCCACAGCAAAAAGGCCCATTGCTCCGAAGGCCAACTGCTCTTCGGAAGTCCCACCACTCCGAAGGCTCACCACTCCAAAGGTCCACTACTCCGAAGGCCCCCCACTCCAGTCCGAAGGCCCACCATTCCGAAGGCCCGCTACTCCGAAGAAACCCATTATTTACCGACGTGTTTTTTAATTTTTGATTTTTCGGCGTTCACTACGCGAGTCCTCGTGTGGTATTAGTCCTCGGAATATTATAGTCATATACAGTTGTAAACGATGACCACATTTTTGCATTTTGGGTTCAAATTGGATTGTAAGCAAGACTTCAGGGTATCAGGGCCTCACCAGACCAGGTGTTTACCTAAGTCAACCGGTATGGCAATCGTTAATGAACTTGACAGAACATTTCGAAACTGGTGCCGGTATTAACGCTTTGCCTTGTTGGTGGCTTTCTTTTAATGACGTAAAAAAACTTCAAGTTATCAAAATAATATTGCTCACAATATAGTACTGCATTTATGTATTCTTGTGTAACACTTTGAAGTTGTTATGTGTGACTTGCTACATAGTCAGTGTTCTACCATAACCTTACCATCGACACCGATTGTGAGGTCGGCCTCTCACACGCCTAAGTGTACTTCCTGGTACTGACAAAATATATGCCCTTCACAATTAAACTATTTCCTTTGAGACCACTTGAAAAATAAAATGCATCCCTTGTTTAGTACGCAATCATCAAAATGGTCCAAGAACATATAGTTATAATATAATGTTTATATGCTATCACTAGGTTACGATGCGATTGTTTAAATATAGCTTATTTTCACTGCTACGGCGCAGCACTGAAATAAGTGGGGGCTGTAGCCCTTCCAGCCTCCTATAGTGAGCCGCCCATGTATTCGTTTTCTTGGTTTAATGTGACCAATAATATTCAAATTTTTATCAATAGCGACACGACGTACATGTACATCATAAACTCAGATTTCAACATTTCTCATTTTCTCAAGCATACGTGATAAAAAATATCGGTCGCTCCCGAGCGGATAAACAAGGGGAAATCAGCACAATACACACCCAGCACTGATGTTGGTCGCTTTGCCAATTTCGCGATGTCATAATTGCAACCCACAATGCAGTAACAGAAGTACGCCTGCATTACAATGATGGATTGAAGAAAAATAAGTTACGAGATAGTGACTTGCTTGTGAAGAAACAGGACAAGCGCTTGCGGCGGGCAAGAAAAACTTAAAATGAAAATTATCCAGTGCTCTATTGCTACCACTGCATACGTGTATGTACATGAGAGGAAACATCTGAAATTATGTATAGTTAAAACCGAGCTGAGGAGTTAGACCTGACTCAAGGGTCTAGCAGTGTGCCCCAGTGAGACTCGAATCCAAGACCTTGAGTAAAGGGAGCGTACGCTTATCCTACTAGGTCACACTGCCTACTTCCATGTGCCTGTATCCAATATCATGCATATGTAAAGAAGCTTTTCAGTAACTTAAGTAGTGTTTCGAGCGTGTGTGGGCTACCGTATTCTTTCCTTTTGTTAATGTTTATGTAATCTTCTGGCTGATATTTGTCGGTTGGTTTTGTCCATTGTTTGCACTTTCACTTAAAAGTTAGTCATTGCTAAATTGAATACGCGTCATCGTCAACCATTTTGTAACGGGTAATTCAAGTTTCGCTCGAGAACATAACATTTTAGAAATTTGCTCCTCGGTCTTACTCATTAGGCTAGAGTTGAGTACCTGTCTCGCGGCTAGAAAAAAATCCAGCCAAATCACGTGCTCTCATTCAAAATAGACAGCATTATCTGGCGAAGTCTTGCTTTTTAGCGAGATCCTAGAGAGGACCTACCGTCACTGACAAGATAAGAGTAGAGTTCAGTAATGCTACATGTACGACCTCGCTAAAAGCAAGACTTCGCGAGATTTCGTGAGCTATTGTTGTGCATTTTAATGAGAACACGTGATTTTGACTAGATTACAGCGAGGTCCTCAGTAGCGTAGGTCCTAGCTTCATTGAACTCTACGTACCCAGGGTAGAATTCAGTAACGCCTTGCGACCTTGCTAAAAAAGCAAGACTTCGTGAGATTTCGTGAGATCGCCGTGTATTTTAAATAACAGAATACGCGATTTTGGATATATTTTATGTGCAAAGTGATGGATCGTCCTTTCCTATCGTCAGTACTTAGCGTTTTGTTGGTTGGATTAAGTTTTCTAAGAATGGGTGCGTTACGAGTTTATTACTATAGTAAGGCGTTATGATGTTTTCCTGAAAAAAGCGTGAGATAACATTAAAACGCGACTCACGCGTGAACCTTAAGTGTCGCCTACTTAACAGATGCTCTGTGAGGATTCGTGGCCCCTACTAATTAAAAACTGCCTGATGCGTCAGACCTAGGACCAATATCAATGTCTATTATTCCCAGGTCAGACTGGCTGAGTGACCTAAGAGTTTATCTTTTGTTTTAACTTGAACGAGAGTTGACCCCGGTGACATGATTGCAGATCCACCACAACTATGAACGTGAACTCTGGCACATCAGCTGTTTTTAAGGTGGAGAGGGTTGGCAGGAAACGCATTGATCAAGTATTTTGTTTGGTAAATAAACTTCGTGGACCCAATCTGTATCCGCTTTAACATGGGTCAAGAGTACTTAAACTGAAACCGTAAAATCCTACGTACGCCCTGGCGCCTGGTAAAAGACCATTTCCTGGGAACATCATGCAGAAATTCTGAATGTAAGTCTACATTGTTTCTTAAGATTGTGTTTTCTGTTACATCAGCCAAGTGTTTTTAATTGTTTCTATGATAATTCATTCGTGAAATGTTTACCTGTTGCCCAGATGCCGTTGCTTGTTAATTCGATCTCTGAGCAGTGTGTCTACTGTTATCTGTAGTATTTACCTATACCATGAAATAAAATTTCAAAAATGAAAATTTTACGGTGTAAAAGAATCCAATACCTTGTGTCCGGCCCTTGATGGACTGCCCCAGTTTTTTTAATTTTTCCCGACATCCCGACTCACCATTGCAATCAAAATGTGTCGCTTTTTGACACACGGACAAATTAACATATCATACATGTATGCTATTGTAATTTCCCACGGGACATTATCGCCATGATATTTTACTGCTCAACTAAAATGAAAAAGCGGGACGTTGTTTTGCGGTACCCGCAATTTTCCATTCAACTAAACAAAAACAAAAAACACCGTCGGCCATTTTTGAGAGTTACATCTCACGTTCGACAAAAACGCTGTCGGGACGTTTTTGTGTGTTGCAGCGAACAGTTCATCCTTGCGTTTTGACTTAGACCCAGATGTTGCACTTTTTATTCGGAGTACCCGCTTTTCAATCCAGTTGTTCTTTTTTTGTTCTTGAATGTTGACCGTGACAACTAAGCAACAGGTGTTCAAAATAATATTGCCTCTTTGTTATGAATATTGTTCTTTTCACGAGTTTACTTTCTTTAGTAACGTAGAAATCGTTAATTAAAATGTATTCCAACGTCTCTTGTTTGCTTTAACATACACTGCATGTATCATGATCACTAACTTTTACTTCCCAAAGAACTAAATTTATTTCTAAACTTCTATGGGAAGTCCTACACTGCAACCAATGTGATGGGCTACCCACAGTACATTTCAACGCTACGTGAAAGATGGTTGCCCATTTTTATCTATCAGAAATTTTTTATGCGCAAACGTCTGATAGATAAGTGGAATTTTCCTAAACGTCACTGCATTCAGACTTTTATGAGGAATGTAATCGTATCAAAAGGCACAAAAGGTCCAATTAATTACAATATGCAAAGATGTATAATTTTGGATGAATGTCTGACTAAATTATCCACAGCAATTGTGAGGGCCATATTTTATTTTTTTGTCTTTATAGGGTAGAAATCCTTTGAATCATTGAAATTATTATTATATCATTGGATTAAATAGTAATTTATATATCCTCTCTGGCTCATTTCCTTATAATTACGGTAATGCTACACCTTGTTATTTTTGGCATTTGTTGGTAACTTTCTTGGTTTATATTTTAAACCAGTCAAGTACGCGAAATGGTAATTACTTAACAATTACATTATTTATCTTTTGCTTTCTAATGATATGACTCTTTCGCAAATGGCGGAGCTGCGAAACGTTTTAGTGCCGGCAGTAATTCCATTACAAGAACCCACACCGGAACAAACGAACGCAAACAAATTCCACGCATGCGCGGCGCAACCTCAATAGCGCGAGATCGAAGTTGGCATTCAAGGGCTAGAGTTCTGTGGAAATATGTAGCCTACTGCGGGAAATAGCGATACCAATTGGCTATAGCGTCAGATTCATGAAATTGCGTGCGGGTAGTGAATAATGGAACGTTGTTAATCATATTAACTCATCTTTAGGCATGGTGGTTATCACAAAATTGAACTATACATACAAATGTCGCACACATCAGGCTATAAATATGCAAGCTTAAGGAAGCTTGCATTTGTAGCTAAATTCACGTGAACTTAATGGGACTCGGGATTGAACCTGGGCCCCGTTCAAAGAAAACATTTAAATTCGTTTTACTTAAGACTAAGATTTGACTCAACTTCCAAACTCTGAAACTTCCACCTCCGATAAATTAGTCAGAATTAAGACGAAACTTAGGTAAAAAACTTGAGAAGGTCTCCTTCTTGAAACGGACTTGAAACGGACTTGAAACTGACAAATTCATGTTTTACCATAAAATTGACTGAAATTTGTCTCAGGTAAGTCAGTTTTCTTTGAAGGGGATTCTGGTCTCTACGACCGACATACCGGATGTTCTTCCATCACTTGAGCAATTCAACAATGCGATTCTTCGTCTAATCAAGACTTCGACGGCTGCCAGTCACTTTCGAGGAGAACTCGCTCTGTAGGCTTATGGGGGTCAGAAGCGTAGGTCGAAAGACAACTAGCATCACACATTAGAAACAATTTTACAATGTGTCAAAATCACTAATGCCTACTCAAACCTCACTTGTAGGAATGTGCAACAGATACGGACAATAACTCAGCGGCAATGTTGATCAGATCGAGCGACAAAACGACACTAACCCGACACTGTTTTCGGGTTTTCTATGTGTCCACTCAGTAGGAGGCGCTAGTTTGAGCTTGGGCACTTCCGTAATTACCGAGCTTTATTCCATCCCTACTACGGGGCCAAATTTTTACCGAGTTTTCATTCTTTTCCTATGCAATTTTTGATTATGACAAACTGAGTTTTAGTTTGGATATAGGTGAAACGTTATTCCACAAGTTTCTTTAAAATCTTGTGTGTTCTAATTGGACGGCGAAGAAAGTGCAAAGCCTCACGTCCGGGCTTTTTCGGGACTGCACCTTTTCTCGGCCTATTGTCACCTTTTCGGGATTCTGAAAACCTATTGTCCTAGGGGAAAATCAAAAATTGTATAATATCAGCGATTCAGCAGGCAGTGTTTGTATGGTGCGACTTGTTCATAGCTCTCAGTGGACTTGGTAGTGAAAGCGTTTTTAGGATTGTGCTGATAGTGATTCGTTACAGACACCAATCCCAAATTTAACTTGGAAGCCTCATATTTTTTCGGCGCACTAACAGTTCTACAGGGCTTGGTCGTGCCACGATTGTTTCTAAAGAACTTTTGGCTCGAAAGGTAGGGTGTTGGTGGAATTTATCCTTTTAAGACACAATCAAATTATTGTCATGGTTAGAAGCATAACTTGACGAATTGTTCGAAGCATATATGTAATGCGCACTAGCTATTGACAGTCTGTTACATTGTCCGCGAAACAATAAAGTAACGCCATTGAAAAAGAGTAGTCAGAGGATTTTGTCGTTTTGTATTCCTAACTGTAACCTCCGGACAAAAAGTGGCCAAATCCCATCAGCTCTGAAGCTTGCTCGCTGGTTCCCCTACGTGCATGTTAGCTAGCACGCTGGCTACTGACCACCTAGCGGCACGCAGGGAACCAGCGAGTGAACCATGATGAGTTGTTAATGCGGGCAGCGCCACTTAGTGTTAGCGGTAAAGCACCTAGTATTGACGAGAAGGTACCGTTGCCTTTTACAACTAGCTCCTAGTAGGCTGTCTGTTTGGCTGCAAGTACGCCGAGGCTCGGACCGTCTCAGTGCCAGCCTTGAGCTGGTTTTTGTACTCAATGGTTTTTTAGACTCGCCCAATTTCATTAAAATTTGATTGCTAGGTTGGAAAGTTGAACATTTTGCATTTCGCACTGCGAATGAACCCTCGAATGCCGCTTCGTATAAAATATTGCAGTCTGTTATAATTGATTGAAGTGTTGTTGTTGTCCCCTTAACTCATTTTTGCCTAGTCAGCTTTTCCTAAACATTAACTTCAAGCAAGCGTGAAGATGAAATTTAGCAGCAAATTCAGGTACCCTTTAAACTGAGGCACTTTCTTTTTCCAGCTTTTTCCGGCTCTTTTTTCTTTCCTTTTTCCTTTTTTACCATATATTCTTCAAAAATAACATTAAAAATAGTTAGCAATAATGTTGCGGTAATGACATTCAAATACAACATAATACAAAAATGTTAACGATTGTACTGAAGTACTTAATTTTATGTGGTACACATACACAAGTCAGTCAGCCAGTGCAGGCCTCACTCTGATCAATTTATGTGTGCTATACATCCCTTCGCCTGATTTATAAAAAGGGCAGTTTTGCTAAAGATAATGTAAAATATCTTTGGTTTTGCCAAGCTGAATGCATGGTCTCCGCAGCAGTTCGTATTTATCGCATTGCGAATAGTGGCTTCGGTAAGAAAACTATTGGTTTGGTTTTCTTCGGTCGTTTTTTAAGCGGCGGGTGGTTGTCTGGAATCGGTCTATATTAGACTTCGCGCAAATTTTTTTTATATCTTTGCCCCAGCATACTTATCATACCTAGGTTTTGTACACCTGTGGTATACGGGGAGGTGGATATGTGGATCTGGGTTAAATTGTTGAGTTCAACCACACCGAACGTCATCGTGCTGTTTTAGGCTTCTAATTGGAATCGGTGCAAGGATAAAATCAATTTTCCTAGATTGCTCTGGTACACGAAGAACCATACACAACGATCCCAGTGGTGGCATCGCCCACCAGCTTTTAAAGAGATCCCCCGGTCCGGCATGGTATGATGGGTTTCAAAGGTTCACCGTTTCGCAGACCATTAGGCCGAATACTGAAGGTTAACACCTCGATAGCATGTATATTTATAGTGCAAACTGACCGAGTTACCAATGCCCGTTTATCTTTCACCGTCTGCTGGTCACCGATTTCATCTAGGTCATCCACAAGCGTCAGCAAATTAACAGATAACGTTGCAAAGGCACATCTTGGTATTTTATTTTGCGCGATTTGGCCGCCAGACGTCTATACATCGAAATCGTTAATTTAAGCCATAACAACAAAGGTAAGCTCGGCCGGTTTTGTAATCAAATTTATCTTAGGATCTACGCACTGAGTTCTATATAATTAAGACGATTTGGTAGTGCCAGCTAGGCTTTTTTGATGGCTAAGGCTTATTTTACCGCGTGTCATTTGGCATACGATAATGTTCATCACGTACACGCATTACCTGTTTCAGCAAAATAACTGGTTGAACACATTGTATTAACCTCTAACTCAAAATACGGGCGATTAACACTAATTGTTTCTGATGGGGTTAAATTACATTGACATGACTATCTAGGCTACTTTAGTTTTGTCTTCTAAGTATTACAATGATACACGTGATTTCGACACCAAACAATCGAGTGGCTGTTTCGTAAATCACTTTTGGCAGAGTAAGGTTTTCGGGAGCAGCCTCACACTAGAGGAAGTGCTTGATCACCTCAAGTCAGGCCAGCCGGCCGAAAATAGGATTTGGCTGCTAACTTAGTTGAGCACAGTTCGCCGTTCGACCTAGAATCATTCAAGGTGTCTGTTTGCGAATTCATTTGGTAAACGCAAGTTGCACAGGGGGATTACATAATGGAACTCAGTTGAAGAACACCTGGCGTGCTGCGTTCAGTAACGCCAGGACCTAGCTAAAATCTAGTCCGTGAAGTTACGTATTCTCTTTAAAATACACGGCAATATTTCACGTAATCTCACGAGGTCTTGCTTTTGAGCAAGGTCTTAGCGTTAATGAACGGGATCTGGTTCCTGTTCCATATTGTCACGCACATCCGATCTTGAATCAATGAACCAAGCCACAGGCAATCTCTCCCTCCGCTACGCTTGTGCAATCACTACACAATACGTCGCAAAGTAAAGCAATGCGTATTACTCATTTTTGTTTTACAAATTACAGAGCAAATGGCAACTTCTCTTCTATTTTATTGCGACTCGTAGTCGTTTGAAACGATTTCTAAAAATGCGTTGTACGGACAGCTTGTTTTCGCACTAACGGAAACAGACCTTTATTTGAGATTTAGACACAAGCGTAACAGTGGTGCCAAGTTCAGTCTCTTCGAAGGTTGTGTAGTTTTTAACTGAATCACCCGAAACCCTGTTAAAATGGGTGTGGATTTTTATAAGTGAAACTGTTATTATTCTGGACAACTACGGTACGAAGGCAGGTCAGCCTTCTGATTTGGGAGCGGGAGATAAAAAGGAAGATCAGGCGTCTCATGACGCGCGGTGACATGGACATTTTTTCAGACGCATTACAACTATTTCCCGTTTAATCCGCAATCCAGACGATTCTGGTTTTCAGACTCTGAAGATATCTACTTTTCTNGTTAATGAACGGGATCTGGTTCCTGTTCCATATTGTCACGCACATCCGATCTTGAATCAATGAACCAAGCCACAGGCAATCTCTCCCTCCGCTACGCTTGTGCAATCACTACACAATACGTCGCAAAGTAAAGCAATGCGTATTACTCATTTTTGTTTTACAAATTACAGAGCAAATGGCAACTTCTCTTCTATTTTATTGCGACTCGTAGTCGTTTGAAACGATTTCTAAAAATGCGTTGTACGGACAGCTTGTTTTCGCACTAACGGAAACAGACCTTTATTTGAGATTTAGACACAAGCGTAACAGTGGTGCCAAGTTCAGTCTCTTCGAAGGTTGTGTAGTTTTTAACTGAATCACCCGAAACCCTGTTAAAATGGGTGTGGATTTTTATAAGTGAAACTGTTATTATTCTGGACAACTACGGTACGAAGGCAGGTCAGCCTTCTGATTTGGGAGCGGGAGATAAAGAGGAAGATCAGGCGTCTCATGACGCGCGGTGACATGGACATTTTTTCAGACGCATTACAACTATTTCCCGTTTAATCCGTAATCCAGACGATTCTGGTTTTCAGACTCTGAAGATATCTACTTTTCTTTTGTTAATTGTCTGGCTCAGTCCTTTGTCCGGTGTCAATACTAATTATCTGCCACGCTGAATGAAGACATTAATGTACATACGCATCGACTCAAAACAGTTGTCAACAACTAGAAACCCTTCTCGCTGCGGTTTGGTTATTTTTATCGTATTTCTTACGCTAAGAATGATACTACACTAAAGTTTCACGAAGAATTCAATTTCAGAAGCCAAACAGTTTCTGTCCTTGATATTTCAATTTATACCACAATATTAGCCTCGAATGGGAGATAAAACCGTGTAATAACCCATAAAGTTAGCTCACTAGTGAGATAACATTTTAGCGGGAAACCGAGGCCGGATTCGAACCCGGGCCTCAAGAGTTTCGAGTCGCTGACTTAACCACGTCACTCAGTGGCTGACGTCATCGAACGTGAAAATAGAATACTTAAAGGAGTATGCCACACAAAAAACAACCCATATTGTATCAATTTAGATCGAGTAGTTCTACTAGATAACGGCACGTTCGGTTGCGTTACCTGACACCTGACGACAGACGGAGGTGTTGAAATTATCCAATGAGGTAATTGGTTTCACGCAGTCTGCTCAGCAGTTCACAACACGTGTTACTGGTGTCAGGTTATCGCTTGAATTCATCGTTTAACACCAATAAATAATCGAACTTCGATGTAAAACCCTTAAAAATACACAGAGTTCTTACAGAACGTTGTTTTATCTCGCTGTTACGGATTTATTTTTATTTGGACACACCGTAGCCTACAAAGTTCTCCAGGCCTCGTGGATTTTGGAGAATTCTCCAAATTCCACTCGGGCTCTAGATAACGGAGGATAACGACTTCGCCATGTAATAATCTATATTTATTTCAGCCAGTATTTAATGCCGTGGAGACGTCGCTAATGCGATAGTTGTCCTTTACAGCACAGGAGCTTAATTCAGCTGTCGTTATGTCAAGGGCGGACGATGGCACCGGATTTCCCAGTTGATGTTGATAAGCATTGCCCAACTAGAACAAGATAACTCTGAACCCGGCGTTCGTCAGTCAGACGTCATGATCCAAGTGAACAATGACGTCAACGTCTTTCGCTGTGTAACGGATATTTCATTCACTCACATTATTACTTAGTGGTATAGTTTCGAAAATTTGTTTATCCGTGCTTTGCGTAGAGGTGTTTGCGTCTAAATATGAGGCGCTGTGTCTCCCGTTCATACGCTCAAACATAAAGCGCTCGGCATTGGCAAGTCGTTGAGTAGCGGCTCTGGGCAATGACCTATCAAATCCGAATTTATTTATTAAAGGCTCCGAAGTTATGTCCAGTCAGGTCACATAATGAAAAGCCGCTTGCGTAGAAAAGTAAACATCGTTCGACAACCGTTCACATTTGTAAACGAGTAGGCGTTGTATTATATGTCTCTTTGTTTTCCACGCGCATAGTATTTTTTCGCTCCTTGCACTGAGTTGTTTATCATTTACTATGACTAAAACAACCGGCTCCACAGTGGATTCTCCCGAGGGGTACAAACGTAGAAGAATTATATGGGACGTTTGATTCAGAATGGTGCCGTTTTCACGACCAGTTTCCCTTCGAATTCTTTTAGATTTTATTCCCTACGAAAACATTCACTTTGCAGAAAAATGCTTTCCGAGGGTAATTGTTATTACCTGGTATCGTGTATTTTTGAAATTTTTTTGACGATAGACATCCTCATTGTTGCCTAAATGGCGTCTTTTGTTATCAGACGGAGTTAAAAAGCCAGTTGTCCAAGATTCGATTAAAAGTTCCTATAGATCGAGTTTAACTTATAGTAGGTTTACAGTGAAATTTACGACTACTAAGTTTCTGGACAAAAACTCAACGTAACAATTTCTCTTTAATGAAAGCCTCCTACAGCTCACTCTTCTTCTTTATACAGTGTACTCTTTTAGTGCGTGGGTATCCTAATTTTCTAGACTCAAACCATGTCAAAGATACGGTCGAGTACCCCCCGAGCAAGATCTCTAGTTGATCCACCGGGTTATAAGGTGTACAGCGTTTATGAATCAGAAACTGGATTCAACCGGTTCGCCACCAGGCACAACCGACCTCAGAGCGTTGCCTATCGTGTAACTTGTATCCAGTCTGCCATGCGACGGTAGAATTGCATGGCAACTGAAATTCGTATCATCGAAAAGGTAAGTTGTACATAATTAACGGTTAAAAAGCAGTCACTATACGGAATACCCTGTTGTATAGATGACCGCATGTTTAAATCTAGGTCAATCCCGGGATCAATGAAAGCGCTAGCGAATGATGTCGAACTCGGGTAGTAGCCTACTATACTGGACGCTGATAGTACTTGTAGCTCCTAGCTCAGTACATGTACGTGGTGAGGGTTGCAGGAATTTCTGGTGGAGCGAAATTTAGAGCAAGCAGCCCAGAAATGGAACAAGAATCTGGCGTGAACGTTGTTGTTTGGTGTTATCCTCATCGTTCCTTTTGCACGAATTTACTAGCAATGGTAAGGCTGCTGTTGATTAAATATTGTATTGTGCGTGTCAGTGTTCTCGATGGCCGCTTTTAACGTGTCGCAGCGATCGGTTTGACTGCACTACTCCCGACCTGTTTAAATGTCCCGCGACCGGTTTAAAAAAATAGCGTTTGCAAAAAGGCTTCTTCATCGTTAACAAAGTCTTCATTGTTTCAAATTATTGAAACTGAATAAAGGCCAAGTGGTCAGTCTTATCCGCGATCTCGCACAAACGGCAGACCAGGGCGGTAGTCTTTTTATGGTGTAACGCGCCTTGTAAATAATGTCTTCAATCATCTTTTCAATTCCGCTAGAACAAGTAGTCATAGTCAATTGGATTAAAACAAAGGCCCAGTCCCACTTCTAAGCCTGATCCAGATACCTGCTCACTGGAGGTGCAGGCCGGCAGGAACGTGGGTTATCGTTAAGCCTAGTCGCTTTGTTGGTCACCTTTGTGTTCGGCAGACAAATTATCCCGTAACTCATTGAAAATAATAAAGATTCAATAGTTAATTCTGCGAAGCCTGTCTAGTATAGTAGCCCCTGACACTACTGCGACATGTTGTTATACAATGACCATCTCTTGGGCCGCCAGAATTTTATTTTCGTAGAATATTTTTCAATAACTTTGTGGACCTTGCGCGACGCCGATCGGACTTTCCGACAGCAATGTTAGACATCTCAACAAAGCTTTGAATGGAAATGCTTTTGTTGGCTTGGGTGTTATTTGTGTATTTCCTACCTAAACCAATATTAGTGGTTATTTTTGATGCATTTCTCAGTGTCACCGGCTAATCAAGATTGAGTTCATCCCATTGCCTTATAAGGAATTTCGTTGGCAACGTGACATGGGCGGCGCAGCACTGAAATAAGTGGGTGCGCCGCCCATGCATGAGCGTTAAATCTGTAGACCTTCCCGATGCAGTTGTGCTCCAAATCACCGGTTTCACCACTATGGCACTGCAATGTATGTACTTAAGTAGTCGCCAACTCTTCTTTGGGAACGCACGCCGGACGCACGCCTTCGGCGTTCACAGTCTATGGAGCCTAACCACTTATGGTGCCGTGACGGCATCAGTTTGCTCTCTGTTTCAAACAGCTCATTCCAAGCAAGACTGCAGGAAATTTAGAATGATGCTCACTATTGTCTTCGGAATGGGCACGTAGCGCGTTTCAATGTCTGGAGTTTGGCACCGAAAAATTTTGGCGTAGCACGAAGGAACTTGAGCCTGGGATAATTTTAGAAAAATGTGGGTAGTGGGTGAATTGATCCCGTCAGCCTTAAGTTCATGGGCCAGTTTGGAGTACCTATGGACCAAACTACCTTATGTCCTTTTTTACTTCTCGACAACTACCATTGATCCGTTGGCGCGAGCTCAGCAATCGCAGTGCTTCAATGACATTATTTTTGCACTGGTCAATCACGCGAGGCTCGCTTCTTAAAGGCAAAGGCAACCTTTTTTCATGTCATTTTTAGCAAAAATAAGGTTCGTTGAATATCCCAGACATATTTTTCACTTATTTACTGCTTTTCGTAATTTAATTAATTACTCGTCGGCCACTCCGGAAGTGACGTTTTGGGAGGCAAGAATTTCGCGCCAATTTCTTTTCATATAGTCTGACTGTGAGAGCAGTCGAGTCAGTCATTGTTCTTCCTCGGTTGTGATAAGTTCGGTCGTCGTTTGCTTTTGCTTACGAGTCAGTCAACATGCCACGCTGTTGCTGCGTACTGGGGTGTACTCATTATCGCCTCACGTACAGATGAAGAACTGTTCCACTTGCCCGAGTGTCCCGCGACACACTCCCAATGAAGCGTGATCTGAGCACCCAAACTGCTTACATCCCGCCGTGTGACTCCCTCGCCACACGCCTGGCACCTTCCAAATACCTCCAATACAATTAAATCCACAATAAACTTATCAAACTTAGGCTCACCGATCTGTTCATTGGATGACGAACTGTCCTCTTCACTGGGTGTCGAACTGGGCCTGTATTCACTCCCACTACTCAACATCGCTGCAGGGGGTCTTACAAGCTGTGGGCTAGAGACAACAGCGCAGGGCGAATCACTGCTAGTTCCCGGAATTGCACGCTATTGGGTAAAAAGTGCCTCCAGTCACTGTATGTAGTGGCCACAGCTCGCGAGGCTTCTCGCTTCAAAAACGCACTTTTCGGGCGGGTTGGCGACGGGGCACTGCCGGGAATCGACAGCGACGGTATGGTACCCTTCTTCAGGCGTTGTTTCGCAGGGACTTTCATCAATTCTGCGTACATATCTGTCATAATCTGACGGCAGAAAATGCTTGCCACACACCAGATAACCCTCCACTGCTTTGTACATTGCGTGGACGGGTAGCGCTGCGTTCTTCACCTGAACGAGCTAGCCAAGTACGGCGAAGTGTGTCATCCTTCGGAAAGCGACACAAGGTACCCAAAGCGCGTATGAGACGATAACGAGTGCATCCCGGCTCGCAGCAACAGCGTGGCATGTTGACTGACTTGTAAACAAAAGCAAACGACGACCGAACTTATCACAACCGAGGCAGAACAATGACTGGCTCCACAGCTCTCACAGTCAGACTATAATGAAAAGAAATTGGCGCGAAACTCTTGCCTCCCAAAACGTCACTTCCGAATGTGTCTGGGATAATCAACGAACCTCAGTTTTGCTAAAAGTGACATGAAAAAAGGTTGCTTTCGCCTTTAAGTTTTCCTTGGAAGCGGAAGGCTTTGTGGGACGAGCGAATCCCCACCCCGATTCATGAATTTGGAAGCCGGGGCTGAGGCAGTCAGATCGCCCCCATTAAAGAGACCAGAAAGGGGGTTGAAACTGGTGGCGGCGGAGTTTGTATAACTATGTCCTTCCCGGCGACAGGTGTCGACTGGGGGGGGGTTCACACCCCTCTAAAGCAAGCCTTCCACCGGCCTGCAAAGTCCTAGCCGGGATTTCATCAGCTCTACAGATGTGCTTTGGAAATTGAAGGATGGGCCACTCATTGGCGTTGCTGAACGAAAAACGTGACTCAGTTTGAACAGCTATAAAACAGTTGCGCGTTAGCGACATTGTTAAAATGATATGCCATGCACCCCGCTAAGATACACGACTCAGGCCTTAGGCGTTCTACGCACAGAAATTGGAGGTAAAACAGTCATATTGGAAAAGTTTAATTTTTGTACTTTGCTCAAAAGCTAGCCTCTCGCCAGTGCAAAGAAATATATTTGTCACTTTTATGATGTTTCATTGTCTACTTGTTACTACTGAGGTCAAATTCTAACATACATGTGTCGATGTGATGTTGCTCCGTTGTAGTTCTGAGGAAACTGTCTTGGGTCGCTTTTCTAGTGATTTTCATAGTTGAGTCAACGGTGTTGGCAATTTTATTTTTATCGTGAATTACAAATCCTATTCGCTACACTGGTGGTCGATATTAAATCGGTATTTTGTCGCCATGTCGCTTTGACCTTGATAGGATGGCCTCGCTGCAGTGTAATAGACTCTATTGTGTAACTTTTCCATCAATTATATAACTGTGATGACCGGTGGCAAGACAGCTTATCAAACAAGTAATAAAAATATGTCTCGAGTGCTCGAGCCGGGGATTGTAGTCGTAACCCATCCACAGATGCCCAAAATACTTTGGATTTTTCATAATTCCGTAACATCACTGACTTTTGGGGTTATAATAGTGTGCTTTTATGGTCACAGGTGTGGATTTATCACCTGAATTACGAAGACTGGTAAACTCGACTCGCGTGAATTTTCCATAACTTGTGAGGGAGATGCTCAAACTGTTGGAAATGCTGGAAATTCCACTCTGCATTTGGGATAATTTCCAAAAAGTGGTGGAAACGCCTCATTTTATTCTTCCTGGACCCCCCCCCCCCTTCCTCTACCGTGTTTCTGTGAGATGGGGATATGCGTAGTGCTAACTGGCCTTTATTATTCGTCAACAGTACCGACATCATCTACTCCATGAGCCAACACAGCGTGTGTCTGTCTGGTCAGATTACCTCCACATGTGGCATGCTTATTTTCAGGCGAAAAAACATAACAATATCGGACATAAAAAGCAGAAAAGCGATGCCAAGCGGCTATCTCAGTTTCAAACCGTTTTTTGGTGATTTCAAGCAATCCTCGTTCTATCCTCTGTTAATGCATCATTGTCGTCGCACTTGAGTGATACAAACAGGATTCAACGGAAACACAAACTCACCGAGTAACAGACTAGCTAAGAAGTATGGTTTATGGTGGGTGAACTTTCTCCATGGTTGTCGTTTAACACGCCTAAAGCTTAGGTTACGCTTGCCGGTTTTAACATTTTCTCCATTTTAGCGAGTAGGATGGGAAGGTAAATCCAAATACTGATAACTGCTTATAGACCAAAACCCATTTCGTAACATTATGAGGAACAAGTATGTTGAAAACTACAATACTCACAAAAATTCAATATTAATCTTAATGTTTCGTCTGTCTTGCCTCCTTGCGGCGGTACGTACGCACTGTAAACTTGTCTGATTGGACATAACGAGCCAGAGCAAGGCAGCTTAGGCTTCACCATGGAACCATACACAGAGCCCTTTTATTCCCAAAATTGAGGCTACTGGTTTGGTCGACCCCCCAAAAGAAATAAAGTGCCCCAGGTTTTGATTGTTTGCTTAAACGTGTTCATGTTTGCTTGCAGATAAAGCTCTTCGCCAGGCAATCGTGCCGTAGGTGCGATAGGAGACCACAGTCCCACATTGGATATTCCTTCCGTGCGGCAATGAGAAATGATTGTTGCTCGATCCCGTGTGGTCACCTAGTCTTCCACTCCTTATTCACCTCTCATAACGTCCTGATTCTCAACAAATACTTCGCTGTCTACAGTTAAGACAAAGTTCGTTACATAAACTAAAGGACAATCGTAAAGAACAGCTATACGTCATCTCGCTCTGAACTTATGAGTGTTTGAGCGACAGTTGTCTGAAAACGTAAGATGGGCGTTGGATTGAAACGAGATGCCAACATCGACCGCGGCTGGGCCTGGGTGGTTATGCTCGCTTCTTTCTTCTGCCACTTCTGTTGTTATGGTGTGGCCTGGTCTACCGGGATTTTCCACATCATGTTCCTCAGGGCTTTCAACCAATCTAATGCTCTTACCTCCTGGGCAGCGTCATTGATCTCAGCCATAATGTTCTTGTCGGGTAAGTCATCACGGAGATACCTCTTATGAATGCTATTCAGGCAGCATGCGTAACTGTTACGTTTGTAAGTCCTAGAAACTACATGTACACTTGTTATACAGTTATTCCGTAGAGCAATTTTCGTGCCAAAAAAGCGACGTTACTCAAATGTTCGCGAATATCGTCATGCATCACTACAGTTGAGCACCTGCCACCTACTATAACTGGCTGCGGTTGCCCACCAATATTGAAGTTGGCCGCCTATCTGCAACAGTGCCGGTCATCGCCCGATTGTTGGCTGACATCGTACATGTATCACGTCGCCCAGTGATCTGCCGATGCCCTGCGGTTGGAAAATCGGCGATGGTGACCGTGAACGGATTGGTGATTTGTGACACTGATCTCCCGACCGTTGCGCCCCCTTTAGCTGGGAAACATTAACTAACTGCAATGGCGTCGAAAGTCTTCTTTTGACCGGGGTGTAGGTTCAGCGCTATTAATTAAAAGATAAAAAGTCAAAAAACAAATCCCGCATCATTTTTACTCGCCTCGAACAAGAACGAACTATGCATTCTGGCCTAACCTGTATAATTAATGTCTGTAATCAATTTTAGTCTACAATAACATCCGGGGGATGTATGTTTTGGGGGAGTGTTATTAGGGAGAGGCCCGGGATTATTCTGGTTGGAAGCCCGGTGACGTGTTGCCCCGTGACTCGCTGTGGATCTCGATGCCACTGGCTACGCGATTCGATCTATTTTATCGTGAATATCACGCTCGACATTTTTGCTTGATTTGGCTCTGTAACTACCACAAATAACGGTTTGTTCTGCAAAATATTGGCCTAATTGCGAACCACTAGCTTTCTACCTGTACACGTTGTCCCAGCTGTGTAAAAATATTTACTGACAGGTTACTATCATTCCTTATCGGCAGGGGCATGATTGCTCAATAAATGGCCGTCAAACGTACATTCGATGAACGCAAGCAATTCTCGAAAACGCAACATAACCTGTGATGTCACGAGATGTCGCCTTGTGTTACGTGACTAGCCTGCGGTCACGCTAGCTTTGCTCGCGAACCTCTTGCGTCTATGCAAATCGATTATTGCCTTTGATAACTTGATCACGAACTGATCTTTTCACCAGAGGCGTCAAGCACGCCGAGAACTCGTGTTATGAAGTACAGCGTCGAATGTTATCAAGTCATTTGTGAGCCCCCTAACAAGCACTCTGGTTTGGGTTTAATTGTTTGAATGTCATCATGTTTTTCAGGAACGATCTATGGGTCAGCGTGAAAGCTGATTGTTTCGATTTAAGGCAGTTAATAACGTGCAATAACTGAGTAATGGTTGATGAATCGGCCATTTGTGACAAGTATTCAAGTAATAATGGTTATTTCATTTCAGGTCATAGTATCCTTAGACTATTGTCTGACAATTTCATACGTCGTGAAATCTTAATTTTTGTTGTCTTCAAGCGTCGGCGTTTGTTTATTCGCCCACAAACATTTATGGCCGCACAAAGTCGGTACCCCGTCCGTCCGTCGTTAACTTTACCTGTGTTACTGGTGAACGGATCATGATGAAATTTGGAACAATTATAGTTTTAAGGGGATGTTGCTGCTGGATTCGACTACCGTGGCAGCCTCGGATGGCTGCTTCGGTTTTCAGTGGGTAATTCTTAACATAATTTGCGCAAGACTTGTCTTACGGTGGTCTGTGATGGGAATGCGTCAGGTACAGTCGATTATAGGACTGTTTCGACTACCGTGGCACACCCTGTTGGTCGTTTGAGTTTTGAACAAGAAAACGCGTTGGCACCCGACCAGTCGCTTTTCGGATTAAGTCGATTTCCCAGAAATCCCAGTTGGCCTTTTAGTGTTCGACAAAATGTTGGTTGTCCGTCGATTGTCAGAAAAGTTTAGCAGATTACGACGAAGATGGACACAAATGTGTATGATAATGTTGCGTCGATTTTCTCGCAGCAGCTCACCCTTGTTTTCAAAACGGAGCGACAAATTTTGATGAAACTTGACCCTGTCAAGGTTTTAGAACAGGTGGTATGACGGACTCCGTTGATTATCGAACAATGTTTTTGACAAGGTATTGCTTATCTGTTGATTGATGTCAAAATGGCTTAAGAGATTTTTGGTAGACCTTGACAAAGGCGTTTCAGCTCTAGTTGATTCTCAAGTTTACACGCAGTGGTGAAAGTAGTCTAATTATTTTACGCGATACCAATGAATATCCCTTGAAGCCTAGCTGCTGCTTGCGGTGCAGACGCATGCGTATGAACTACATTATGTTACTCTTGTTAAAAAATCCCGATATTCTTTCTGGTCAAGAAGTGTCGTTCAGACAACCTGGTCTTTTACACTTGTAGATGATGATGAATTGAGGTTCATCGCTTGAAGTGAAAGATTGCGACGTTGTCTTCTACGGTCATTCAAGGTTCTAACGCTGATTCAATTTTACTTTCTTTCCACAGAAACCGCAAATTTGGCCCCAAAATACGCTAGCTTTTCCTCAGCTGTTAAGACATCTTCAGATGCCCTAATAGTGACCTGGAAGGGAGAGGTGGTCGGTCGGAGGAGTGCTGGGATGAAAGTACCAATAATATGTTCATGAATATCCACTCATTGAGTTTCCAGCGGCACCTGGAGGACAAAGAAGTGGACGTTATCAGTAGATCGTCTTCAGGTTGTTCCGGCTGGTATGCAATTATGAAATTGTCACCTGCTTGCGTGACTGTACACGCGTGGCTAATACAGACTTCCCATTACAGGTCCCTTGTCTTCTTTCATGACAAACCGCTGGGGAATAAGATGGACCATTTGCATCGGCACTGTAGTTTCCAGTTGCGGTATAGCTCTTTGCTCCATAGCAACCCATCTCTATCTCGTTTTCGTGGCGTTCGGCATTTTAGGGGGTAGGTTATTCATTCACAACCTAAAACCACTGACGATGTCACGTACAGTGTCATTTTTTAAAAAACACGAGTTTTCTGAATATCACGTGGATTGATTGATAACCTCCTCAGCACCTTTTTTACCTTATGTGTCTACTACATTTGTTGTATTTAAAAAATGTCTTTGTTGCTGAATTTACCTTAAATGTAGGCTACTTTTCATCAAGAAAGTGGACGAGAAATGGCCACTCGTAGCTTTGACTCAGAGGTTATTGTGGTGTACGTAAGACTTTTGAAACCCTTGTAGGATGCTAAAGATCACTTTAAGTATGGAAGGCGTGAAATTAGCAGTCTAAAAATGTAGTCTTTGTCTACTCTACTGTTGTGACTGATTCTACTAGTTTGTAAACCTTAGTGGTGGAAATTTTCTTTCGTTAAGTATTTTCAAATATTCACGATGGTGAACTGCATGTCCACCCAAAACGAGGAAATTGACACTGACTACTGTAATAAGCAAGTCATTTTTTTCCGTCGCAGGCCTTGGATTGGGAATTGTGCTTATTCCTGCCGTCTCGATCCTCGCACACTACTTCGACAAGAGACGAATACTTGCCAGTGGAGTTGCCGTCTCAGGCGTCGGAATTGGGATGTTTGTATGGCCACCAATAATTACTTTTTTTGACCAGGAATACGGGTGGCGAGGAGCAATGATGCTTGTTGGTGCGATAAACATGAACATGTTAGTGGCGGGAAGCGTAATGACACCGTTGGAAAAGTTGACTCCCAAACTAACTCCTTCGAGAGAAGAATTGGCGAGAAACCTAGGACAGATCGAAGGTTATCATAAAAGAAAAACCTTCTGCAAAGTCATGCATTTAGGACTATTCAAGAGGCCTGAGTTTCTCTCTCTTTGTACTAATAATTTTCTCATCTGCTTCGGTCTGTCGATTGTGTTCATTCACTTGCCTTTCTTCGCCGAGGAAAACGCAAACGTTGATGCTAGCCAAGCAGCTATGCTGATTTCTGCAAATGGTATTGCGAATCTTATCGGAAGGTTGGCATTTGCCTTTCTTGGGGAAGTGCCGGTGATCGGTAGAAACGTTACGGCCGTGTACATGACATGCTTTACTGTGGTGGGCGTGATGTCCGTCCTATTACCCTTCATCACCATCTACTCTGGACTTCTCGCGTACTCGTCTCTTTTCGGACTTATAACCGGTTGTTTTGGTGTCTATCTCTTCGTCATAATTCTCCGTCTGGTTGGAGTGGAAAGACTTCCCAGTGCTTATGGATATGTTGTTGTATTCGAGGGCTTTGGTATGATGTCAGGCGCACCCATAGCAGGTGGGTACAAATTTGTTTCGTGGTTCCTATATTTTGAGTAGGGTACGCTGTTTGCACTACGTTACAAGCGAGAAAAGAATGTGAACGGCTCCTGAGCCCAAGGGCAATACCTGCTAGAATGTTTTTCTGTAAATCGTCTGGTTTCCGAATTGACCGAAATAAAGCGCTTACTACAAAGCTGAAAAAAGATGCAGGAGAGACTGCTCAGTGTGTCCTGCTGCTTGTATTTGACCTTCAACATGCGGGCTTGTTATTCAATGAATGCCCGGATGTTAAATTCAGAGGGAAGCTACTACTGTATTTGCGGTTAGTACAAATGGATAAATGTTTACTTCCATTCATGCGCTTGGATAATCAAACGATTTAGGTACATAATGAACTGAAAGAACGCCTCTCTTGTGATCAAGAAAATTTGTCAGAGCATGCCACTAAATGTCGTATCCTGAAACCATGCAGCTATCGATAGGTGTCTTTGTTTACCTGTGTGTCTATTTCCGTAGGTGTGGTATACGATAGGTGTTTTTGTTTACCTGTGTGTCTATTTCCGTAGGTGTGGTATACGATATACTCAAGAGGTACGATGTTTCCATGTATCTAGGCGGTGGCGCGCTCATCTTGAGCGGCCTCTTCGTGGTACCACCGCTTATGTATGGCGACAATGCCGAGAGGGAAGCAGTCGAAAACAATGAACCGTACGAGCCAACACCCTTTCACTCTGCTCACTCGCTCGTTTTGTAAGTTTTCGTGCGAGGCTTGTTTCTAAACCAAATGGGCGTACGCCGAATATGGTTATTCGCGACATACAATGTACACGTCCACTGTATCTTAGACGCTCTTGTTGAACATGCCCTACCCCGGCCCCCAAAGGTGAATTAAGCGTTGGTAGTTGATATTTTTTGCTTTTAAATTTATTTTAGCTCTGCACGTTTCGCTGGGATTTTTGTCATTTTGCCCGAATCTTTGAAGCAACTGTTATTCGCCAATGCCGGTGGTCAACAAAGCTTCACCTCTAATTATGTCTGCATATTGTAAGGGACCACGTGCATCCTAGACCCGCTTTTCCTACGGCCCTGGCAAAATTGGGTTGCCCAGTAAAGTTGTTTAAAACGACAATAAACCCGCTTTTCATCGCAAAAACGAATTTTGATTTAGACCACATACGGTTATGATGTTGGTTTCAAACTGCCCTGTCGCCAAGAATCCATCGAAGTAGCGACAGAGACACGTGTAGTCACGTCATGTAAACATATGACCAGTAGACATTTTTTCTGCTTGAGACGAACTTAAATGCGAGCGTCTTTGGAGTTAGAGGCGAATCGGATTAAAAGGTGTCGTTGTGCATTGTGAAGATGAGACAGCGAATATCCGGATCGTTCAACTAGAGTAATATACCGTTATGGAATACTCGTTTCCGTTGCAACCAACCAGAAAGATCAAATTTGACGCTGTATATCTGTGACCTACTTCGAGGAGTTCAGAATTAGATGCCCCATCTCAAAACTGATGCAACATTTTCACGGAAACCTGATAGCATGAGGGATTGTTTACACCCTGATCGTAAATTGGAGGTAATTTTAGGGCTTCAAAAGAACTGATACCGAGTTCGTTATTCCTTGAAGCTAGGCACTACAAGTTTTTTGGTCACAGCTTTGTGCGCGGGGTAGGCTGTAAGGGACCAGACCTCTAACGAATTGTTGAGTTGTTTGCTCATCCATATATCACTTCGCATCTAAGTAATGAACAAGTTAAGATCAGCTATACAGTGTGGTGTAAAGTTTACTTCATGGACTGGCAGTGGCGGATTTAGGGTGGGGAAGGGGGGCAAGGAGGTCATGCCCCCCTAAAATGTTCCCAAATTCCATTTGGCAGTTCGGGGGTGCGCATGTCTGACGGGAAAAATCCTGGCTAAAACTCTGCCCTGCCCCCCCCAACCCAACTCAAAATCCTGGATCCACCCCTGGACTGAATGCCGATTTAAGATCCCTTCTCAACTCTTCTCTTTTCAGGGAGTCCATTGTAATACGTTCTTGATGGAGCCGGTTCGTGTGTACTAGTCGACTCTTTCGCTCAACCTGCTTAAGAGAACTCGTCTCTCCGATTTTCTCAGTAACTGCAATGCCAGCATCTGGCCCCAGTTAAAGAGCCTGCATCTGGCCCCAGTTAAAGAGCCTGCATCTCACGAATATTGTCTCTTGTTTGTTGATCATGGCTGTCGAAATGTACCAAGCTTTCCCAGCATTGCATTTCAACTTGATACCTGGAGTTCTTTGCTGTTTTGCTCATGCAACACGATTTATGCAAATTGTTTGTTAATTGTGCATTTAAAGGATGGGGTATTTTCTTACTGCATTTGTTCTGTACACGATTTAGAAAGTATTGTTTATGTTAAGAAGTGACAGCGTTCATAGAAGATAGTCCCAATTAACTTTTTTAGTTCACTCCGGCTAGTGGTTGAGGCTGTAGTCAATCATTTGTGTACTGAGTCACCGACTTACAGTATTGGAGGCAATGCAATGAATGTTGATCTTTAGCACAGTAAATGACAAAATCCTATTGTCGAAGTTCTTTGATGATATATTGTTTAGAGAAGTGCAGTTATTTCATTTTTTGTTATTGTAATTGTTATTGTTGACTTTTGGGTGGTCATATCGATTTACTCCTAGGACTATGACGCCTAAATGAATGAACTCTGTATGTGTTTTGTACATTTCGTGGGCACTATATTGCCATAGAGTGTTGAGGCACTGTACCAGTAATGTGTTGGAAGGGGGTTTCACAATGTTCTATAATGCAGTGCGAGTAATGTTAAGATAACTGTTGTTACAGTGTTAACTAATGAGGTGTAAATATTTTAACTAAAAGCTATACGAGTTTGAGAATGAGCGGAAACTTTCCAGTGTAGCTAAACTACTGTTTAAGCATGACGTCACCTTTTGTGGATGAAACGAACCCGTAACATCCAACCACGTGAGTTACACTGGAAAGGTTTGTTTTATTCTGGATACTGATACAGGCACAGTTGAAGCTGCGCGTATGCTCGACGTTTGTCTCGAAAGTTGAGTTAAGTGCAGTCGTTGGAGAACACTTCGACGAGGTCGATGTACAATGCGCTTAAATACTCTTAACATTAACAGCAATAACCTGATGATGTTTTATGTTGGGTGATTGTCACGTGACTGTGAATTTGTTTAGGTCTCGGTTCTTGGTCTTGTACGCGCAATCGTCCATTCAAGTCGCAGCACTCACGGTGCATGCAGATAAGTACGCTACTTCCGGTCAAGGAACTGTCAGTGTTTCTGCAACATGAAGTAATTAAATATTTCATATGTTAGCGACATGTACGCTACGCCGCTGAGAAAGTTGGTCTTGTCAAAGTCTAGTGGTATGGAACGACAGCTGGAAGCTTGTGAGCGCTTCCAAGAATGGTGTAGTTTTGTATGCTGAAACGCACAAATATCTGAAACAGTCAGTGTCTCAGAATCGTTATGTAAAAACCCTTATGACAGAAGCTACATTTGATTCACTCTTCCCGGTTACTATTAACCCCGCCCCGTTAGCCTTCCTGAACATTTCATTGGTTTTCAATTACGATGGACATCCGATTTACTTTACAAACTTTTCGGATGCCTCATATATATTTAGCCAATTGACCGGGCATACGACAGACTGAATCAACATCAAAAGTGAGATTGCTCTACGGCATATAGTACATGTCGTGAATATTGTTCAGTGTTTTCACTAATCATAGTGAGTGTACTTTTGTTAGCAATGTGGTTGTAGTGCTGTTGCCTACACTTGTTATAAATACGAGTGCATGTTTTTTTTTTTAATGGCAATGATGTCACTTTGACAGAGAGGTGACCTGGGTCTGGGGTCTAATGTTGTTTTAACGAGGGTTGTTATGAATAAATCAAATGTTGATTCTTGTTAAATGATGGTTGACGTTGGAGTCGTGCCATGGCCTTGACACATTGAAAGTCAAAATTTGTTGGACCTTCGTTGATTCACTTCCCAACACGGCTGAAGCGCTAATTCATGACTCACAGACGCGATATGAATGCTCGAAATGTACTAGTGCATTTTTGGCAAAACTGGGAACGGTTTTACTATTACAAAAATTCACATATGATCGGTATGCTGGGTTTCTCATCATCTATTATGATTTATGTAGTTGCTTTCACAAGCTCGCTTCAGCGGAATTCCAAGGGTCGTTTTGTTACACCATTGCAGTACTTGAAGGATTAAGAACTCTAGGGCACAAATTAGATACCCCTATCCCCTTTCGCGACAATTTTGGACCTTTAAAAATGTTAATTGACCCTTCACAGTAGTCGCCACAATTTTCAACCGCTCTTTTGAGCCCGTCTGTCGGCCCATTTGGCACAAACTCAATGAAGAGTAGGTAGGGAAGTGCTGGTCCTTGCTCTCAATCTTTAGGATAGCCAGTTATTTAGCGTTGGGTATCGGTGGTAGCGTGTCAAAGAAGTGGCAACCCGCGGGGTTAGGGTTTAGACTAGTGCCCGATAGCGAGACGTACGAGGGTTCCGATCTCTTCTGTCACATAATTGGCCATACATGTAGAAATGACTAGTTACTTAGCAAGGCGGAGGCAGGTCCTTCCAATAACTTATAGGACTCGCAGGCAGATTCAGTGATTCCGTTCATCACAATTATTTTCTCTTTCTTTTTAAATTAACTTTCCATGTTTACGTCCGCTTGGTTATGGCAGCACCTTTGCAATGTCACTGTCCTCGACTAATGCACTCAGTTCGAAGTATATGTGCAACATTGGGCGGGCACCTGTCGGGAGTGACTTCCTAAACAAACTGGTGAATACAGTTGACTGTATTAGCGGCTGCACGATGTCGACTGCGTGCTGGAGGCAGGAACGAGGCTGACTAGGTGAGGGACAGCGGTAGTCGCTCTCTCTGACAAGAGTTTTTCTTATCAGTTGGTATTGTCTCGGGAACCAATTGTCCGGTTGCCCAGATATAACGTTCGTCTAGTAAAGCACTGGCGACTGACTACCGCGCCCGGCTGAAAAATAGGGACACCCACCTATTTACCGAGTGTATTCAAGGCGTCCCAATAATGGAATTAACACTTTTATCGAGTGGAAGCGCTTGACCAGGACAATGAGGGCATCTATTATTAGAGAATTTCTAAATAGGCCTACTGGCTAAATATTATCAAAACGCCAAACCATCGTTAGTGTGTGCTAGGGCTCCACTTTGTCAAACAATTGCTGTATGCGTAAGATTTGGAGTTGTTTGGGTGCAACGAGGTGAAGGCGACGGATGCCGCTTCGTTTATACATAAATTGATATTCAGGAGTTTTAGAAACACGTGATTATATTTTCTCTGCAATTGGAGTTTGTTAAGAAACAGTTTTGTTATTGAAAAATACATAACGTTTTTAGAAAATACTTCTCAGAGAGTAATCCTCTCTAAGAACGGGGAATGTCGTAGTATAACTGCTGCGGCAATCCATCCGCACTCTCAGGCTTATAGCACAAGTGGGTTAAACACTGACTGGAAATATTTCCTCCCACAGTCAAATAAGTTAACATCTGCTGAACATTCTTGAAATGATCGGATAAAACCAGTCGAATATGTCATTTTCTGGGATATGTTGACCAGGAATCGTGTGATGATGATGAAATCTGTGAAGTACTGAGGCGAGTTCTTGTGTTCAGGCAGAAGTTCTTACTCAAAGCAGAAGTATTTGGTGAGCACTTCAATAGGCGCGTATATGTCTCAAGGGGTACTCGACTCCGGAAACCTTGGATGAGATGCTGTCTGTAGGTGTCCTAGCCTGTCCGCAGCGCCTCCTTCACAGCAGAGTGCCGCCCATGTCACAGGTAATGACCGCGCGAGTGTTAGGCCTACTTCGTTGCCATCGGAGAAGCCACGTTTTATATCATTACCTTGCGTAGCATTAGGGAAGGGTTAGAGTGGTCTGAATCTATGATTTTGACAGCCGTCTTGACAATGTGCAGAACTCGTGCCTACCGACAGCCAAACATAATGAGTCTCAACCGATTAGTCGACTCTGAAGACCTCCGACAATGATTCTGAAGGCCATCTTGAAAAATGGCGGAATGCATCACCACAGCCATCAGTTCAAACTTATTTTCAGTGTACTTGTTGACCTTCAAAACATGTACAAACTTTTTCAATCTTTACTCCATCGCATGCCATCGTCGAGTTATATCGGAGGCCTCTCATTCGGTGTCATTTTTGTGCCATCTTAAGCAACTTGCACCACATCAATTTCAGTGGACTTTTTTCTCACATTGTAAGTGCAGGCAATACCATGTACGCCGCAATGAAAATCTCTTGCATTTTTCCACGTCATCCGTAGAATGACTGGATTATATAAATACGGATGCAGCTTTAGACATGTGCACAAAGGTTCTGTAATGATTCCGTTGATTTGACGAAAATGAAAGATCATTGACATATCTGACTGCGCCGCACGTAGCCTACCAGCACTTACAAACCGTTCAACTGCATAAGCTGAACAATTAATATGGTTTACGTAGGCCTACTTGGCTGCGGCCCAATGACCTAGTACTTACATTTACAATCGGTGGAGTTCTCGTAGATCTAGTGCAGTCAACGTTGAAAAATGCACGCATGCACCGCACGAGTATTAACAATAACATCAAATCCAGTTGCAACCGGACTTCACAGAGCATTATTGACTGGCAAAAGGTCAATGCACCCAACTCGCGATACTACCAGGAAGGAATTAACAGGGGGTACTCATGCATTTAATCTACATTTTTGATATCTTCATATGCTATTTACGTACTTGACTATTTTTATTTTTCCCACGTCGGCTTTTTCGCCGCCATATTGCAAAGCAACTTGGAAATTTGTTGAAAAACCTTGGTATCTGGAATATCTGTCATTGATACTATGCACGGAGAGGTGTAAATATCCGACAAAAGTGTGTGAGGCCCCCCATGGAAAGCAACTGATGTGAACCGATGGGGCTACTCTCATTGTAAATATTACATTAAATAAATAAAAAGAAATAGGACTGGTCGGTCGGCCACCAGTCCCACGTCTGGGCGAATTTCGGTGTTCTGAAGTTAAAAAATAAAATAATGAGAAAACGAAGAAACGTCAAGTCAAACCTGTTGCAGAGAAAAACTACCGAAATAATAATTGGTTCAAACAACATTTCCAAGACGTTCAGGGTGCTGACATGTTTGAATGAGATTGTATTAATTTTCATAAAGATGGGTGAGATGGTAGTGTAGCATATCCTATTCAGAGATGAACGGCCATCGACAACAAAGTTAATCTACACAAAAAATGAAATGTAACTTATATATGAGTGTCAAGAATTCAATACTTTTTGTTGTTCCCAAGACAAAATTCTGCCTTACGTGGCCCGTTTCGTCACTACATTTGGAAGCCATTTTGTTTGCAATATTTCTTATAGCTGGAAATACGGGAGCAGCACACCGTAATTTTACTACTCCGAGGATTCACTAAGAATACTCCGAAGGTTTCGTACTCACAAAATATAAAGCATTTCGGACTCGGTGTATGTATTGTGAAAGCGTCACGTGACCACCTTCGAAGCGTTTGGTTTTTATCAGAGATGACATCAACTAAGCCTCTCAAATGAGAACACTAGAAGTAAAATGAGAGATTGATTTTCACGATATGTAAGGCACGTTTGATAAACCATGTCCCCCCGAGTTACGCACTTTACCATCTACTTTGTAAAAACAAAATGGCCGCACAAAAATTAGGAATTTACGCGCGTTCCTCGATCGGACCATTGTAACAGGGGATAGAGTTCGCGAAATTCAGTATTTTATGCCAACATAAGTAGCCAGTTAATCATTACTATCCAACCGATGATGTCCCGTTCAACACCACCGAAATCTGTTTTCTAGCTTGAACTCTGGCTACAAGTAAATTCCCAGTCCTAGACATTCTGGTGATATTAACCGACGCGCAGGAAACATCGTCTTTAATTCTTTAGTTCCTACATCAAAACTGGTCAGAGGCGACCAGAATTTTGTCTATGAATCATAGGCGGATTTAGGGGGTGTGGGGCAGGAGGCCCGCCTCCACACACCCCCTTGGCTGCCGCACTGAAAAGAATAAAACAGCAAGAGCGTGAAGAAATATTGGTAACTCCGGTAACTAATATGCGGCTGCGGGGGGAGGCAAGTGTTTGTTTCAGACGACCAGCGCAATCGTTTACCCGTTTTTTTTTTTAGTCCTCTGTTTGTTTTTTAGTAGTATTATGTCCACATCCTCAGAAAGTCGAGCACCCTATCTTTTAGGCTGGGTGCGCCCGATTGCCCGAGACATAATGCCCCCCCCCCCTTTACCATATCCTAGATTCGCCACTGCGAATGGTCAATTAGGTCAACAGATCAGTTACGCAAGCATGTCTCTGCTACCATTATGGTAACTGCAGACGAAGAGCTGCGAGCAAAGCTGTTTGCCTGAAGTGAACTATAGCTGAGTGATCTGAGCTGAGCTGAGCCCAGAGCTCATGCCAACTGTGTGAAAATACAACTGAATGAACCACTGGCTAGTTCATTCTGGCAACGTGGTTCACTCAGCTGTTCTCTGCTTGACCTGAGCTGTCAGCTCAGCTATCATTCAATTGTGGCAGACGGCTCAGATCGTTGCTCGCTGTCTACGGTCATCCAAATTGGGGACATCATTGAGAAAATTCGACATTATGGTATACCTGATGCTCTGCAATACACTTTCATTATTTTATTTACATTCAAATATTACAGATTGCCACACATGGGAAGTAAAAGAATGACGACCTTAGCAACAAGTCTGGTCATCAACAGAAATAATCTAAAAAACTGTAAAATTTAACTCTGAAAGGAGAAAAGCCTGTACAGTTTGATTGTTTGCCATTAGTTGGGGTAGGTGACCACGGCTTTTAAGCAAAATTCATCCAAAAAGAAATGTACATTCACAGCAAAACTACAGCATCACTAACACGACCAAATTTCATTCCACAGAATAGTTCAAGATGCTGAAATCTCAAAGCAATAGTTACAGTTTTCAAACTTATCATTTCGTTTTTGTTTTATGCAATTTCTGAGTTTATCCAAAAAATACTCTTTCATAATCATGAAGTCCTACTTTTAATTTCCCTAGTGGAAAAATAGAACATTTTAAAAACAAAAATTCCTAATAGCGTTTTGGAGAACTGCGCAAAAAGCACGGTACCTGAAAGTTTCATATGAACCGGATCAGCCATTTCTGAGATATGATGTTCCGAAGTTAGCCAAATCATTTGTGATTTTTCTAGGGTCTCACATAATCTTAAACACCGATATATATTTAGGTCAAATAACAAACAAATGCTGTTCGTCCTCAGTCAGGCTAGTTTGGTCTCAGAAACAAGAGCATTTTTCATACCTTGATACATGAGAAATAAAAAGATCCATTTCTAAAAATACAAAAAAATAACCCAGCCTGCTTAGAGCCACACCCAACTCAATTTGGCATGTTTTCAAATAGTACATATTTCCAACAAAGTGCCCATCCAACACTAGAAATAACAACTTTTCCAATCAGCACTTCATACAAATTACAAACTCAACTATATGCAGAAACAGAACTCAACGAAATTTTGGAATGCTCAGTTGCAGTATTACCTGGCAAGACACGCCACTGAACAAGTTTCGTTCATGACCCCCCGCACCCACACTCAGTGCCTACAGAAAACGCACAAACAGACTGAAATTTCGGTTTTTATGGGTGACCAATGGTGCTGAGCTGTTAAGAGACAAAACAATCATTCCAGCATCAAATACATTTGACGGTTCTGACCCTGGCAGCTGCTTATCAGCAATTAGATTGGAATCTTTTATAGCTAATACTCCAGTTTTAACCAGACTAAACAACGTTGCCATAATATAAACATGTTCTGCTGTGACAACGAGCGGCCCAAATAAAGAGTCAGTTTTTCTTCATGACATCAGCAACAGAGGCCTGGCGAGGACAAATACACATCACAAAAACCAGATCCATTCATGACTTTTTAGATAATGCCAGACCTGCCAATGCTCCTATTGCCGCCACCGCACCAATGCCAACAGCAGCAGCACCACCAAGAAGAGCCATACCAATCAGACCATCTGAAACAATATGAGACACAATTTCAATTTTGACCATGCAATGGATGTCAGTGTTGATGCTGAAGTTCAAAGATTCTCAGTGAAAGTGAGTTGTAGCCATCTTCTAGACAACAAATAACCAGCCTAGGCAGTCAGCTGGACCTGATATACACCACTGTTTAGATTTCACTAACAAAAAGTGTTATACAGCCAGTTCTGTGATGATTGCGACAATTTGTCAAAAAATTCTGATAACTGGACAAACAAACAAAAGCATGATTATTTTTAGCTTGAAAGGCCTTTAAAGTTAGTCATTTCAACCAAATAGTATAGGCGTAAGATTGGAAGAATTTGATGGCTGGGGGGAGTGCTCAATTTTCAATTTTATTTTCAAATGAAGTTTGTAAGTTGAAACTTTGATCAATTGTTAACAAAATTGGCACTTATTAACTCGCGGAATATTTGGGGTGGCGGAAACCTATCTATACCCACCCCCACCAACATTTTGATTGATGGGGCGTTTGTTCCCTTGTGCCCCCACTTCTTATGTCTATCAGTAGTGGGAGATTCAAAAGAGGAGTGCTTTGTTGGATATTAAAACTGACCCGGCTGCAGGTACATGTATTATTATACAGCTCTCTGAGGACAAATAACAGAAGCAAGCAGACAATGAAAGTTCACCTTTCTTCATTCGTTTTTCTATAAGAACTTTCAGTTGCATTGCCTGGTGGTTTTGTGGTTCAACGTGCAAAATTGCATTGGTATATTTCGACGCTTTGTTGTAATCCTAGATAAAGAAAACAACAAACAGCAATGAGAACATTCGAGTGACTCAAACAGAAATGTCAAGACAATCTTTCACATTTGCANTGTTCCGAAGTTAGCCAAATCATTTGTGATTTTTCTAGGGTCTCACATAATCTTAAACACCGATATATATTTAGGTCAAATAACAAACAAATGCTGTTCGTCCTCAGTCAGGCTAGTTTGGTCTCAGAAACAAGAGCATTTTTCATACCTTGATACATGAGAAATAAAAAGGTCCATTTCTAAAAATACAAAAAAATAACCCAGCCTGCTTAGAGCCACACCCAACTCAATTTGGCATGTTTTCAAATAGTACATATTTCCAACAAAGTGCCCATCCAACACTAGAAATAACAACTTTTCCAATCAGCACTTCATACAAATTACAAACTCAACTATATGCAGAAACAGAACTCAACGAAATTTTGGAATGCTCAGTTGCAGTATTACCTGGCAAGACACGCCACTGAACAAGTTTCGTTCATGACCCCCCGCACCCACACTCAGTGCCTACAGAAAACGCACAAACAGACTGAAATTTCGATTTTTATGGGTGACCAATGGTGCTGAGCTGTTAAGAGACAAAACAATCATTCCAGCATCAAATGCATTTGATGGTTCTGACCCTGGCAGCTGCTTATCAGCAATTAGATTCGAATCTTTTATAGCTAATACTCCAGTTTTAACCAGACTAAACAACGTTGACATAATATAAACATGTTCTGCTGTGACAACGAGCTGACCCACATGAAGAGTCAGTTTTTCTTCATGACATCAGCAACAGAGGCCTGGCGAGGACAAATACACATCACAAAAACGAGATCCATTCATGACTTTTTAGATAATGCCAGACCTGCCAATGCTCCTATTGCCGCCACCGCACCAATGCCAACAGCAGCAGCACCACCAAGCACAGCCATACCAATCAGACCATCTGAAACAATATGAGACACAATTTCAATTTTGACCATGCAAAGGATGTCAGTGTTGATGCTGAAGTTCACAGATTCTCAGTGAAAATGAGTTGTAGCCATCTTCTAGACAACAAATAACCAGCCTAGCCAGTCAGCTGGACCTGATATACACCACTGTTTAGATTTCACTAACAAAAAGTGTTATACAGCCAGTTCTGTGATGATTGCGACAATTTGTCATAAAATTCTGATAACTGGACAAACAAACAAAAGCATGATTATTTTTAGCTTGAAAGTCCTTTAAAGTTAGTCATTTCAACCAAATAGCATAGGTGTAGGATTGGGAGAATTTGATGGCTGGGGGGAGTGCTCAATTTTCATTTTTATTTTCAAATGAAGTTTGTAAGTTGAAACTTTGATCAATTGTTAACAAAATTGGCACTTATTAACACGCAGAATATTTGGGGTGGCGGAAACCTATCTATGCCCACCCCCCACCAACATTTTGGTTGAGGGAGCGCTTGGTCCCTTGTGCCCCACTTCCTACGTCTATGAATAGTGGGAGATTCAAAAGAGGAGTGCTTTGTTGGATATTAAAACTGACCCGGCTGCAGGTACATGTATTATTATACAGCTCTCTGAGGACAAATAACAGAAGCAGGCAGACAATGAGAGTTCACCTTTCTTCATTCGTTTTTCTATAAGAACTTTCAGTTGCATTGCCTGGTGGTTCTGTGGTTCAACGTGCAAAATTGCATTGGCATATTTCGACGCTTTGTTGTAATCCTAGAAAAAGAAAACAACAAACAGCAATGAGCACATTCGAGTGACTCTAACAGAAATGTCAAGACATCTTTTGTATTTGCATGAATGAACCACCCATAGATATAACAAGCAATAAGAAATTGTCAAATTCAGACAAGTGCTACAAGGTGTAATAGCAGAATAACACTTTAAGAATAGGTCACAAAAAGCATAGTTGGTTCTGGTCTTTTTGAAAATCGAGTCGGCGGTGTGGTATACTCACTTTTTCAAAAATGTATATCCACCAGGAGACAAACAGAAATGATGCGGGATTTGTATTTATTCATTGCTTGGCAAATCATGGTGCTTCAAACCTTCTTCACCCTTGATTTTGTGCCTTTGTGCAGTTTTCAAAAACAACCAACAGACTTTGGATGAAATTGATGTGGGAGGGCCACTTCATTTTTAGTCAGGTAGCAGAGATCTCAACAAAATAAGTCAGGTAGCAGAGATCTCAACAAAATAAGTCAAGGTATAGGCCAAAGCCAACTGCTTTTTGACCTTAGAGGACATTGAATGAAGACAGAAAGAGAGAATCTGTCATTGTTAATGATAAAAAATATTTCAGGTCATACAATACTGTAAATGCCTATTGAGGAGGTAAATAATCAATATCTGACCTTTTATTGGAACAACTAATGATGGGTAGTGCACATTTATGAAAAATATGAGCAGACTGAAAACAAAATTTACATGTAAGAATAATAACATAAACAAAACCTCACTCCATTTTTCTTTTACAGCTATCAAAGAAACTCTATAGGAGGACTACTCACTTTTAACCGGAGACAACCTATCGCTAAGTAGTACAGATAGTCTCTTTTCGCGTGATCGTCGCGACTGTTTTTGTACAGACCTTGGGAAAGAAATTTATTCAGTTAATCAATAGGTACTGAAGGATAGAACCAGAGCCAGGGGTGACGGAGAAGACAGTGTGGCCTAGTGTGATAGGTGCCCGCTTTCTTTACTCGAGGTTCGATTCCCACTTGGTCACAATGCTAAGCCCTTGAGTCAAGTTTCCAGCTTCTAAGCTAAGTTTTAACTACAAATTAATGAAGCACAAAAATGATTCCAGGTGATCAGTGCAATGGGCCCACATGCGCCTGGTACAACGTGTATCAGACTGTCTGTGATTGTTTTAAAAAAATCCTAATTCATACAAAAATTAAGACTCATTTTTTTGCTTCACATAATCATGTTTCCTTTGGTTTTTGAACTCATTATTTTGATCTGCACGTTTCTACCCCACCTTGTTTCTTGTTGGCACAACTTATGTTTGTTTAATTCCCCCGTTCTCACTTGGTTGTGAAGTCACATGTGCTGTTCTTTGTGAGTATTCGGAGGATATCTCGGGTGTTTGTCTTTCATCTTTGTGTTTTCTTTTGTCATGTGTTTTAACTTCCCCAAAACTTATTGTTATATTTAGCCTGTTTTTGCACTTCCAGTCTGAGGAAGAGCGCAGTGTTCTGAATGTTTATTTTTTAATATATCTGCACCATCTACTTGTATATTCGTCTTTCATTGAATCCATTTCAATTGAAAACATTAAGCAACCACACCACAACCACACACAGTCAATGACAAGTCGAGGTGTACAGCCATTCAGGCTACGTTCTCACTCGGGACCACCAGAAAAAAGCCAGGGACTAACAGGCCCTCGCGGGTTTCCCAACTAAGCAGGATACGGGGACAAAATTGCAGTTTTGTTACATAACTTCGACTAAGGTCTATAGCCTTGCACATGGAGAATCAACACGAGGCTTTTCAAACCTCAAGTTGTGCAGTAGCAGTTTAGCATCATGTCATCAGGGGAAGTGCAACAAAATTACATCTTGCTTCTAATCTTGCAAATGTAACATCAGGCGTCAATGATCTACGCACTATATGCTTCAAGGTACTCAAGTGTTGTCTAATTACTACTTCTCCAAGTCTCATTTCACACTCAAAAATGGTGGCTTTGAACGTTTTAAATTATTTTAGTAATGGCTGAACAGCAGAAAACCAAAGGCAATTAACAACTGGCCTTATATCTGAAAAACGACATGCCCTACATTCGAATACGAGGCCATATACATATACTAAATGCTTAATTGAACGCTCCCAGTGTCTGTTACTGACATCGACTTTTAGATTTGTGCATTAAAGGATGAAGTGGAAACTGAATGGCCATGATTGACAATAATTATATACACAGTAGCTTAGAGATTAGAGTTTACCTTCTAGAAGTACCAGTCCCTTTTTCATGTCATCGTTGTACTGGCTTCGTACTAAACACCAGGCATAATTGAATTCTGTTTTTTCATCAGTTTTTCCAAGTTTGAGACATTCGTTGTACTGGAGCTCAAATTTCTGGAAAAAGACACAAATCTGAGCGACCAAATAAGAGTGAGACTACGCATGCATTCGGAGTCCCAAAAATCTGCATTTATGATTTAGTGGTTACAAATCCGCATTCCATCCAAGAAGCAAACTTTTGATGTAGTATTGTAAAATCAGTCTCAATTTGTTCTTTACTCAGGTGAGAGGTGATTTCTGGGATTGCAAAGAGCTGACACTTCATTACTTTTCGAGACCATGCTCGGCACACAAAAGGCACCATGTTATGCCAGTTTGAAGAGCCTGCCTTGGTCTCGAGGAATAATGGTTCTTTCAAAGTCTTGCAGTCATTTCCAAATTGACTAAGGAACAAATTGAGACAAATTTCATAACTGTAGTAAGTGGTCTTTAGGAAAACAACAGTTAGTTCTTGTGACGGAAGGCAGGTTTGTCGCTGCTAGTTTATATCCATAACACTGACCACATCACTTATTCCAGAGAAATTCAGAAAATACAACCTATTCACAACCTATGGTAAACCGAGTAAATAGTTTTACATTACTGTCATATGTATGTTTTAAATAACAAGCCTGAGATTAGATTCAGACGTCATATCCCCTGGCGCGAGCAGTATAAAACTGGCCAGTTACTGATTTGGGCAACTGAATGAAGGACTGCTCGGAAATTTGAAGTTTGATTACGGGAGTATTTGCTCGAGTTAGAAGGAATTAGAAACATCAACGACCTCCTAAGGTGTCCCTTTGTTATGTACCATTTCCAACATCACGATCTGATCTAGTATCTCGTTTGATTAAACTTGACAAACAAGCCTATTGTGTTGGTACACAATGGTGGGGTAGTAAGCCGGTGAGAGCTTACTATTACATAAAGGAATCAGTTGAGACTAATTTCTCCGAAATTCAAACGTTTTTCTCCCTTAATAGTTTTTATGGTGATAGCATTTCATACAAAACACATCTTCTTCACGACATATGATGAGTGTCATTTGGAAATAGTATTTTCAAATATCGGTTAGCGTCAGGCGCGCTGTTTACAAAATAATTGCTGGATTACGTGACACTATCAGATGAAGGCAGACAATGAGAGAGCTGACTATGTAAACATTGGTTTGCCAACTGTCTCTCCTTGCTATTGCTGTCAAACTGATAATGACATGACTGTGTCCCAACCAGCCAATCAGTGAAATTGAGATACTCATCCCACAACGCGAGTGCATAATGTATGCGCAAAAGGTACATATAGCAACGTGACTTTGATGGTTTAATCACAATGATGCATCTGTTGCAGAAGTGTTTCCGGTGAATCATATGAGCCTCTGTTAGCCACTGGCAATTGCTTGAATGGTTAGCATGCTCGCCAGTTTTATGGAGGTCGCTGGTACGATTCCTGGGTTGGGAAAACTCGGCTATTACTACAAATGGCGAAATCGGCAAACGGATCGACTGACAAAGCACTGCCAATTACTACGCGTGGACCTTGGATGGCGAGCATGGTGATGGTGAATGATTGTAAAATTTCCAGGAGTCAAGGACCTACATGAGCGACAACCTAGTGTTCACTTGTGTTGTAGTGGCAAAGATACCAAGGCCAAGGGAAGTTGATGACCTGTACTAGTACGCGAGACAATTAACCTTGTGTTCACCTTCCTGGTGGCGGGCCTGTTCCCTAGGAAAGGGGGAATGTTGTAGACGTGCTTCCTGTAATCATATAAGCCTCTGTTAGCCACTCGCTAAAGGGCAATTCCCTATTAGCTGAATGGTTAGCACACTCGCCGGTTAGGGGGTTGCTGGTTCGATTCCCGAAAGGGGTAATGTCGGCTATTACTACACATCGTTCACAGAAAAGCTTCCGGCGTATAAAGGGCTTATGGGATGGCCACCTTTTACAGCTAGTTGAGACGGTGGCACTGTTTGGGGACAAGACGGATAATAATACAATCTAGTGTGAGTGTGAATTTACTTATTTACTGAAATTTTACTGGCAGTGGCAGGCAAGTTACTCAGTAACTTGCCTGCCATCACTATCACTCAGTGATACTATCAGTCAGTAAGTCAGTAAGTGGTCTAAATCAAAAGTTGGGCGATGTGACAGAAAGCAGCATTATTTACAGACATTTTACGTGACTAGTTTATGGCCGCTTTACTAATATTTACAATTTATACACTCAGATTTAGGTCCTACGGTAGCAGAGCGACCAAACCTTTAAATCCTGCACACTGACATCTTCGTCGACGATGTCCTCCATTTCTTCCGGGTTACAAAAGGTGGCGACCTCTGTGATCAATTTTCAAGACTGATTGGAAACACTGACACGTCAACGCGTCAAGGGACAACCACTGCGAGCCTTATGGGTTAACTGCAGGCTGTTATAGTTACGAATTTTTCAAACCTGTTATTAGGCTGCTACACGTTATTTTAGACAATTCCCCAAGATAAGACATGCGCATACACTTAGTGAAGGGCAACCGTGACCGCCAGGAGAGCATGGACTAAAAACAGTCGGAGCACCACGAGCCGCTCATACGAATGCATTCCATTCCTTAAAATGAATATTTTCAGCACCACTTGCCATCCTAATTTCGTTTCATTTCTTCAAGAAAACACTATTACGATACCATTTTAAGAGATTCCTGACAAAGCCGTCAACCCTAAGAGACAATTGATTTCACTTCGGAGGGCCTCCCTACTCACGTGAGGAAATAACTCGGGCTAAGAATCAGCGGGCACCTTCCAAGGACTATACTAGACTAGACTATAAATATAAAAGGGTCAAAATAATTTCAAAAACAGGAAATGTCTGAGCAGCAACTCATGCTATCCGATCGATGGGTGATAAAACTTAGAAGTCCGCCGGGTTTTCGCCACAGTGCACGGGTTCCCAATTTCAAAAGGCGGAACTAGAACCGGCGCCCCTTTATCGCTTGCTAAATATGGGTTCATGGAAACAGTTTTGTATTCCGTAAACATTGTCTGTTTACATTTAAAAAATCTGAATCAATTTGCTAGGGATAATTTGTGCATCGAAAGCTTTCTCGATCGTCTCGGACTTCAGTTCGAATAAGCCTACTGACGGGCCGCGCCCGCGCTAAATTGCCAAATTCAAATGATAAAGCTGCAAGGAAACGAAGGTTGACACGAAGTAAAACACCCTAATGACATAACAGAGAGGCTCATCTTCATTACAAAAAAAAATAATTGAAGAATTTTCCTCCGTAAAATTAAGAAAATAGAACTTCGCTAAATCATGACGGAGCATCAGTGTACAGAATACTGCTCTGTTAGGTTTAACGTACATAAACCAGTTGTGTGCATTTGGATAAATGCTCACTAGTTTACAATGAGAGGTTTTCCGGTTTTTCCGCAGTACAAGATTGGTGCATAGCGTTGGTTCATTAAGCGCCGGCTAAGAAACTATGGTAATAGTGTGCTCAACTGACCAGGACAGGATAAGTGGTCTGCTGCAATGAATTGCTTCTCGTTAACAAAGATTCAGCTGTCTTATTGTTTGGCAAATCCCCCAATGACGTCTCGTGGGTACTCGATGTTTTTGACGGGGAGTTACATGTACATCTGAACTTGAATGGGATGCCTTTCCATTTAGAGAGTGGACTCGAAAACGGGGAATCTATTTGTAGAAAACTAACCCGTTGTAGGCTAGGATACGAGTTTTATCAAACTTAACCCTTTAGAATGGATTAGTGGACATCTGAAATTTTAATGCCTGAAGTTCGAAACGATGCAGGAAAAGATGAGTCAACAGTGTCATGGTATAGGGTAAAGTGTTACATCGACACGTACATTTTAAAATGTCGACGTTTCAGGTTTAATTACTCTATATCCTGTCATATATCAGCCTGATGAGTGCTCGTATCGTAGCATATGTGCCTTTGAATGTGAATATTGTGAAATTAGTAGAACTGGTGCAGTTTAAAAACGATCTCATTCATAGAGTTTCACGATCCAAAAGTGAACCGTGTTGTATCTGGTGCGAATTTGCTGTGACTACAATTGCAGTGTTAGAAAAGGCACCCTTTAATAGGAATCTCGTATATTTTCTCTAGGAGCAACCCCCCGGAACTATGAAGGCGTAGAGAACATTACGTGATGGTTAGGACTTCATTTTTCAAAGACTTTTTCAAAACTTTTGTAAACAGAATGAAGGTAGTGAAGGTAAACCATTAAAAGTACTTCGTTAATGTGACCGGCAAACTTGGTTCAAATTATTTGCTTATAACCTAGATTGTGGAATAATTTATTGACAAGAAATATTTTCGTAAATATTATACAATGCTTGAGAAAGTCGGAGTATCGCGGGCACACACTGGCAAGACTCATACATGTACTCATGCTGATGATCTTAAATTTGTTCATGAAAAGGCAGACAATAAAAATGTGTGTTTCGTGTCAAACTATTTTTCGCAGATCGGTTTGCAGGAATTTGAAATATAACCCAATTCCCGAGGACTTAATCAGTTAAGTGTAGTCTAGTCTTGCGAAAATTTGTATACGTTGTTTATTTGAGAAAATGTCATGTTGAAAGGGCATGCGATTTTTTAAACATTTTGGATGGTTAAAGCTGGTTTGCATTAACATTCATTATGTAATAATTTTAACGAATATTGACCCAAAAAGTGTCTTTAATTGTCCGCGAGCAGTGCAACAACCATCGCATTGTTTTTGGCTCAGCTATTAAAAAAACAGCACAACATTACGATTAAAATCTGAATGGTACAAACTGGACGAACGGACACAACATAAAGGAGAACTGACCCACATACGATATGTCTGTCGTCGTCCGCAGTTATTCCAATCATTTCAGAACACATTAATTATTATTAGCAAGTGCCCGACGTAATCAAGGAAACTGCCTTTATCAAACCATGGACTGTGACATTGCAATTAACCAATTAAAAATGAGCAATTTACGGTAGAAATTAAAACTTCAATAATCTGGTGAATGTCGCTCAATCATTCAATTTTTGGCCTTTTGTTCCGTGTCTCAGTGAATATTCCACCTTGATCTATGCGCTCTTTACTATACTTACATTTTCACGATGTTCACACACACAAATCGTATCAACTCTTGATTGTAATTTGTTTCTTCTTTGTATTTTAAATGCAAACCGTTATGTGTTTAAAAGCACACAATTTTTCGCATTTTGTGAATTTTCCAAGGACCATAAACATGGCCAGTGCACCATAGAGGGCTGAAGGCTATAGCCCCCCCCCCCTCGATCTTATTTCAGTGCTGCGCCCCCATGCCAAATAGACAGAAAAATGACCACTAAAATATGAAAATCTTTGCTCCTCGTCGAATAAACTGGGCCTTAGGAGGCCAGGGAAGAACATTGCAGGCGAAATTACACGTAAATATGTAAATTTAAATGCGGGAACTTTTTACATTTGAAAAGTGCATCTATGAATGAGGTGCAAAGCGTCAAAATAAAATTACCAGGTGAAAGTAGTCACGAAACCTTTTCTAATATGCTGCAACTAATTAAACAGCGATCAAAAGCCTGAGTTTTAAAATTCAACTTGAGGAGATCTCATGAGCCATCAATTTAAGTTACCGTGGATGAAGCTGGTGCCTGTCCGACCGGCTCACAATTGAACTTTTCCATATCTCTGTGATCGCACTCAAGTCCAAATTAAAAAAGGCAAAAGTATAAGGTAGGTTCCTGACTTTGCCTTACTTTTTCACTCATGATTTCAAAAATGTTGAAAATGACGTAGCTCATTTCACAATAAAAAGTGGCTCAGATCTGTCTCGCGATGAGAAAAATCCGGCCAAAATCAGATGCCTCATTGAAAATGCACTGCGATATCTCGCTAAATCCGCTATCGTTCTTCGCGGTGTCCCGTGACCAGTTTGTCACAGTAGCGACATTTTAAAAAATATTTCAAGTTGGATCACTTGAAAGCTTTTCAATTGTAAATTCGATAAACGACTGCGTTCCTACATTGACAAGTAGAAAATGAGATATTTTATCTAGGCCTACCGACTACTCATTCCGGACCAGTCGGGCAGTGAGTGGAAACGAACACTGTTTGCCATGCCCATGCCTCCTTTTCGATAGCATGCGAGACATCATAGCGCGGGATTTGAAATCTGCCGGCTAAATGACGTAAATGTCGTGCAGATGCGCGGGATCACCCTTAGCAATAGACCTGATTACTTCCGTAAATGTATTATTGCGCGTAACGAAATTTCATTAATGGTTTTCGCCAAATTCGTTTGTTTTCAGGAATGAGCACAGAATTTCAGTATCTACCACGTAATTGACCAACTCTCTTAATTAGAGGATATTTTTTTACATATTGTTGTAGATTCTTGTTGAGCGAATGAATGTCCCCTTTGACCTCATTGTGATGCGGCTTTGACTCAGTCCTTTCTTCGAAGTGTTCTTCGCCAATAATGTCATATGCCGATAGTGGAGATGATCAGGGGTAAGAATATCTGCTCAGATTTGTCGTGAAGTGATTTGATCACTTTAGATGTTGCTAATAAACTCTTTTTATACATATGTACCACCACAAGTGTTATTTGTTAAGTTTTTGTGATATAAAAACGACTTTCTTTTTGACGTGAGTAAATGGGCTTGCCTTGCCAGTCATGGCGGAAAGCACGTGCCGAAGTCATGTATAAAAAATTGCTTAAAAATCTATTTAATGAATACGTTTTGTACTGCTTAGGTACCGTTTTTGTATTCGACGAATTTTTTTAAGCATAGTTTGGATCTCTTTCACTAAATTCTTTTCAAAACCTTGCGGGTGTTGTGAACCGGCTGTCTGATCTTGACGCCGGTACGGTCCTCATCAAATCATGATCAAATGGCATGATCTCTGACGAGCCAAGCCGTTCCTTCTCAATGCAATCACCATAGGTCGGACTCACGTACGCACTGTGTTTTTATTTAAGTACTCTAAGCAGCGGTGAAGTATAAGCAGATAGGTAGGTCCCTGATTTAAAAGTGATTTGAAAACCAGCTGCTCCCACTAAAAACTAAGTAACTCAGTAACTGGTTCTCAAGTCAGTGTTGTAGAAAATTTTGGTGAGTCTGGGACTTGAACTCAGGTTGCTCGCGTGAGAGTTGAGCGTCTAAACCAGACCACAGGTGTCCTCAGCTTCTGATTGTCTCCAATACTCTAATCAGACTGACTCTAATAGGCACTAGTTGGATATAATGGACCCTAACTTATTCCAAATAAATCCATTAAATGTAGGTCTAAATGAATGATTTTGGTATCGTTGCATTCCTCAGACATCTGGCTATTCGTGCAAATCATTTTCACGACCCTCAATTACTCTAGTCTATAGCTACGCTGTTCCGAACTCGGTCCACTTTAGCCACGCGCATCGTGAAATCGGCAGCCATTTCAGGGAACTTACTGTATCTAGCGACATCTATCGGCGATTTGCTACAACATGTGCTGTTCCTTTTTCATCAGTCAACGTCATTGGTCGATTTCGTCAATATTATTAACGTCAGTCGTTATTAATCATCTGCTCTCGTCATCACCTTCGTCGTCTCTCTCACGATCGTATCTGTCATCGTCATGTTATCGTCGTCCATGTTGTCTGATGAAAAAGGAACAGCGCGTGTTGTAGCAAATCGCCGATAGATGGCGCTACATATAGTAAGTTCCCTGAAATGGCTGCTGATTTCACAATGCGCGTGGCTAACGCTAAAGTGTACCAAGTTCAGAATGGCGTAGTTATAGACTAGAGTAATTGAGGGTCGTGAAAAGGATTTGTATGGATAGCCAGATGTCTGAGGAATGCAACGATACTAAAATCATTCATTTAGACCTATATTTAGTGGATTTATTTGGAATAAGTTAGGGTCCATTATATCCGACTAGTGCCCTCTAATATATATAGATATTCCACAAGCTATGACACTCGTAGGCAACACGTACTCCCTCGGTTCGTTTGGTAGGGGCTACAATACCATCATTTTCTGTACGAGTTTCGTTCCGTGTATTTAAACAGGCAGTAGGCCTAATCCAGTCACCGAATGAGAGTTTTCACTATGTCAAAAAACATTCCACTCTAAAACGGTAAAAGTCGAGTAAACAGGTCCCTCTTCGAATAGGCTACCGTAAACCAGTTTTCACGGAATAACGGACGTTGCTGTTACTCAGTGAAAACTGGTTCCTGGCATCCATTTTCAAGAGGGACCCGTTAACTCGACTTTTACCCTTAAAACTATGACTTAAAAAGTGCTAACTTTATTCAGTGTTTCTTTTTACTTCTACACATCTTTGATGAATTATTGGTACGACAGTTAGGGTAACTGTGGCGAAGAATTCCAACTCCACTTTTTGGCCATCGTTAACTGTTCACCACATGTGCGGTAACCACAAAGTATTTCAACTGAGTCACATGAGTTAGGCAAAGGCTAGCGTGAGACTGAGCGAAGCACGTGACGCTGGCTGGCGTGACACTTACAAAATGTTCTGTCCACGTATTTTATTATATTTCCGCGTGAAAAGAATCGGATTTGATATAAAATTTCTGCGGCAAATTTCTTTCTTACCGCGGCGTTGCCGATGACCTTCACCTCGAAAAGCGGAAGTTGCTGTTTATGTTTCGGAGGAACGTAAATTGTCAACATTGCCGGGGCACCTGGGATAGCGTGGTGGATTTCTTCAATGGTGTCTCGTAAAGATGGTAAATCGCTGTGACAAATACTACGACTCTGCAGCCAAAAATGTGTGGAGGTGGGAGCGGACAGACGAGCTAGAAAGACGCAGACGCGCGCTTCTGGAGGTGGTGCCTTTTTTATATAGTCCTCCCTATTTTTGTCGGCAAAAGGTCCAAATCGACATTTTCAAGACTGGGTTTGCACATGTTAAGGGCCGTACAAATTTCCGCTTTTTTGTCATGGGTCATTCTAAGCCCTGCTTATTGTGGAGTTGTGATGTCGTGACCTTTCGTGACAAATCAGCAATTCCCGTGAGACACTAGATTGACTATGCATCGGCTTTTTGGGGAGGATTTTTGTGCGTTGACCGCAAATTTGTTGCGCTTTTTTGGAGTAGGACACTGTAAATGCTATCAAAAGAAAGAGCAATTGCTCGTGGTTGGTTGAACCCCTGTTTTGTATAAATTTGTTGAGATTTGTGTTTGATATGGACGGCTGAAGTGAAACACCCGTGGAATTCCTAGTTCCGAGTGTCATACCTTGTGCAGTGTGTGGGACGATCACAAGCAGAAGATGAGTGTGGCCTAAACCATTCAGCCAAGAGGAAAATGCTGCTTGGCAAGCAACTTAGAGACGCTTTATTTGGCTGTACACTGATTGAATTTAAAATTTGTAATTCCAATCTAGTTTAAATTTTATGTTGTGGAGACCACTGCAAATCATCTTGCCGCGGATTGAGTCCCGTTGACTCGAGAATATCTCAGTAGAGCTTGTTTGGTCATGTTGTCTGCTTGCTATGTATGGCGATAGCTTGCAAAGTCTTGTGTCTGCGGGATGCTGGCCTGCTTTACTTATCATTATAACCTTATGAGAATTGTTGCCAAGTCAGATCCCCTAAGGCAGCTTTTGCCACTTCAGTTTTGCGGCAGGCCGCCTAATTAGGGATGGTGTTCCAGCTTGGTTATACAATTGTTGCTGTTGAGATGTATGTTAACTCAGTTGTGTTTTGTTCTTATTTAGTTCTCAAAAAGGACCTATTGATCCAAAGGACATCCAGGCTGAATATGGAATGAATGCTCATTCTGAAATTGAGGTAAAGTATCTAGTTAAAGGTATATGCAACCATTATTTAGCTGTTTTAGCCAAAGGGCTTTGTTGTTTAAAAATATGTTAATATGCTCTGGAATTTTAGGGTTGGCAACCTAATAAATGTTAGCAGTGTTTTCTTGAAATGCCGATAGTTTCGATGCTCTTGCTGGTAACAGAAATATAGTTCTATAGTAAAGACTGTTGAGAGCTTTTTGTTGTTTAGGCAGCTAAACGAGACTAACGTTAAGAGGTAGATGCTAATCCCGTCTATTCATTTTGCTTAAAGAGGCCTGGAACGCAAAAACGACTAAATTGTGGTTCTCAGACTCAGAAACGGAGTTCAACGTGCTCACCAGATATTTTTACGAATTTCTTGAAAGATCTCAGATTGGGAGTGATGTCACACATGATAATGTCCCCTTGATTAATCCCTTGTAATTGTTATTCAGCTGTTTGTCTAATGCAGGGCTTGGAATTTTCCGCGGAAACGCGGATTTCCGCTTTTTTGAAGTGTGCTTTCCGCTTTTTTTTATAATATTTCCGCGTAAAAAAATCGGATTTGATATGAAATTTCCGCGGCAAATTCTTTCTTACCGCGGCGTTGCAGACGACGTTCACCTCGGAAAGCGGAAGTCTTTATGTTTCGGAGGAACGTAAATTGTCAACATTGCCGGGGCATCTGGGTAAGAAGCGTGGTCTGATTTTCAATGGCGGCTCGTGTTATTGTTAAGCGCGGCGACAAATACTACCGCTCTGCAGCCAAATTTGTGTGGGTTGGTAGTGGACAGGCGAGCGAAAAGGACGCAGACGCATGCTACTGATGGTGGTAACGTTTTTTTTATTTTTATTTTTATTTTTTAGTCCTCGCGATTTTTGTCGCGGAAAGGTTCACATTGACCATTTCAAAGGCTGGTTATCGGGCATGATTTGGGCCGTAAAAGTTTCCGCGTTTTTTGTCATTGGTCATTCCAAGCCCTGCTAATGACTGAGCCGGTGCGCACATTTATCATAAGTGGAAGATTAGAAACTCCGGTGACTACAGAGTTTTTCATTCACACATATGTCGAAAAATGTGAATTTTGTGATGTTTCGTGGAATTTCCCGACGGGAAAATGAGTAACTCTGTGGTAGATGTTGCGAGGTGGTACTTTCGTCGGGAATTGTTTAAATGATATTTTTGACGAGCTTTCGCATTCCATGCCTCTTTAAAGTGTCCAGGATTTAATGGATTTTCATGAAATTTGGCAAATAGGTTTCTAATATGAAGGCTACAACACTGTTACATTTCCAGACGACTTTGATGGTTCTGCGTCACTTAGTGGTCGTTTTTGAAATTTTCGATCAGTATTTTGGCATCTTCCTTTCTATCTGATGAGACCGCAGTTGACGTTGATTTTCGGGCGTGTTCGATCACTCTGGTGCCTCCTAGTGGGTATTTTGTTTCATTTTGCATCCATGGCTGTATCGCCAGATTTGTTGTTATGGGGTTTTAACAGGTGATGAGTTTCAGCCCAGTCTGACGATTGATATGCGTGCCCCCTAGTGGTAATTTTATTTTTTATGTTTTCCTGTGTATCTTCGTTGTTGGATTTTCATGAAACTTTTGACAAATAGGTTTCAATTAAGGTAACAACAATGCCTTCCACTTTCGGACAAATTTTACGGATTGTGCACCTCCTAGTAGGGATTTTCAAGTTTTTGGGGACAGCCTCTCTGTCTGCCAAACTACTCGGAGGATCGTTGTAAAAAATTGGCAGATGTTTTTCTGATGAGCAGGCTGTGACTACTACTACCTACGACCATTGGACGGTTCTGACGACTGTTTTCCCTGCTGTATCCCCTAGTGATAATTTTACATTTACATTTACATCCGTATCTTCAGAGTTCTTTGACAGTTTTTATTGAAATGTGGCTAGCCAATTTCTGTTATAATGGCATCTATCGATTTGGGATGGATTTGACGCATTCTGTAACACCTATTGTCCATTTTTGACACTAATAAACACCCCTTGAAATAAACTGTTTGCTGGGCGCATTTCAATGCTCTGCGTTGCTCTTTTAAAAACTAGTCACGTGACTAGAAAAGTTGTTTAAAGATGTAATTGCATGCTCCTAATTATGCTATTGATTTGCATATGCCAGGAACTAAACGACAATATTATTTCCACTTCATCTGCACTAAACAAAGAGCTGTTGTGTATTCATTGACAACTTGTAAATGTGGAGATAAAAAAATCTGCAACTAGGTGACCTTTGCAGTAATGACGTACCTTGGGATCTCACATAATCCGCATCAGGCAGTGTTACTTCCCGACACCATACTTACTGGACATGGTTGAGTGATTTACGGCACACAAAACTCGTTCATAAAACATTTGGAAATTTTCATCCTACTTCACGTTCCTCATCGCTACGTTGTGTTTCTAACTAATTTGACCAAACAATTACAGAGATAAGGAATTGGCGTGTAAATTCCACTTCAAAGAATTGTGGCCTTAAGTAACATAGGTAGCTGGTACCTGAAACTGTCTGGAGGATTTTGTACGTTTAAGTGTGATGCTATTGTTTATTCAATAATTTTGTTGCGTGAACTTAATTCCATGGATACTGTTGACTTAAATTAAACTTTCATCTGCAATTCCGGTTTCAGTTATAACATTCAATTATTTTCATTTCAGACTAATTGGACAGAAGTATGTGAAAGCTTCGATAACATGGGCTTGAAAGAGCCCCTACAGCGTGGTATTTATGGTTATGGTTTTGAGAAGCCCTCTGCCATTCAGCAAAGAGCCATTAAGCCTTGTGTGGATGGTAAGATTCAATACTGTTGATGATAGCGTCTTTTTTTACCGTGTCAATTGTTAGAAAATTGATGCTGTGTGGTTTTTCTGTAGCACGGCGAACTTGTGTTAGTGAACCCAACAGAGCAGTTCATTATTTATAGGTCAGTTTTCAGACAATGTTTTGCAGTAGGCTGTAGAAAGACTGGTATTGACAATAGCTTTCTTTCTCCTGGGCTTCCTTCCTCAAGTTTCAATCTCGCCAAGTTCGGACGAAAATGTTTTCTAACATAGCTGTTTTTCATTGTTATGCGCTCAGAAAAAAACATTAATTTGAAATTTGGAGGTTGCCACCAATCTTGAGAAGAATTTTGGGGAAATTATTGTCTTAGGTGGTTGCTGTGGCGCCAAATACAATATGAAGTCGCATGAGCGAGCTGCATGTCGTCAAATCGAAGATGGTCTGAGATTGGAATTTATGTTGAATATGGTGACTGGGCTAGCAAGCTTATTAACATTTTTTGATGAGCGTTGTTTTATTTAATCATCAGTAGTAGCCGAGCTATGTTTAGTAAGAGAGCAAAGAAATTAAAGCCTGGAGGAAAATATCAGATATGGTGACGAAGGTTTAAGCTGTCCACCACATTGTGCTTTGAACTTGTGTGATTTTATGATAAAAAGAAACCAATTGTGCGACTACGTTTAAGCTGTGCGACGGTCTTGAAATACAAGTACTCTAGTTGATGTGAGTTTAGTTTAGCCTATACCGAATGTTGAGAAAGTTAATTTTAAAAGTTAAAGGCGAGGTCGTTCATGCATGTCTCAGGCTCGCAACTGATGTGACTATCAACATGGTTTGTTTTCAGGTCATGATGTGATTGCCCAGGCACAGTCTGGTACAGGCAAAACGGCCACATTCTCCATTGCTATTCTTCAAAGGATAGATGTCACACAGAGTTGCTTGCAAGCCCTCGTTATGGCACCTACCAGGGAATTGGCCCAACAGGTAATGTCTCTGTCCAAGTTATGTCGGATGCGGAGTGCAATTAAATTTATAATTACTCCAGTGGTCTTGACCTGAACTCCAAAATATGCACCCTTCAGGGCTCGACCTAAGCGAGCACACGCTCGAGAATACGAGTAGATAAAGTAAAATATTAGTAAGAAACTCACCTCACTTGTATTATTCGATCAGGCATGGAGCAAACGTTCGTTGATCTCAGTTCTTCAGATGTTGTTAAGCTGGCGAGTCAATATTCTAATAGTAGATTTACCTTGTCTCCTCAGTTATGGCATTTCACTGATGGTTGGCTGACGGCTGTTGGTGAACTGTATCGTTGGGTTTTCTTATTTTGCTTATGTGTAGATGTATTGATTTACTGCCCATGCCTGGCTGCTTCACTGTTAGTGTTCAGTTCACTTTCACAGCTGTAAAGACAATATGAAACAATATCTTGCCTTCTGGTTGTTCTCAGATCCAAAAGGTGGTGCTTGCTCTTGGCGACTACCTGGATGTAAAGTGTCAGGCATGCATTGGTGGCACCAATGTTCGTGACAACATTGGACTGTTACAGAGCGGAGTTCATGTGGTTGTTGGCACGCCGGGTCGCGTTCGCGACATGATTGCCAGAAAGGCATTGGGTATGTTTTGAAATGTAGTCCTGAATGGCCGAAACTACTTTTTATGCGCCCACTTATTTATATGTGGACGCACTATGCCGTCATCTCCTTGCGCCGTCCGCTGCTCTATCTCCAAAACTCTTTGACATTCACGAAATTTGTCACTTGTGTTCCTTTCATGGATGGGGCGACATAAGCGAACTTGCGGACGGATCTGACCAGCGGTGTGCCCTCTAGACGCAATTTTTTTTACGCTTCCTTCTATATCTTCAAAGGTCCTCATAGAATTTGGCGTATAGGTATCTATTAGTCACATGATGCTATCGTTCTGTTTTCGGATGGATTTTACGTAGTTTGCGCCACCTAGTGGCCATTTTTACTGTTTTAGTCTGTTTTTTGGCGTCCACCCCTCTATCAACCAAGTGGTTCTAAGGTTGATGGTTAAAATTGGCATGTATTTTCTTACTTTGAAGAGAACAGCTGACAATGATTTTCCAATTTAGTCTACTCTGGCGCCTCCTAGTGGCAGTTTTTTTTTTGCGCCTATGGCTGAATCTCCTAAACCATTTGCTGGATTTTGCTTAATTTAGCAAGTGTATTTATAATATGTTCACAACGAATGACAACAACTTTCGGACAGTTCTGACTACCAGTGTGCCCCCTAGTGTCAATTTTAGTTTTTTAGGTTTACTTCTGTATCTTCAAAGGTCCTCAACATATTTTCAGAAAATTTAGAATATAGGCATCTATTGGTGAGATGATGCTATCCTCACGTTTTCGGATGGAATCGAGGAACTTATGCACCACCTAGTGGCCATTATTCCTGTTTTCGAGTCTTGTTTTTTGGCATCCACCCGTTGATCAACCAAACCATTCTAAGGATGATTTTGAAAATTGGCATGTATGTTCTCTATGTGAAGAGGGTGGTTGACTATAATGAATTCGACTACTGTGGCACCTCCTAGTGGTAGGTTTGTCTTGTTTTGAGCCCATTGCTGCAACATCTTTCAGGCCAATCCAATGAACGCTGTGCCCCGTAGTGGCAATTTCATTTTTTCGTTTTCGTTTCTTCGAAGTTCCTTAACTGATAGTTATGAAATTTGATAAATTTCTTTCTATTAAGGAAGTGATGGCATTTTCCCCGTTTTCAGATGGATTTGATGTTTTTGCACCATCTAGTGGCTATATTTATGAAATAAATAAGCAACCCTAGAAGCACACCCTAAGCAGTGCATTCGTGGGCGCATTTCAATGTTCCGCGTTGCTCTTGTTATAAGTTCATTTAAGAGGTGTCGAAGCAATTGTGAGAAAAGCTAGACTATTATGATTCCATGCGTAGCATTTAATGCTTGGCAATATGTTGCCGAAATTGTTTGTTACTTTGTGTATTTGCGAGATACTTGTCTGTGGAATGCAGTCCAGGTGATCTCCATTGTTTTCTATATTCTAAACTTTATTGCTTAAGAAATAGTCCCATGTCATAAGGGCTGTTCCAGCAAAATCTGTGTGGGAGGGGGGAAGGCAACTGAAATAAAAATTTATGGGTGGTTGCGTTTGATTTAAGTTCAAAATGGCTGGTGGTCGTACTTCAAAATAATAAAAATTTACATGTCGTTGTTGTTACATTGGGCCATAAAAGTTTGATGGTGGGTAATTTTAGTAAATTTTATAAACAATCCACACAGAATCAAAAACTGAAACAAAAATGCAACTTGCAAAAACCTCCAACTTTTTCACTCCCTCCGATCTCCTCATCCGCATGCCCATAACACCATTTAACCACAGGTGCTCAAATTTCTCGATGGCTAATAACCATAGTACGAAACATGTGTTTTCTTAGTAATGAATGACGTTAGTGGTGATGGAGGAACAGATAAACTCAAGCGCCTGTGCAGTCAAAGACTAGGACAAAAAAATTACGGGTGGTTGCATTTCAAACTTATAAAAAATTACGGGTGGTAGACTGGTAGGCTGAAGAAATAAATGAAAAATATGGGTGGTGTGTGCGAAAAAAAGGTGCCTTCCCCCCCCCCCTCCCATACAGATTTTACTGGAACAGCCTTAACCAAGTGTTAAACGTGTGACTTACAATTTAGAATTTGGCGTCACTGCAGTGTACTGTGTGTACGGGGCACTATAGCTAGGTGATCATGACGTCACTGCAGTGTACTGTGCGTAGGGAACTATTAGCCAGGTGTTAATGTTTGTTGCCTTATTTTTAGATCCCACGAATATAAAAATGTTCTGCTTGGACGAAGCAGATGAGATGTTGTCAAGGGGCTTTAAGGATCAGATTTACGAAGTGTTTAGGCTTATGCCTACCAATATTCAGGTGAGTTCCAAGATGTGTTGGTTTTAGAACAAGTGGTATTAAACACGCCAATTGTAGATTTCTCTCTGATTGTGACTGATGTCCCAATCAGGGATCTAGAAGACTTGGCAATGTAAGCCGAGTAAAACTTGAGGGTTGTGACTGCCACTTGTTTCCAATATTGTCTTGTAATACTGGTCATCAAAGGCTCACCATTTTTGTTTTCAATAATAGCCGAACTATGTCATCAGTTATCACGAGTTTTTCGGCAGTCTTTAGTGAAGTGACTTGGGCTTGAGTCAGTCTCGCCACCTGGTGACTGGAAGACGCGTGGTCTTGTTGGAAGAACGCCTGTGCCGTCAACGATGTAATAACGTCGCCCAAACAAACGTGTAATGGCACTTTTGAACGCAAATTAAACATGGGATTTGAGAATGATTTTTTCTGGGCAGATTAAAGGCGTATTTTTGGGTGGTTTAAGCTAACAAAAAGTTGGATACTTTTTGTGTCAAGTTGGTTGGCAACCCTGCAGTGTTACAGACACGGGTATAGGTGAGACTGGGAGTTTCGAATCTTTAACCAATATGAATTTGAAGATAAGTTCACATACCGTGGTATGTACCTTCCTAAAAGCACCACATTTACTGTGCAGTGTAAGTGGTGGCCGTCAACTGGAAGGAGACTAAACGTGTGAACATCATGGGTGAGGTGGCAGTCTCTTCTGGCTGACATCTCAATATGGTGTCCGACACTAGCTCCAGTACTTAAAAAACTAAAAGCGTCTATCGTTTGAGAGATACACCTGCCATCTGATTAAGTGCACAGTGTAATGGACCAACGTGATCACTCCATAGCCGTCTTAGTAATTATCTTCATATCCCAGATTCCCAGTTGTTGCAAACTCTATCGTGCCCAGTGTCACCATCATTAGCATCCATCAAAGCTAATATTCTTTTTATTCCATTTAACCAAGTGTTACTCTCTTGAGCATTTTCACAATCCTCGAGAGAAAAGTATGAGGTGTCATTAAACCTGGCCTCGGAGAAGCATGAATGTAGTCTTAGCATCTGCTGGAGTGTCTTTGTTCGTCCGCCTTACTTGGATTGCTTGTATTTCTCAGGTGGTGTTGCTGTCGGCCACCATGCCTATGGACGTGCTAGAAGTAACCACCAGGTTCATGCGTGACCCTGTGCGTATTCTGGTCAAGAAGGAGGAGCTCACTCTGGATGGTATCAAGCAGTTCTACATTTACGTGGAAAAAGAGGTGCGTCGCGTCAAGTGTGCTGTAAAGTTGTTTCGTATGTAGGACACGCAGTCACTCAAGTGTAGTTGAATGCAGAAAACTTTCGATTAATCTTAAGTTAATTCCTTTGTTTTTTCAAATTTGGTTGGTTGGTTGATTGGTCGGACTTATGTTTGAACTATAGTTGCGTATGGTTTACACCATGCTAGTCACTTTTCATTGGTTTGTTGTTCTTTCCAAAATAATTAGAATAATTTTTTTTGTAGCTTGACTACAGTTATACCTCTTGTATTTTATGTGGCTAAAGAAGCAGTTCAGTTTGACAGGCTCGCAAACTGAAAGGCAACAGTAAAGCCATTAGCAGTACTTTTGAGATGGCGAAAATTGCACGTCTTTCTAAAAATAGGGGCACGTGACATGCGGAAATAAAAATTCCATTAAATTTAACGTCAAGCAACGATTACGTTTTTCACATATGTCCAGATATTAATCCAGTGTTTGCATTTTGTAACACAAATTCTGTGTCGGGGCGTATTGCGACTCACAATTGGCAGGCCTGAATATTTAGGTGTGACTGCTGAGTAGTTAGTCACCCTGTTTTTTCAGGCAAATTATTCCTTGCAGGTACTCAGTTTTTTATGTTTACCAAAGTTGTCCAAAAGTGGTGTTTGTTGTTGGAATGTCAGTTGACCTATTGCAAGCTGTGCCCCCTTGCGAAATGTGTACAAAAACAAGTTTCACCCAGCATCGCGCTCTTTGTCGGTTAAGATGGAAATGAAGGTGTGTCATGAATGCTGAGCCCTGATTGGTCAGTTCAGCCGTCACTCAAAATCCTGGCGATAGCTTAATTGAAGTCATCATGATATTACTAATATTTTCAGGACTGGAAGCTGGAAACATTGTGTGACTTGTACGAGACTCTCACGATTACACAGGCTGTTATTTTCTTGAATACAAGAAGGAAAGTGGACTGGCTGACTGATGAAATGCACAAACGGGACTTTACCACTTCAGCTATGGTATGAAATTTTGATAACTGTTGCTCCTCCCCCCCAAATTTAATGCTTCTCTTCTTTGGACATAGCGATCTGCATCAAAATGATGTACATGAATGGTGGACACGAAAAGAGCGAAGTATGCTGTGCTTCTTTTGGAGTCTGCATTTTAACGATGAATCGGCATTAGAAAGATAAATATGGGTATAAATTAATATCAGTGGTGTGCATGTTCCCTAAAAGCACCACATTTACTGTGCAGTGTAAGTGCTGGCCGTCAACTGGGAGGAGACTAAACTTGTGAACATCATGGGTGAGGTGGCAGTCTCTACTGGCTGACATCTCAATATGGTGTGCAACACCAATCTAGTGTGCTACCAAGTACGAGTAATGTTAGCTAATGACATGCCCTTTTCAATGTAATGTTGCCCTCTATGTGAGTTACGGTATTTTTGCATTTCAGCACGGGGACATGGACCAGAAGGAGCGCGAGGTGATCATGAAAGAGTTCCGTTCTGGGTCTAGCCGAGTACTCATTACCACGGACTTATTAGCAAGAGGGATTGATGTGCAACAGGTGTCCCTCGTAATCAACTACGACTTGCCCAACAACAGGGAGAGTTATATCCACAGGTGAGTACTGGCATTTTGTTCGTCATTCGCTAGTCAGAAATTACCAATTTGAAAGGGAAACCACATGAGAAGACATTTATTAAGCCAAAATGAACAGCTACATTTTGACGACAGTGTTGTGATAATAGAAAACGAGATGTGTCCGAGTTGCTGTAGTTCATAGGTTGATATTTATGAAGCTCACAAAATTAAATCGAAACAACATAGTGTGACATATGTTGTCCCAAGATGATAGTTGTATTACCTAACTGACGCTGTATTCATCTTTTAAGTATCTAGTTCTCCTTTTCCAAAGTAGGCTTATTGGAACGTGTTTATGTGACAACATGGCTGTAGTCTATATGTTGGAAGTTTAATTTGGTGTCGTACATTTTCTCGAATTGCACATCAAATATTAACCCACATACTTGGACATTACGATCATGCAAAGACCTTTACCTGCTGAAACGATACGGTGAATAAAACTGCACGGAAATCAAGTTCGTCATTCAAACTTTCAACGTTTTACTATTTGCTGATCACTCCACCATTTGCATTTTTCACGTAACGGTGAATGACGGCATCCACTTAGCTCGTTGGTTGACATTTGGGTCTCTATTAATTATAATACGACATCGTTATGTCAAAGTCTATAAGCATAAGATGGCAAATGACTTGATTTGCATTGTTACAGAAAGATAAAAAGCAAATTATTATTGGGTTAGGCCAATATTGGTTCTGTAATACCTAAGATAATGCGATTTGGTTAGTACTAGCACACTCAAGTGTTTTGTCCCCATACTGGGAATTTATTCGGATAATATTTATTTCCCAGGATCTGGGAAAAGAATTTTCAATGACCCTTCAGCTCTGTGTGAGCTTAGTATTGGCTTGATGTAGTCCTGTACGCACTGCATGGTCAGCTGAGACACCTTAGTAGGAGGTATTGCCCGTGGTGTTTGGGGCATTTTCCTGTGACGTGTCTTTCCCCTAGATTATTTTTAGGCTCTTTGGAAAAAAATTTGAAAGTTGTGCTCCGGTATGTCGCCGTTGGAATCATGAACACCCTGGAATATTTGGAACCCAATTTTGGACACCCTATTTTCGAAATCCTGGATAAAGCCCTGGATGTCACCATTGTTCGTGTCAGTCATCTATGTTACTTCTTTGGTCTTCAATTACAACTGGGACTGATATCAATGGTATTGGTTCACTTATGCACCTGCAGTCTGTTTGACCGTAATTGCAGGTGCTTTTAAAGGCATGGTTGAAAATTTGTGAACACGATTACAATACTTCTGTGTCAGTTATGTCACTTTTCTCAACTGTTGGTGATTGATATCATTTGAATTTTTACTTGTAGAATTGGGCGTGGTGGCCGGTTTGGTCGTAAAGGTGTTGCCATCAACTTCGTTACTGAAAGTGATCAGCGTGTACTACAAGACATCGAGACTTTCTACAGCACTAAAATCTTGGAGATGCCCATGGACGTAGCTGATCTTATTTAAATACTGCGAGTTGTACCGTGCGATCTTTCTGTTGACAGAGCGACTTATTAATGCTGCATATGCGACTATTGAATATTGAATCTTACGGCAGAAGATAACGATGTGAGTTGACAGTGTTGTCACACGACTTCGGCACGGCTACATTGCGTATCACCTGGATTGTTGGATCCAAGGCTTTCTATTTTAAAGACATATTTTTGAGGACGTTGCATTATCAACTTATGCTGTATAGGTTACCCACATAAATAGTGACCAGTATTGTAGATGCTTGTCTCGGTGTGCGTAAAAAGTGCCATCGTATTACACTGACTTAGTCATTGTCAAAATGAAGGGCACTTTAAAATGCTACTTTGTACGGTCTGTCCAGCTGATCGGCTGGGTGCTCATGTACCCTCCGCACCCCAGTTTGTTGAAAAGCAGTAGAATTCTTGTGATTCTACTCAGCAACAGATGTATAAAGATATTAATATATTTATGTTGTGAGCTAGGTGTGGCATTGGAGGGATGTGATTTGGTTGTTGATGAGCAATTGTTGGAAAATCAGTGATGAAATAGTGTAAAAAATAAAAAGTGAAACGAAAGGTGTGCTGTACTGTTGCTAAGAGATAACGGAGCAACTCGTGCGTAGTTCCACTGGTAATGGAAAAGTGGGGAAACGACGCAGACAGTTTGGACGAAGTCGTGGAAGTTGAAAAATGAATAAACCCCTCATTTGGTGTTATTGGTCGAGTGTTTGATTGTGCTTGGCAACAATCGGCAAAGTGCTTCGCTTTGTGGAAGAATGAAGTTGAGGAAAGGTATTCAGACAAACTGACACGTGGTGATGGTCGAGTAGAAGCCATATCCATGATTACCATAGAGGAATTGATAGTATAGTTCTGTTATTAGAATTTCATGGTCATGATAGATATTACTAGTCACTTTTCCTTCAAACAATTTGCCGTCATGATTGGGGAAACCTATACTTTATCTTAGTATTTTTGTCTTGCTGTACACCATAAAAAATAGTTGGAAATGATACATGTATGTTATGCGAATGGGAGCCATTTGTTCGTCATTTTCAACAGAATGTTTCCATGTTTTCCGAGACGACAAGGTTGCCAGCTTTTCACAATTTTATAAGCATGCTACATAATTTTACGACCTAAAATTCTTCAAGATTTTTAGAATTTATTTTCTTATTGAATTAAGCTGAAATTAAAAAAAAAAAAACAACTTCGCATTAATCAGTTTTGAAGTGCCATACTGGCCTTGTTTGAGGTACAAAACGACACAAGATCCAACCAGTAAGAGCAAGAGGTATCCCGAATACAAGAGTATATTGAATTGAAAATGACTCTTCGTTTTCACGATTGGTAAGTTAGTTTGTAAATGAGTTAGACTATTGAATGAATAAGGCAGTTGGGGTACCATCTGATTTGGAGATCGTGTGGAGAGTATTTAAAATGAAAACGACAAGATATTGGGTTTTATTGACGAAACGGGGAAAGTGGTATCCATTTTTTGCACCAAGTTTAGCACAGAGAACTTGGGCATCTGCAGGCTACAACAAAAAGTGAAGACGCTGAGTTTTGCCGAATTTTCGTAATCTGGATGGTACGAAATGGCATCGTGATTAGAAGGTGGCTCCGCGTCCTGATTAATTCTGTAATCATTACAATAAGTTGAGCCTCGCTCTCACTGAACTATCGTGTTTGGTTCCTAGTGTACTAGACGTAGAAAGTTTGAAATTCTTTGTCAAGTGTGGTGCTCTATGGTATGCAGTCATGTTGCCATTTAGGAAGGTACCATGACTTAAATCCATTATCGAAACTGATGTAATGAAAAGCCTTTGCCCTAGAATTTTATTCAAGAGTGGTTTCTGAACAACTTTGCGTTGTGGCTACTTGCTATTGGATTCATCTGATCAAAATCATAGTGCTCGCAAGTTCTAACTCTCCACGTAGTGACACTGGGAATACCACGCCAAGGTTCACATGTGTTTTAACATTACTGAGGTGCACTGCAAAATGCCAGGGAAATCAAAGGAAGGCGTTGAAAGAGACGTGCAAATCTAGTGGTGTTGCCATATATTGGGTTTACTGTCATTGGCAAATGCAAAATATGTTTGATTATGATGACGTGCGTTTGTTGCTTGTTCGCTCGCATACTTCATGTCGCATTCTTAATCCGATTGACGTGAAATTTTAAATGCGCGACTCTTGAATAGATCGGAGCTTGTTTTTGACTGACACAATGTGACGCTATGGTTGCCATTTTTTTTAATTTGCGGAGCTTCTTAGCTCCACTGTCCGTGAAGGGATGATTCTGAAATATGGTTTGTTGACAGATCATTTCAAGTGTTGTCTGAAGTGCATCACATTTACATCTTGATGATTCCCTAGTTATTTGTGATTTTCCATTGGCTACTCTGTATTTTCGTGCCATTTCTCCATCATCCGTTGACGGATTGAGATTTTGTGCGAGGATAGATCTCGTCAGGCTCTGTCCTCTAGCTTTAGTTATCCCGTGCGTTTCTGGTTCAGAGTTATTTGAGATTTAGTGGTGAGGTTTCTTTTGTTGACCAAATTCCTCATTGCAGTTTTGTTGGACTATGTGCACCCTATTGGATGAGTTTGCATTTTTCGTCCATCGACTAGAAATTTAAATATGTTGCATAATCATGAAAAGCTCTTGATCTATTGTTCTGAGCATAATGGCACACAAGATGGTTGTGTAATAATTGCAGAGTTCTGGCTTCGGAAATTTGGAATGTACATACATATTGTCAGTTATACCGGTACCTATCTGCAGTGGGTGAAATTGGTTTCTCACTCATACTTTATCGTTCTCAAGCAAGTAAATTTTTCTGATTTGACAAGTCCTCTTTCATGAATTGATTCCTCAATGCTCTTGTGTTGATGTTGGTGCCATGGGTACGAGGGTTCATTCTGTTCGTGCTTTCGTAATCAACCTCGGTGTCACTCCTTGGGTAGCTTCCATTTCATGAATTTCCCAGAACTCAATTGCATTGGACATCAATAACTTAGAAGGTGGAGTGTGGTGGCACCCTTTACCCATTATTTGTGCCTACAGTGAGCAAACCAGACATGGACGACAAAATTATTTATTGACAACAAATAAAATATTTTACATAATTATGTGATAGATGGCTAGACATCTGTGAAAACTGGAGCTGAGTAAAACAACATCTTACAAATAAGTGTCTGAATTAGGTTTGAAAGGTTAAGATATTGGTGTGGTGACAAGAGGCTGTTACCATCTTGTACCATTCTGGGCTTGACTATTCAGAATCCAATGGGGGTAATAAAACATCAAAACTAATAATATATAAACCACAAATCCCAAGTGGTGTTAAATACAGGATGGTCCAAAACGCACCCTACTTAATGTACATGCATGTTCTACATTTTCTCATGATTCACCTGGACAGGGAGATTCTTTTGAAACCAATACGAATCCTATTGGACAATACACGAACCAGCAACTAACAAAAATTGTCTACATTACCATTAAGTCAGTTTTCCTGGCACGGAGACAATGCAGATTAGATTTCAGCAGGAACAGAGCGTGTGACGGGGAAACCGAACAATTGGCTGAATTTTAAGAGACAAACTGTAGCAAATATCAAAAGGTCACACCGGTCAACATCTTCCAACCAGAGTTGACTCTCCCCATGTGTTTGCCAGTAGACCTTTCCTTATTTAAATCCAACAAGCCACAGCCATTTCCAATCCTGTGACTGGTGATGTCTTAACGAAAACCTGTTCGTCATTCCACTTCCATTTCGATCTGCTTTCTCAACAAAGTTAGGATCTTGTAAAGAAACAACCATAGGTCCATGTGGTGAATCTTTAAAGTTGACACCGTGATTTTTTGGTTTCATCAAAATGTACCAGCAAAGTTTCAAGTTTAGTTGGAGTTCATGCTGAAAGAGATCCATTGCTGTGACTTTAATTGATTTTTGTAACATTTCAACGTCTCCTGAAATTTGACCACTGTCAAATGGTCCTATCACGAGCACTGCTCAAGTCAAAATCTATCCTCCACATTGTCTTGTCTTTGAAGATTTTATGGAAAAGTAGACCTCTTCAAGAGTTATCCACTGCTGTATCTAAGTTGATCCATTTTGGTGTCAAAAGAATCCCGCAGGTCTACAGCACTTGAAAAATATCAGAAAAAGGGTATAAAACACATTTACGACGAAGTACAAAATAGGGTACTCTTTGGACAACCCTAAACATAAAATTCAGCAAAGCATTTACAATCATGGGGACAAAAGGTGGCTAACTTCCCAGCATGAGGAGACATACTTCACCACAATGGCGACAGGCAGTCAAGCGAGAAACTAAAAATACATAACAGCATACCTAAACAACAAAACTTCAGTATCCAAAGTTGTTTTAAGGACGTTCGACCCAGTAGACAAAAAGTCGTATGGCAGTTATTGTTTTACGGCTTTTGCTGACATATTAAACATTTGAATCTCATTTTTTATTTCAAAAAACAGACTGTTGAACTTGAAAAATGTTGATGTTGAGTTTCAGCAACCCATGTAAACTGTTTAGGCAGCTGTAGCGGTAAAACTTATTTCATGGCTCCCAAATTTTTTACAGCTTAGGTAAAAACCAAAATGCAAAATATGAAAATTTAAGAAAAAAATCAAGTACACAATAAATCAAAACTGAGTAGAAAACCCTTGAATTAGGCAATTTGCATTCTCAAATTTTCACAACCGAATGGAGTTCGTTGATTGCTTTTGTGGCTAGATTAGCCAATTTGACTTATTTTGGTTTGAAATACATGACAATGACCAAGACCTAGTCACCATTGTATAAGAAATAACCTGGCGTTTTCACAAGCACATGTCTTAGTCAACTAACTAAAACTGTACAATGCGTTCACAACTGTTAAACAAAAAATATACATGAGTTCTTGGCGATATATTCGTTACATATATTGCATCACATATGCAACAGGTTCAGATTTCCACCAGAGCCTAAGCCTTTAGAGACCCACCCCTGAACGTCTCATGAGCATTTACGTAATACATTATAAACTCGATAACTTCTCGTATTCCGCAAATGCGGCAAATTATACTAGCTGCAATTCAGAAATCGTGTGGACGTAAACAATCCATGGAAGCGACTTGTGATAGTGCAACACTGTTGATAGTGCACAACATTAGACGATCTCCGTCCCATTTGGTGCATCCTTGTTAGTCTGAACGACCACAGCAGTCTCTGTATTGTCCACATCGCCTGTGGTCGGGCCATCGGAACGCTCACACCAAGTAGAGGTAGAAACATCATCCACATCACAGCTGGTGACATCTGTAGTGCTCTCCGGAGGCGACGGATTATCCGCCTTCATTTCAAAGTAGCCTGAATGAAACACAATATCATCTGACTCTACATGAACTTCCTGTGAGCCCGGCTCCCCTTCGAAGGACCCTGGTCTTGCAGAGACGCCAGCCTGTTCGACGCCATCGTCCGAAGAATCTGACTCATAGGTAGAGTTGTGGTGGCCATGCAGGGGAGGACTGTCTGGCCCCTCAGTCGATCCTGAACTGGCCACATTAACACTCTCTGGATGGACACTGATTGGTAACCCTGCAAGGGAAATTACATCGCACCAATGTGTTACCACGTCACAGACTGTTTTTTACATTTTCATATCATTCTAATCTTTAATTCTTGATGCACAGTATACTGAAGAAAAATAAAATCATTCTGAAAATCCAAAGTTGTTTTTTTAGCTATATTTGACCAAGCCTCAGTAAGTTATATGGCTTGAGTGCTCACCAGCTCAGTGATTGACAACTGGGGCGGAGCNGAGGTAGAAACATCATCCACATCACAGCTGGTGACATCTGTAGTGCTCTCCGGAAGCGACGGATTATCCGCCTTCATTTCAAAGTAGCCTGAATGAAACACAATATCATCTGACTCTACATGAACTTCCTGTGAGCCCGGCTCCCCTTCGAAGGACCCTGGTCTTGCAGAGACGCCAGCCTGTTCGACGCCATCGTCCGAAGAATCTGACTCATAGGTAGAGTTGTGGTGGCCATGCAGGGGAGGACTATCTGGCCCCTCAGTCGATCCTGAACTGGCCACATTAACACTCTCTGGATGGACACTGATTGGTAACCCTGCAAGGGAAATTACATCGCACCAATGTGTTACCATGTCACAGATGCTTTTAAAAAAGTTGACAAATTTCATCAAAATCTGTGTGACTTTGCCACTAACACACAACAAATTGTTCAGGAAATTAAAATTGAAATTAAAAATAAAAGTACGATTCTGTCAATGATACATACAAATTGTTCAGGAAATTACGACTTAAATTAAAAATAAAAAATATGATTCTGTCAATGATACATAAAATTGTTCAGAAAATTAAGACTTAAATTAAAAATAAATCAATAACAAACCATGAAGAGTGTTGGGGTGCTTTCCTTTGGTTGGTTTCCAACAAAAACATGATCAGTACAAGCACAGAATGAAATAAAAAACCAAGAAAAGTAAAACTCAGAGTGTGGTGGAGCAGCGGACAAACATTTTGCACTGAAGACATTTTTTCAGAACCAACTGCACACCTGAACCGCCACACTGAAATACATTACACAGACCAATCAGCGCTGACCAGAAATAGCACATTGTGTTCAGAGGCAGCGATTTCTAATTTGGTCATGGAGTTTGATTTCCTGTAGAGGTTTGAGACAAGAGAATTGACCTGTCTGCCTAGAGTATATACAAGTTAATCCCCCAAAATTAGCTGTCCAACCTGAGCAACACTGTAATGCCAGAATATCAACGGACAAACATAACTGCCATCAACGCTATCTGTATTAACCAATCAAATGTAAATGATTTCATTTGCATGTAATGAAATGACTAACGCAGCAGTCAAATTCAATTGATATACAGAAGTATTGTCATCATGTTTAGGCAATATGTTTTTCAAGCTCATGATTGGAAGTCTCTGGTACAGTATACACATTTGTCCCAATGTTTGGAACGGATGGTCATAGGCACATACACTAACCAGATGGCCTACGAATGGGCTAACAACAATGGTAAAGATCCTTATTAGCAATTCCTCATCTGAAAATGGTTGCCTGTGAACCAGTCTGAGATGCAAAGGTCATCATTAACCATAATAAGGTCTCACTAAACGAAGTGCTTGGCTCTGAATTTTTAATTGAGCAGGTAAGAGGCAACGAACCTCTCAAAAAGTTCTCCATGCACACCTGCCCATAATGAGCGAACAGCTTATTTTAGAACGCTGTTGGGTAGGTACAAAATGATTACTGACATCTTGTGAAACTCAATATTGAAACTTAACGTGCCAACAAACCCGCCTTCCATTACAAAAAACAAAAAGAAAATTTTTGACTTAGACTATTTACCGATATACAACTGTTCCCACATTTTCCTTGGTAAAATTGGAGGTGACCTTAAGAGCTTCGAAAGAACTTTAAGTTCGTTATTGCTTCAGACCAGACTCTTCAAGTAGGCATGTCGTTTTATGTGGCGTGCATGGTCCCAAGGAATAGCAAACTGTCAGTTCTTTGTAAAGCCAGAAATTATTTCTCAACTAATTAACATGGGAAAATCAATTTTACAGCAGAAAGTGGTTTAAATCAAAACTTCGCTTCTTGGACGGAATACATAGTTATAGGCACTTTAATATTAATTATCAGGTTTGACTGACGTGCGATAATCTAATTTACATACCGGAGTTTTCAAACGTGCTCCGTCTCTGATTGGTGTCACCTGGGGGCGGCAGGAGAGGAGTAGTCTCTGACGGCCCATCGTCATCGTCTGATTCATCACTGTCCGTGTGACGTTCGTTGTCGTTGGCCAAGACTTTGCGCTTACACACGGGACATGTCCGTTTGTTATTCGTCAACCAAGGGTCAACGCACTTCATATGATACGCTGAAAGGGAATTCAAAGGAGATCATACACGTTACGTGAACTAGCAACCCCTCTCCTCGATCAACTGTTCACTTGGAACACCCATATTAACTTTCTCTAACCACCATAACAAACAGATGCACAATCACAAGCATTTTGTAGTTTAACTCAGTGCCATGTGGAACGAGTCCTCAGATGCGTTTAGAGCAAAAGTCGCCAGAGTGCTTCAAAATTTCCCACAGTTTACGATGAAATAAGTAACGGAGTATTTGTGGTAGCTGCAGCAACAAAACACGTGACCAAAATGTGGACCTCTTCATTCTCATCAATCATACCAAATAGAGGATGAAATGGCATGATCGGCTGCATGAAACTCGCCCTAACACCTCACCCATAAGGCTGGATACTCAACTGTGACAATGTACACAGAAAACTTTGGGTATCAAACCCAGGTCTACAGCGCCGGCGCATTATTCTCTCATTTATGAAAAACTCAATTGAAAAGTGCGCAGTCCCAGAAGCTGGCGATAATGAAGAGATGAGCCGCGCAAGGTAAATGATGCTTTTAGCATGTTATACTTCAGTTTATGTAGGATCCTAGTCAAAAAAATGTTCAAATCTGGCAAACGTTGGAACATCACGTCGCAGAGATTGGTGATGGGATTATAACGAAACTGTGCTTTACGCAATTTTCTCCAATACGCCATTGGGAACTGTTTTTAAAATGTTTCACATCTGTATGAGGGGCTATCGAAAAATTTGACTCAAAGGCTGCATAAAACGAAAACGAAATGATTTAGAAAACTGCAACAGCATTTTTGAGATTCCACCATGAAAATTTATATTAGACACAATTTGGTCAACATGTTCTTGATACCATGATTTTGTTATCGATGTATCTTCCTTTTGTGCTAAATTTTACTAAAACAGACATGGTCACATGACCCAATTAATGGCAGATTGCTATAGTTTTGTAGACATTTGCCTCAATACACAGCCTTGTCAATAAGGTCCTACATATCCTTCGAGATACTCTTTACCCAACTCAGTACCTGTTTCAATTGCCAGCACAGAATACGTTTCTATCTACGGGCTGTTCCAGTAAAATCTGTACGAGGGAAGGCATTTTTTTTCGCACCTACCACCCATATTTTTCTTTTATGCCCACCACCTGGAATTTTTTATAAGTTTGAAATGCAACCACCCGTAATGTTTTTCTTATATATGGTTATTAGTCATCGAGACATTGGAGCGCCTGTGGTTGGTTGGTGTTATGGGCATGCCGATGGGGAGATTGGAGGGAGTGAAAAAGACGGAGCTTTATGCAAGTTGCGTTTTTGTTTTAGTTTTTGATTCTGAGCGGATTGTTTATAAAACTTACTGCATTTACCCAACATCAAACATTTATGGCACAATGAAAAGACAATGACCTGTAAATTTTTATTTTTTTGAATAACGACCACCCGCCATTTTGAATTTAAATCAAACACAACCACCCATAAATTTTTATTTCAATTGCCTTCCCCCAACACGGATTTTACTGGAACAGCCCTAAGAAAAACATGAAAACTGGCCTTGATTTTAACTTGCTCTATACCATGACTGACTGGGCAGTCAGGGAACGTTGGTTAGTACCTTAACACACCATCAATCTTCTTACATCAGTGCTCGATGCTGGAACTCGTTAGAACTAAAATCTAGTTCTTAAGTACAAAACCAAAATTCCTTAAGTCAGTCCAAGGAGTTGGATCTCATTGGAACTGAAAGAAGTAATTTGTTCGTGCACACCTGGAGTGTATATCAGACGCACATACTAGAAATTAAAACAAATTTCAGTCTACTAATATCCCATTACATCGTACAGCACACTGACTAAATTGGGGTCATTGAAGAAATGTGCTTTGTGAACAAAAGCATTTACAAATAGTCAAAACAATAAATAAATAAATAAATATATATATAACGTAAATATCCTTACAACTTACCATGAGAGCAAGGCAGTATGCGGAGCTTGTCTCCATTTTCATACTCATCCAAACATATTGCACAAACGTCGTAATTATCACCTGCAAGGAAAAAATACAAGAAAATGTCACCGAAAGACTTTCTTGGAAACTAAGGAAGAATGAGCAAGACAGAACCCATTAGGCAAGAACATTGCCCAGATTCGCAGAAAAAGGTCAACCAAAACTTCACTTTTAACGTCCGCTTCATTTCTAGAAAACCTACAAACGAATGGAGAAGAATCTACCAGACATTTCCATGCAAACAACTACTCCACGGCTGATAATCTCGGAATGTAAAATGCCACTTGACTTATGGTTTTGAACATGCCATCCTCCACAGAATCCGCGCTCGTAGACAAATACCTCCAACCGCTACTTAATGACAACTCACCCTTTTTAAACTTTTTGATCGGCAGTTTCTTTAGGTTTGTCTTCGACAGCCGGCTCCTTCGACGCTTGCGGTAATCTCGAAGCCACTTCGCAAGCTGAAAATAATTGGCAGCAATACAGTAGCTGCACCTTCAATCGCTTCAATAAAGCCTACGGACACACTTTGACCTCCAGTAAACTAAATATCTTAAACATCACAGGAATCTCAAAAGTAGGTGTCGATGTTTAGTTTGATGTCCTGCCAAATGTGGTGCTACTGTACGATTTACTGTCTGATGTGTCCAGTGGTTGAACTTGCACCAGTTAAACAGTGAAAGGGGAGAATACACGCCCTTGCACCAGTTAAATAGTGAAAGGGGAGAATACACGCCCTTGCACCAGTTAAATAGTGAAAGGGGAGAATACACGCCCTTGAACCAGTTAAATAGTGAAAGGGGAGAATACACGCCGGTCAAGTTCCGCCTCATCATGTGGGGTTTAAAGATGCTCTATGAATATTTAAATTTGCAGCAAGCGCCACCTTGTGATAGTCTTGGAGAACTGTGAGTACAAGACAATTAGTATTATCAGGAAGAGACAATTTGTAAATAAAATAAAATGTGGTTTAAAAAAACACAACTTATACACTTAAAAACAAGTGTGAACATATAGAAAACCATAGTTATACCAAATATTACGCAATCGTTATTTGATAGTAAAATGAACAAATTGTGAAAACTGTGCCTTGTATTACTAGGGTAATGATAAAATATTACCGTATTCATTTACATAAAAATAATCTAGCAAAACGAGACTTTCGCGACGTTGTAATGAAGATCATGGTAACTGGTTCTCAGATGGTTTCCGGCAACCAGAAGACCCGGGGTTGTTTGTAAACTAGAACTTCATCTGCATATTCACAATTTAATGAGTTTCTGATGAAAAATGTTGAATTTCTACTGTACTGCTAATACTGAGATGTAGACAGGCATGTCGCAACTGTCTTACTACCTTTTCAGCAGCTCAGTAACTGTTTCGCCAATGATAGACCTCTGCGTTTCGTCCAACAACTTTTGATTAAGACCACATAAAGCTATAAAGTTGGTCTCGCCTTATTCCTCACCCATATGATGACGCGCTGTGACATGCCAATGTTTAGATCTAATGCCACTTTAAGAAAGTCTATTTTAATAAAACAAACACTCACCATAAACACAAGCATGAGTACAAAGCAGACGCCGACTACGATGGCAAATGGTAGCAGATAGTAGTTCAGGTCTAAGAAACTATCCGAAGGGGTCAATGTCACCACGTAACGATCTCTGGAAGACAGCAGTTCCGCAGTTGTACAAACGCATTAAGAAGTCACACAGACCACAGAAATCATGGGGAAAGAAGGATAGTTTTACTGTGGCAATGTACTATGTACTGGCTGCCAAGCTACATGGCACTGACAACAGAGGTCAGTGTATGGTGGATGTGGTAATGTACTTTGTACTGGCTGCCAAGCTACATGGCACCGACAACAGAGGTCAGTGTATGGTGGACTGTTCACACTTGTAGACAGTTTCAAACAGAACTTCGTTCAGTACAGAACTGTCATACACTGTTCTAAATACTTCTCTATCATTACGTGCATCACAATGGTATGCAACAAAACTAGAAACTAATTCCGAAGAAAAACGTCTGCCAAAAATGAAACATGGCCGTACCAACAAAAAGAAAAAACTACATATATGAGAAAAAAGTCACTTGAACATCTGAGGTGGCAAGAAATGAAACCCGCATCATTGGATATATTGATAGGATGGACCGGGTTGAGGGAGAGGAAACACCCAAGTCCACTAGTTTGAAAAATGGTGGCAGATAAAATAAGCACAATAAAAAACAAACTTTAAACAAAATACAACAAAGATTTTTGCTTAAGGTGAGTGACTTGACAACTTTGTATGGAATCTTCAGAGAGGGAAACAATGCGTGTTCCTTCGAAATATTAATCCATGAATGACTCCTTTGTGCATGTCCGTATCTCATGGTAGCACTGCGGTTTATGCGAATGCAAAACCATTTTTCAAGGCCGACAACTTGCTTGAAAAGTTAACAAACATTTGTTACATGACAACTGAACAGCCCACACTATTCTAATAATGAGGGATTTCTCATGGCATTTATCTTCGTTGAGAAATACGACAAAATATAATTCAACCTGTCCACCGTATTTTTGCACTTAACAGATGAAAACTTGCCACCATTACTGAAGTAGGGAGCCCATCTTGGCAATGCAAAAAATCTGGGAACGACACCATAACGGTAGATCAATTTTTGGCTCGAGTTTGGTAGTTTCGAGCCCTGACAGAACTCACATTAGCGAGACACAGAGACTTACTCAGAGTGAGTCCAACTGAATTGCCTCATGTGCATTCCATCACTGTAGCCCACAAACATGGACGGAATGGTGACAAGTTGGCCTTGCCCTGAAACACATCATACAGTTACTTGTGTCCTACTCTGCCTTTCAACGAAGAATCATTAGGGACTTCCCTGAAACACATCATACAGCTAGTTGTGTCCTGTTCTGTCCTTCAACGAGTAGTCACTAGGGACTTCTCTGAAACACATCATATTGTTAGTTGTGTCCTGTTCCGTCTTTCAACGAGGAGTCATTGAGGGCTTCCCCAAAACACATCATACAGTTAGTTGTGTCCCGTTGTGTCCCCCGTTCTGTCCTTCAATGAGGAGTCACCGTCTGTTCAAACCCCAGCGGGCCAAGTCACAAGTTCATTAGCCAANCATATACACATACACATACACATACACATACACATACACATACACATACACATACACATACACATACACATACACATACACATACACATACACATACACATACACATACACATACACATACACATACACATACACATACACATACACATACACATACACATACACATACACATACACATACACATACACATACACATACACATACACATACACATACACATACACATACACATACACATACACATACACATACACATACACATACACATACACATACACATACACATACACATACACATACACATACACATACACATACACATACACATACACATACACATACACATACACATACACATACACATACACATACACATACACATACACATACACATACACATACACATACACATACACATACACATACACATACACATACACATACACATACACATACACATACACATACACATACACATACACATACACATACACATACACATACACATACACATACACATACACATACACATACACATACACATACACATACACATACACATACACATACACATACACATACACATACACATACACATACACATACACATACACATACACATACACATACACATACACATACACATACACATACACATACACATACACATACACATACACATACACATACACATACACATACACATACACATACACATACACATACACATACACATACACATACACATACACATACACATACACATACACATACACATACACATACACATACACATACACATACACATACACATACACATACACATACATATACATATATATATATATATATAACGTAAACATCCTTACAACTTACCATGAGAGCAAGGCAGTATGCGGAGCTTGTCTCCATTTTCATACTCATCCAAACATATTGCACAAACGTCGTAATTATCACCTGCAAGGAAAAAATACAAGAAAATGTCACCGAAAGACTTTCTTGGAAACTATTGGAAGAATGAGCAAGACAGAACCCATTGGGCAAGAACATTGCCCAGATTCGCAGAAAAAGGTCAACCAAAACTTCACTTTTAATGTCCGCTTCATTTCTAGAAAACCTACAAACGAATGGAGAAGAATCTACCAGACATTTCCATGCAAACAACTACTCCACGGCTGATAATCTCGGAATGTAAAATGCCACTTGACTTATGGTTTTGAACATGCCATCCTCCACAGAATCCGCGCTCGTAGACGAAAACTTCCAACCGCTACTTTATGACAACTCACCCTTTTTAAACTTTTTGATCGGCAGTTTCTTCAGGTTTGTCTTCGACAGCCGGCTCCTTCGACGCTTGCGGTAATCTCGCAGCCACTTCGCAAGCTGAAAATAATTGGCAGCAATACAGTAGCTGCACCTTCAATCGCTTCAATAAAGCCTACGGACACACTTTGACCTCCAGTAAACTAAATATCTTAAACATCACAGGAATCTCAAGAGTAGGTGTTGATGTTTAGTTTGATGTCCTGCCAAATGTGGTGCTACTGTACGATTTACTGTTTGATGTGTCTGGTGGTTGAACTTGCACCAGTTAAATAGTGAAAGGGGAGAATACACGCCCTTGCACCAGTTAAATAGTGAAAGGGGAGAATACACCCATATGATGACGCGCTGTGACATGCCAACTTTTTGAGCCTGACCCTCAAGCAACAACAGTTAGTTCTCCTCTCGTTTGACTGAGGAACAATTTGGACCAATTACATAGCATAACGTGGTCTCGATCATAAGTTGCTTTTTGATGGAAGAGATCTAATGCCGCTTTAAGAAAGTCTATCTTAATAATTTAAAACAAACACTCACCATAAACACAAGCATGAGTACAAAGCAGACGCCGACTACGATGGCAAATGGTAGCAGATAGTAGTTCAGGTCTAAGAAACTATCTGAAGGGGTCAATGTCACCACGTAACGATCTCTGGAAGACAGCAGTTCCGCAGTTGTACAAACGCACTAAGAAGTCACACAGACCACAGAAATCACGGGGACAGAAGGATAGTTTTACTGTGGCAATGTACTATGTACTGGCTGCCAAGCTACATGGCACTGACAACAGAGGTCAGTGTATGGTGGTTTGTTCACACTTGTTGACAGTTTCAAACAGAACTTCGTTCAGTACAGAACTGTCATACACTGTTCTAAATAATTCTCCATCATTACCTGTATCACAATGGTATGCAACAAAACTAGAAACTAATTCTGCAGAAAAACGTCTGCCAAAAATGAAACATGGGGAAAACTAAAAATCGACTGTACCAACAAGAGAAAAGACTACACAGATGAGAAAAAAAGTCATTTGAACACCTGAGGTGGCAAGAAATGAAGCCCGCATAATTGGATATATTGATAGGATGGACCCGGTTGAGGGAGAGGAAACACCCAAGTCCACCAGTTTGAAAAATGGTGGCAGATAAAATAAGCACAATAAAAAACAAACTTTAAACGAAACAACAACAAAGATTTTTGCTTAAGGTGAGTGACTCGACAACTTTGTATGGAATCTTCAGAGAGGGAAACAATGCGCGTTCCTTCGAAATATTTATCCATGAATGACTCCTTTGTGCATGTCCGCATCTCACGGTAGCACCGGGGTTTATGCGAATGAAAAACCATTTTTCACGGCCGACAATTTTACTTGGAAAGTTAATAAACATTTGTTACATTACAACTGAACAGCCCACACTATTCCAATAATGAGGGATTTTTCATGGCATTTCTCTTTGTTGAGAAATACGACAAAATATAATTCAACCTGTCCACCGTATTTTTGCGCTTAACAGAGGAAAACTTGCCACCATTACTAAAATAGGGAGGCCATCTTGGCAATACAAAAAATATGGGAACGACACCACAACGATAGATCAATTTTTGGCTCGAGTTTGGTAGTCTCGAGCCTTGACAGAACTCACATTAGCAAGATACAGAGACTTACTCGGAGTGAGTCCAACTGAACTGCCTCATGTGCATTCCATCATTGTAGCCCACAAACATGGATGGAATGGTAACAAGTTGGCCTTGCCCTGAAACACATCATACAGTTAGTTGTGTCCTACTCTGCCTTTCAATGAGGAATCATTAGGGACTTCCCTGAAACACATCATACAGCTAGTTGTGTTATGTTCTGTCCTTCAACGAGGAGTCACTAGGGACTTCTCTGAAACACATCATATTGTTAGTTGTGTCCTGTTCCGTCTTTCAACGAGGAGTCATTGAGGGCTTCCCCAAAACACATCATACAGTTTGTTGTGTCCCGTTGTGTCCCCCGTTCTGTCCTTCAATGGGGAGTCACCGTTTGTTCAAACCCCAGCGGGCCAAGTCACAAGTTCATTAGCCAATTAATAGTTATGGTCATTGAGTTCATTATGTGATTACACCATGCCTTTAAGCCATATCCAATCAGCTCCAAGTGCAACTTGTGCTAGTTTAAATGCCTGTCTGGACATGGCTCAAGATACAACAATGTACAGCTCTCGCCAGAAGCAAATGAAGAACGGCATTGATGTCATTAATACAAAATAACGTTGACCCAAATATGGCAAAGCCTAAGACACACAAACCTAGGATTCAGGTATCATATAACAGCATCTTGAAAATTCATTATGGTTGATAACATGCATTAACCAGGTCTCGGCGTATTAACATTTCAAAGTGGATTGCAGTGACATACACCAAAATTATCGCGTGGCAACGTGGCACTGTTGAACATGACATGAAGCTTTGAGCAACCCAAGTTACAAAATTACAGACAACTTGTTATGAAGTGGTCATCAACAGGGTTATTTTTTAGCCTTAAAATACTTCATCTGACACGTTAATTGCCGCCACAAATGGTGTCGGATGACTCACCCTACATTTAACTGAATTGTGAATATTAGAGCCCAGGTCATTTACAACATTACCCTTTCTCAAAAGTACCACGACGTTCTGATAGTAAGTCCATGGGCATGCATTCGGAGAATGGCGCATTTTTCATATTTCTAGTACCCCGAATATATGCCCAGCTGTACTTTTGGACACAACGGGGCTCTGTTAACAGAAAATTTCCAGGGATAGTGACATGGAATGAAAACCAAATGTGTTTACGAGTTAGGGGAGTTTGTGGAATAAGAGATAGCATTGGTTAAGTTTATTTAGTAGATACGCCAAACACCAGAGGAAATAAAAGATCTGATGTGTTCTGTTTCTTACACAACCGGACACTGTTCCCTCTGAGAAATCCCGAAAACCGGAAATTTCACTTTCAAAGGGGCATATCAGAAGACCAAAAATTAAATCTGTACAGTGTAACGGGCTCACCTGAGTCAGAGTTCATACGAAACACACTTTCATCTCCGAGACGGTTGTGGACAATGGCCGCCGCGTAGTGGCTGTTTTGTGCATTTAAAACCTGAAACAGCAGACGAGCTTTATCAGGCCACTCATCACATAGCTCAGACACTTTTTTTAATGTATTTATTATCATTTACAAACAATTACAAAAACAAACAAACAAACAAATAAGTACACCATTCATTCACGCATGCACACCTCAGGAAGACCATTCTCATATCTCATTTAAAGTAGATATCTTCTACATAAAGTTAACATGAACAATAAATTTTCCCATTTTGCAGAGAAGCTGTCATGTACAAAGTTTTTATGTGCATTTAATTTTTCAGCTCAGACACTTGGTAAACCGCAAGGGCTTGTGAATGGTTAATTGAAATAGGGGACTTTAATTGGCTGTTCAGTCAAATGAGTAAGAACTAATCAGACAGGTTTATAATCTGGACAATTTTTATACGGTCTCCTTCCTCAAAAATTCATTGCAATAACAACAGAAAGTGATTACGTCACACCCCTAGCAACTACTCGAAACTGGAGACTGCAACAACATGGTGGTGGCTAGTTCACTTACACATTTGCTCAAACTGATAAAATTCAAAAAATTGCTTAAAATCTTAAGCTCATGCCACAGGATCCTTGAACCATACAGATAAACATAATAAACAGTCACATGCTTTTCAAAACTGAGTTTAACTGGTGATTTTCCAGTTACAGTTTTTACTTGATGTTATTTCCCACAGAGAAGTGGCGAGGGTAAGAACCAAGATGGCGGAATCTTTTAGTCTACCACAGTACAATGACGTCGCACTTTCTATAGCTACTACTTTTTGTTTCACCATGTTATTCAGTTACACTTCAGTTCAGCCGTGCTAATATCATTTCGAAAAATTTGCACATCACATCATTTCATCAAAGCTTCATCACTGCAACATGTTTTTTTTAACAGTAAGCTCAAATGATGACGAATTAGCCATCCACAATTGGGGTTAGTCGGCAGTGAAGCTCAAAACATCGGTTTTAGTTTCTGGACAAAAGGTACGTGAAAACCAGGAAGAGAGCCTTAAACACTGACCTTTTCAGCAAACGTGCACGGCGAGTTCTTATCTGACCTACTGATGAGTACAAGCCACTTCAGATCATCGGATATGTTTACACTGGGAGGTCCCTGAATGGCCGAACAGGCGTTCAGAGGCTTGGCTATAACTAGGTAGCCCTGTGAACAGAGTAAAGTACCAGGTGATTACTATTCATGTGAAGGCAAGACCTTAAAACTTCTGACGTGCATTATAAACTGCATTCTTTGACTCTGCGATTAATTATATGCAGTTCTTTTGACAGACTAAAAGCATTAGCAGAGACGAAATGAGCTTTGAGCTTATTTTTGTTTTCTGTCAGTTTCTGGAAAAATCTTGCCGATTAAGGAAAGAATACGGCAAAAAATAAAACAATATTTCTTTGTTTAAACGTCAAGAAACATGCTAATTAATAATTTTAAAGTTCTATACTTTGGTAACCATCAGACACTGTTATTAGCAATTATTGGCATATTCACAACAGTATTAGTGAGCCTTGAACAATGAAAAAGATCAACGTTGGCAATTAGTTTTATCCAGAATTTTACCCTACGGTATTTACTAAATACGATGTCACAAAACTAATTATACTTAAATCATATGCCGTAGTTAATATTCCAACTTCCATAAGGTGTCAACTTACCACAACTCTAAAACTAAGCTTCATAATGTCGAGGTACACAATCGTGCAAAGACATCTCTTAACTTTTTTGTCGGGTGGTGCAGACCTTATATTGTAAAACGGCATCACCTACATAATGTGCATACCTTAATGCCATCTGTTGGCAAGTCATCCCCAAACCCTGCCTCTTCGACCCGTTGCAAAAGATACGTTTCATTGGTTTCAGTGTCGAACTATAACAGAGTGGTCAATAGATTACTGTTACATGTTTACTGGTAATGGAGATGTTACCTCACTGGTAGAGCTCATGCATAAAAGGCCCCAGCTTGAAATGTCCAACCAGCCGGAGATCAGAACACCGTTCATCACCACTGGGGCGTTTTGGGCTAAGGGTCCCACACGACTACCAGAATACATTCATACTTGAAGGACCGTCGTCGAACTCACCCACCTAGTAAATTCAAAATCGCCCATTATGAAGAATGGTCAACCCATGAGATTTGCACGACTGTTTTTAAGTAATATGCTAGTATGTGACTGCTCAGTGGTTATTTAATGATTTGTTAATGAATATCTGATTCAGAATATTTGAACATGAAATTGGCCAGATAAACAAGTCAGACTGCACATGACACGGAACTGATCATGTGTAATTTACAACCGAGATCTATTTTCACTGCGAAATGCAGGCCACAATCAATTTCAGAAGTTATTTGTGACGATTAAATTAATCCGTCACACGAACTTAACATCCTGCTTCTACTCATGATGTCAAATAAAGGTAATCGGGCACCCGTGTATTTTATCAAGCCACAGATGGTGCCAGAAGATGGCTTTAACCTCTCATGTATCAGGTGGAACTTTTGGACTTCTCACAGTAGATTTTTATATTTTAACATATGGAAAGAGAGAAAGTGTACGGGAATTAACTGCGGTCTGTCTCGAAACTTTCCACTCATTTTCTCTATTATTTGCAATTGTACGATGACTGTTTATGACTGGTATTTTGTATTTTTTGTCAAACTTTAACTCTGATGTTTGTATTTTCCAACACTTGCAGAATGACAGTCCTGCTTTATGTGGTATGATACTACATATTATAAAGAATTAGCACTGAGAACTTCATGCAATTTATTGTACGGTTCGGTTTCTGCGAATTTTTTAATGTGTTGCTTTTTTTGTTTGTTTTTGGATATTACCATCATGATGCAAATTTTGGTCCAACGCATTTCTAGACCAGTATTTTTTACAATTTCCAGAAGCTATAGACCAGAAAAAGTAGAATGACTCTAGATGTAAAACTAAATTTAAAATTATGCAAAGATTCTTTTCATACATGAATATTCATTTGTGATCAAGTGAAAATACTTCAAGACCAAATTTGTTCAATGGCCGCCCTGTAGGAAACTTGATTTTTTACTATTTTAAGTTAAACATAACTAGAAAACTAATGAAGTTACCAGTTTCCCCATTACTTACTTGACCAATGCCGCTTGACTGCACCCTGAAGCATATATTGGAATATTTAAAAACCCCATAACTTTATCATCTACCAACCGATTTTTGAAAATGAAGTATCATTTCCGTAGTTCTATCATAATACACCAAAAGAACAGTAGCTTAAATTCTTTAAACAAAATCACTTGCACTACCTAATGATACTTACCACAGTGATGGAGGCCCGACTGGTAGTTGACAAAAGACAGAGAACAAGAGTCCAAAGCTTGGAGACAAGCAGGCTTTTAGTTATGTCCCAGCTGGCCATGGTAGCTGAAATGTAATGAAAGTAGGGACGTGAGTGCACAGTCTACAGTACGAAAAGGAAAGAGGTTGTACTTCACCCTATTAAGCTGGTTGAAAATGAAAATCATGTTAACACTTATACAGTTTCAGTCTGATAGTACTCCTTATCATGATAGGATCTATTTCCGTAACCTACTCAAGTCACAGCTAATGACTACATGTACCATTTTTCTGTTTCACAATTTAGGATCGTCCAACTCCAAGTCACAGGCAATGTGCATGTACGCAATTTTTTAATTAACCCTTTCAGGGTTGGCCAACCTCAATAAATTTTGAAGAGTTTTCTGGAGTCTCGGATGGCTTTAATGTTCCTGTTGGCAACGCTAATAGAAGCCTATCATGGTAAGGAATATTATGAGACTAGCTCTAATGTTCAAAAATACTGAATTAGTGACTGAACTTCCAATTAGGTAAGCGCAAAGCGAAACGTTGAGAACGGATTATTTTCCCAGCCATCCCCACTTGTTTCTTTCCCAACACCTGAGGACTACAGGTCTCTCACTTTGAAAATCTCACTGTACAATGTAATACCTTGCCAGTGCCATGGAACCATACTTCAAGATTACAGTAGATCTCGTGCAGTTCATGTCTTAACTGTTCTACAGGTGCAGTTTTGATTCCAGATCATATGAATAAAAAAACAGTACAATTAAGAAAACATTCTTATTTCTACTGATTCTCAACAATATACGGCAATTTTCCATTAAAGTATAACTTGTAGGCTAATTCTTTATCTCATTGATTGCTTGTCCAACTTAGTTACAAACGCAATACATAGCCACAGGGCGAATATGAAGTCAGTTGGAAATTACTGACAAATGTTTTTAAAAGCGAGTTTTTGGGGCAAAAATGATCTGCTGCAAACCACTTAATCACGTCCAGTAAGTATCATGACGTGTTGGTGAGGAATAACACTGCATGATGCGGGGCTCTATGAGCCTGTGAGGTACACCATAAGTGCAAAGGTCACCTATTTGCAAAATCTTATGTTTTCACATTTACAAGTTGCCAATGAATACAATTGCGCTTTGTTTAGCTTAGATTATGTTAAAATAGAAGGGTTAACATGTTGCTATAGAATATTAAGTGACCTGCTGTTGTTGTGGTTCAAGGTTTGCTTATCTGTGGGTGGGAATACAAGGTACACACAGCAGTTGCCACTTAAAGGCAGAGCTGATAAGGGCCAGGGGTTTTACCAGAACTCAACACTGGACTTGCTGTATATTGCAGAATGTCTCAGCATATTACATGGGTCATGATAAAGCAACTCTAGTGTACGTCCAAACATTCACCATTGGAGAGAACACGGTCTCTCACATTCATGACTCAATCATTGCAGGACACATTTTGTTTTAAATAAACGCATGCTCATTTCTTCATCAAAAAGTACATTGAACTAATCCGCTATCTATAACTATGCCGACAACGGCACTGTCCCAGGCAATAGGCATACAACTACTAGCAGTATTACAGCAATGGTGACAACCCTAACAATGCACTAATTTTGACTAACTATGTGCAATCCGCAGTTCTTCAAGCCATTGATAGGAACTGCTTCCCAAGTATTCCACTTTTGCTTGAGAATTAAAGCTACCGAACATAGAATTTAGGAATTTTCGCAAAATAAATCAGAATTTGTTAAATGCACAACACTTTTCATTGTTCAGAGTCTTTATTTCGTTACGTTAAATTAAATCAGTGGAAATTGCAATAGTACTTGCGAGATTTCATCTTAAACATTTAAATGACAAGATGTTACTCAATGTTGGAGATGCTGTTGTGTTGTAATGTTTGTACAAAATTTCTCCATAAACACATGGTTACATTACCCAGTTAATGACATACAAGAGTTAAACATCAGCTTCTATAGGATTTCAACTTTCAGAAAATACAATATTTGAGTTCATAAATTTTAGTTTTGTAGATATTTGGTTAGCTAAAAGAACCGAAGGTTTGGCATTCCTTTAACATGCTTGCTAATGTTTATGACCTCCAAACTGAGATTGGACCTATAAAAGTTCAGGGGTGTTTGAGGTTCACTGCCCCAGACCTTCACCATGTGACCTTCCTGAAAGGAGATTACTCAACAAAGATGACCCATGCCCACTTTCAAGGTAACATGTCTGGAGTTGTGAACAATACAAAGAGCAGAATACTGACCTACATCAATGCAGCTGAATGTAAGACTGGGGGTTACAAAAGAGCAGCTTCAGGAAATGTCATGGGTTCTCTAATAGACAACTTTTCATATTGGCGCTTTCAAGAGTAATGAGACCAAGAAAGCGACTTCCGCTTGATCCCGACTCAGATTTTGCGGACAAAAATTCACTGCTACACCTAGTGGTTCATTAATTTAAAAACAGATGAAGAAATATCATTGCCAAACCTTCCCATTGTTCATTGATATATTTTAGCTTGTAAAGACTTCGGTAGGTGTTGAAATTCAACCACTTTACCACTCGCAGGCTCGCAGCCACCGACTACGCCCCCGCGGATTCTTCATAGCAGCGCGAAAAAGAAGGTCACATGATGTCCTTCATGTATTTCTAGAGGTTTGCCCTTTTCCGCAAACGATTACTTAGTACATCCCACCAAACATCAGTGAAAATTTGCCAACGTTATGATAGCAGGAAAGGTGTAAAATGCTGTTTAAATCACCAGTTTGAAGCCACCCGTCCGCGTTACATAGGTTGTGTAGGTGGCGCTGAACGCCTGTCCACCAAAGACGTGATCGCCATCTGGTGGGTTTGTGAATTTCAATATGGCGTGACTATTTTGAAAGTCGGCTATTGTTGGGTAATAGGTGGCAAATCAATGGTTTTTGGAGCCATGGTTGAATTCGCCTCTCCCAATTTAATTAAAAGATAGTACCTGCTGGGTTCGTTGGGCAGCTTAGGTTTCGTGATGTAAGGCTACGAATGGCATTTGTTCATTTTCAGTCTGTCCTGAGTGAACAATTATCACTTGTTGACCCATTCACCCACTTTTTAATCAGCCATTTCTCTTCTTAAACCTTTACTGCAGGAATATGAAACTGTTAAAGATAATTATTCACCAACTTAAACGCACTCTGGGCTCGCGCTAGCCCCTTGCCATTGGCAAGTTCTGAGCAGCATTGGCAATGACAGAGCTAAGTCCGTTTGCCAACATGGCGAATGCTTTCGCAACTTGACCATGAAAATTAATCACAGTCAACTGGAATCAAGTCACGCCGCAAACATCATTCTTACTTGGATTCCGAGTTCTAAAAATAGAGAGCGAATGTTCCATTTTATGTCCGTCACTCCCCTGAAATCCCTCTTTTACAACACCGGAATGTTCAACTATGTAGGGGGGTCAGTGGTCTTGGTACAGTGTAATGGCAATTTCTCACTTCATAGCGAGATCTCGAGTAGGTTCTGCGGCTTGTCATTGGCAAGTGATAACATCAATGACGACTAGAAGACTATTTCAGCGAAGAACGAGACCAAGTCTGTCAACAACCTTTTACACTGGCGACGTGGTGCGAGCCGGTCACACGGCATAAATATCCAGGGGATAAAACTGGACTGAGTAGAGCTGTCTCAAACATGCAATTTGAACTCAAGGTGTAAAATCATTATTTTCAAATTCTGTGAATCTCTCCTAATTCATACCCAACTTTACCAATTTTCAGCGCATAATTTGTCATGTCAAATATTGTTTGAGACTTGACATTGACAGGTTTTCTTTTCAAGGAGTAAAAGGTACGGATGCCACCGAGAAGAACAAGTGTCTTATCTTTTTTTTTTGAAATCAAAATACGTCATATGTCACACCTAGTCAGTTCGCTAAATGTCACGAGAGTAAGAAGTTATTGAGAGAGTGGGACGTGTTTGAATTTTGACGGCGGCCGAAAGATTTAGCAGGGTACAAAGTAAACGTCAGTTCGTTATTTAATGAGTTTTATATTACCTACTCTGCACGATTTAGCTTTATTTTGCTAGCCACAAGTTATGTTTAACGTTTTTGGACGCAAATGTCTTGCCAGTATGGCCGGTGTACCCCCGCCGTAACCCGGGAACAGGGGCAACATCATTTAAATGCCCATGTGGCCAGCGTACCAACGTAGTAACTCGGGTATAGGGGGACACTGCCCAAACTTGTTACGTCATAATAGCGCCCATGCTGGCTGACATCCCCTCCAACTTATTAGGTTGGTATATATGGCCTTGGAATGTCATTTGTTTTTTTCTTAAGTCAAACGCCTTATCTTATAGTGCATTATGAAAAGGACCCGTGCATAACATAAAAAACAAAAGTTTGGTCCATTAACTGTACTTTTGTCAATTGTGGGGGTTAGGAAAAGAGAAAGAATTTGACTAATAATTTTTTAAAATGGCTGACAGTTTTCAGATGCTTTCGCCATTTTGGCTAAAACCCTTAAAAGTCTAGCACAAGCCTAAGCACTGTATGGTCAAATTCAGTGAAATTTCATTTTCTTAAAATGAATAATGACAAATTTGCAATTATCTTTATGCGAAGACCAAGAAACTGGTGAATTACTAAAAAAATCACATATATAAGTCATTCCGCGGCCAGTACCAGAGAATGTAAACACCACAGCACCACAATTTACATACATGTAGCTGCCTTCAGACCAACTAAACCTGATTGTAACTATTTCTAAAGCTGTAACTGCTATGTAATAGATACCCTTCACACCCACAGCTATAACTGTTGTGACCCTAGTTTGTGGCAAGTTGTCAGCGCTATTTCTTTTCGATTCACCCAATGCCTCACTTCGACACTGTTTCCGAGATTTGGTAGCACAACTACCTACTGTACCGAGTTAAAACTCTGGCAACTGCCATGTTCACACTAAGTTACAACGATTTTAACCTCACACCAAACAACCCTCACAGCGGGTTAGAACCACGCCACAGTTGCAACCTTTAATACAGGTTTTCAAGTCTTTAGACCAAGAGTTATAACCGTTAAATCAGTTTTAAAAGGTATGACCCCCTTGGGTATAAGAGGTGTGAGATACAGTGCACAAAGTCAATCTCCCAAAAATAGCTTGGTAATTGAGTTAGTGTGTTCTGCTGACTAGTATCGCTTTCCTATTAGGAGAACTTTGGTTTACCGAAGCTTCATCGAAATTTCGCTTACAATTCCCACTAGACTGAGTGGCCCACGTGACTTAGTTCATTCGTATTCTCAAATGGATTTGAGTAGGGGGTTTGAGGCTAACTGAGAATTGTTCTCCTGCCATTTACGAGTGTTAATGAAGATGATCAGGGTCATTCTTCATCAGATGTGTATTCTTTTGTTTATTTACATGCGTCTATTGAGAGCATGTCAGCTACGCTACAATAACAAAGAAAACGTTTTGCAAGTCTTGCGTCGTCGTATATCATTGCCGCGACCTCTACCGATAACTTTGATGCAGCTTCGCCTCATAAAACTAATTATGTATCCTAGCTGATTCAATAGAAGGGGCACAACTTTTTACTCTGAAATTGGAAGGGAGCATTTCGACACGTTTTTTTTTTTTAATTCATAATTAGAAAATCATGAAAAACCAAACCCAAACTTGTGACTCACTTGATTTCGGACGCTTTTAATATGACCACACACATATGGAAAAGTTGCGTTACAGAGCATTCGAATTTTATTTACACTATTTGCAGTCTTCCTTAATTTTACAATTTCAAGAAATCATTTGGAAATCGCGTTCTGACATTTCAAAAAGTCCTGTGGCCTTCCATCTCAGTTTCCAGAGCTGTGGTTTACAGAAGTTGTCTCCCCTCTTCATCACAATGGAAACTAATTGCCCTGTACAGATAAGTTGAGCGCAGCTCAACAATAGCTTATGGATTTCTGATAAGGTGCCTGTAACTTTACCTTTGAAAATTACCAGCATCACCCACAGAATGTGAAACCAATTTTTGTTGCATGACATCCCCAGCCATCAGCATACACCCATAAAAAGTTACGCATTTCAAAATACAGCTGTATTTTGAAATGCGTAACTTTTTATGGGTGTATGCATATATGTAAGCGGTGAGTTATAATGAACACATGCCATGACTCTGGAAACAATTTTATCAACATACTTCGAAAATCTCCATAAAAATCTGTCGAGGTTCACTCAAGCTTTCCCCGCTAGGTACGATTTTCAGGAAATTATGCGAAATCACACCAATTTATGAACAAGAGACACAAATCTCACAAATTCTATCGGATATCTTCCCATGCTACTTTTGCAAGTGCCACGCACTCCACTCAGTCTCGCAGTTGTTGTGGCCTAAATCGCATGAAATACTTTGCGGCTATCGTGCACCATGAAAACATTAACGGCAACAAAAAAGTGGAGTACGAATTCTTCGCCAAAGTCATTGTAATTCCCATTCACGTGCTTCCTCAAAGATAGGGAATCAGAAATGATTGCTGAAGAAGGTAAGTGCTTTTTTAAGTGACAATTTTAAGTGCAAAATGTTTTTTGACGTAGTGAAAACCTCTAATTCAGTGTCTGGATTAGGACTACTGTCCTTTTAAAGTATACGGGATGAAATTAACACAAGAGATCAATGAGGAGTGTTGTAGCCCCTCTCTAGCCAGCTAAGAGACTTCGTATTGCCTGCATGGCAGAGGCACAGCAAGGTAACGACAGTACTACAGTCTCAACTGGTCACAGTAGAGATGGTATTAATTCCATAGGCCCTCCATACGCTGGAAACTTTTCAGAGAATTATGCCTCACATTAGACAAGTCATATTGCTATAATAAATACCTACCGCACATAGAGAGACCACTAAATAAGAGGCCGATGATGCACTTAACTCTTCCAAGTTCAATTAAATAATTCCACAATCAATCTTTTTTCGAACAGTCCTTCGTTAAAATACACAAATCAGCAAGTGAGTTTTTACACAGCTCGTTCCAAGGGATAAAGGGCTAGTTGAGACAGTGGTACTGTATAATTCAGTCTGTCTCTTAGCTTAGTGTCAGGTCATCCAGTAGTGTCACGTCTAGGCCTACAGAAAATGACCATCGTCTCTGCTAGTGCAGCCAGCAGAGACAATGGAGCGGTTATTGTTTATAATCCGACTCTATTACCGTACATACTTGATACTACTATTTTCTGAATCCTCTAGTCATGGTGATTCCAAAAATGTATTACTTGTACTGATTGGTCGATTATTATTCATAATTTCCGAGTTTTTCCAAGGCGTTCATTTGCAACGCGGATTTAGTAAGGCAGCCATTTTTAAAAGTGCAACACCTGTCGGCAGAATTGATAGTTAACAGTTAACCGCAAGATGTCAAGTGTTTTCGAGGATGACACTTGTCTGCGAGAACATGCACTCTCGTGTTTTTTCTAAAGAAGTTTTGAAGAGGCAATCCTTTATAAATGACTATTACTGTTTTTTACTCAAAGTTTACCTAACATGCCACGTGATATCTTCAATATAATAGCCAATTTTGGGGTCTTTTTGACACATGCATGATCGTTGTTGTTATTATTCCTGCCAACAGGTGTTGCAGTTTTATAATGGCGGTCACTCGAGATCGGCTGCCGCAAATGAACACCTCGTAAAAACGGTGAATGCATGAATAAGAAGAGCCTAATCGGTACGAGTAATACATTTTTGGAATCACCATGATCACCCTGGCGAGAGGATTCGGAAAATAATAATATCACGTATGTACGTTAATGGAGTCAGATGGCAAATTATGCCTCGCACTGACTAAAGTCACTAAAACACCATTTTTACCACTGCGCCCTGCAGGTGGCTTAACGTATCGTCCGGTTACCTATTGTCGTCAGGCTCCAAAGGTCGTCCGCCATCTTGTTTCGCGTGCAGCGCAACCACGCGGGACTTAGCGTTCCAATTTGGAGTGCTCGTGTGCACGTTAGGTACTAACTTATCGGAAGAGACACGTATCAAAGTAATGAGACAAAAATCGGTGAGTTTACCGATTGTTTTTTAAAACCACTTAAAAATCAGTAGATTTTACTAATACACTTTTTTGTGCGTTTTCAGAAGATGTTTTCGAATTTAAATTTTCTTCCGACGGGACACAAAACATGATCCAGGGTTTGTTTATGCAATGTATCTGTTT